>CAJGYO010000016.1:23673358-24073358 GCA_904845875.1 Miscanthus lutarioriparius | reverse complement strand
TTGACAAAGAAAAGTTCATCTTGGATTTCTTGGTACATAAAAACTTGCACTTGTTCTCCTTGTACCTGTTGCTGCATGCCTGTATGATTGGGAACTGACAGGCACCAAAAGGGCGCACCAGCACAGCAAGCAAATGAGAACGAACCCCGAAAGGCGTCCTTGGGATTCATGGCTCGCTGGATCGTGAAAAAGTACTACCGACTATTTTGTGCGAGAGAAAAATATTATTTTGACTAAAAATTTATGATCGTTTACGACCGTATAAACCCAGCCGAACAGGCTGTCAGGGACTGAAGTCATATCTATCGAACAGGCTGTCAGGGACTGAAGTCATATCTATCCGTCCATGTGTATTGGATGTTTCCAGAGTAGTCTACGTACAGAACTGAACAGTCATCGTATACAGATGGTGGTGAGTCATGTGAAGCATGAACAGTCATGTTTCTGCCCCTCTCTCTAGTCATTCCACCCAATTATTTATGAAGCACTGCAGCAGCAAGGAACTGATGATCACCTCCCCTTGCCCATCGCAAAGTTTGATAGACATCAGTGATTCATCTCTCTCTCTTAACAAATCAACTTATGGTGTATTATCGAATTGTTTATGCATAAGCCATCTGCTGCCGGTACACATGGGATTTTCTACTTCTCTCTTTTAAGAGAGACTGTTAGCTATTTAATTTTTTTAATCATGGTTCGGTTGGTTGTGGGACATGACTGATTATTCAGATTTTATTACATGCGTACTTTTGTTGGCGAAGCATAACACTATGTCATTTAGAATACCCCCTCCAGATTGCTTCAGTCAAAAGAGAAAAAAAGATACACCCCAAATTAATCTGGTGTTTCTCAATTAGCTGTTCTTATTAATGATTTTATTGGTTCCAACAATGAACATGCAGTCTGTTCGTTTGGTTGTGTTTGGCTTATAAGCCATGACTTATCAGTCAACGAACAGTATTTTTCTCTCACAACAAATTAACCAACAATACTTTCAGCCATGATTTATAAGCCAAACAAGCCCAAACGAATATGGTGATGGATTAGCTGCCATAGGAAAGGCAGAAGGTCCATATCTGCCCATCAATTAAGTTTGTCATTTTCTAACTTACTCGTATGTTCTTGTATAATATTTTTCTCATGCAGTTGGATCCTTCCGCAACCATTTCTACAGGTCCGATCTTTTCTCCGAAGAAACAATACGTATATCTTTTCTTTACCATTATGATCGGCTATCTTCACGTTGATGTAGTTTATGCAACTCAAGATTTCCAAGATTTGCGTTTGAGCTATCTATACAGAACAAAATAATAAACCTTTTCTTATGTATTTAAAATAATTAAAACCTATCTTATATATACTGCATGTAATAAGTCTATTTTTTAAGCTAGTAATATATTTATTGGAGATCACACCAATAGAGGGAGACCAGAAGAGTCAGACTAGGAGAGCAATAGTGTGGGAAGGTCGAGAGTCCCCTCCCCAAGCCCATTTCTCTAAAATATTTGTCCATTTCGTTTCTGGGAGTGTCGCTTTCCAAGTCGTCATTAACCCCATGACGAGCTTCCTTCATTTGAAAAATAATGCACCATGTCACGTTCTCAGCAAACTCCAAATTCTCTACATGCTCCCCATAGTCCATCTAAAATATTTTTGCTTCTTTCAATGATAAAGTTTTCTTAAATCCCACGACAACTCATGGGGAACTCACCTAGTTTGATAAATATCCCAGATAGGGGCAGTTACAAACTATAGGTACTGTCGGTGCAGAAAGTGACCAACACGTAAATATTTATAGTTTTGCCGTACGTTGTGATTGGATGTGGTCTAGCACTCAATGACACAGGGTTTATATTGGTTCAGACAACGTGCCCTACGTCCAGTTTGAGTCGGTCGGTGACTTTATTCCTGAGCCCAGGTGCTCGAAGTTTGCAGTGGGGTTACAAACGAGAAGGAGAAAGATGGGGGTACAAAAGGTCCGGTCGAACTCTGGTCTGAGGGGCCGAGAGTGACGGGAGCTCCGATATGTGCTAAGTGTTCGAGTGTGTGCTCGAGGTTTGAACCTGCTGGTTCTGTTGTTGGGTACTAGTGAACTCTGGGAATCTATTTGTTGGGAAAGAGTGCATCCCCTTTTATAGACGAAGGGGACGGATTTACAAGAGAGAGAGTGTGTACATATGCTAAGTCTTGTTACCCATGCCGTCGGGTACAGGATGATTGTAGGCGCCCATAACACTGTTTATATCAGATGCATGTGGGAGGTTGTATCGTCTTCTTCTGTTATGGCTGACGTCGGTGCCTGCCATACTGTCGATGCCCAGAGGCATGCAAGGGTTTTACCGTGTTCGCCTGGTAGGGTAAATGCTGGCGCCCACAACACTGTTGATGCCTAGAGGTATGTGGGGGAGCCTTATCGTGTTTGTCTGGTATGGGAGTTGATGGCACCCACAACACTGTAGGGAAAAGGTCGGCGCCCACAGCACTGCTTGGGTTCTGACATACCCTGTTGGTACTGTTCTACAGGTGTACAGGGTACGATCCTCGGTATTGCGGTTGACTTGGGTGCCCTGCCTTACTCTCTCCGTCCGTTTTTTGGTCCTCACCGAGCAGGCTTCCCCGGTCGGTTGGTCCCGGTCGGCTCTGATTGCGCCAGTCGGAGAAGAACTATAAGCAGGGGTTCAGCGTATCCCCGGTCGAAGACGCGGGTCGGAATCAGAAGTGGTGTTTGGCCAGGCCTTCTGGTCGGAGAGGCCGTCCTGAGGTGGGCCGGAGTCGGAAGCGAGCGCTCCGGTCGGAGAGGAGGGCTGGGGTCGGAAGCGGGCGTCGTTCTTCCTCGGCCAGGCCTTATGGTCGGAGATTGGATCGCCCTTCTGCCCTGTCGTTCAGATATTTGGGCCGGCCTAGGAGTTGCGCATCATTCGCAACGTTGTCAGCTAGGCCAAGCCTTTGTTGGGAAGCCAGTTCATGAGGACCCCGAGTTTATGAACCCAACAGGAGCCCCCGAATAATTCAGGTAGAATCGTCTGGAGGATTTTTGTCTTGACGGCGGGTGCGCCCGAGCGCACCCGCGGGTGTAGCCCCCGAGCCCCCGAGCGATTCGTGTAGAATCATCTAGAGGGTTTTTGTGTTGCTAGCGGGGAAGTTTTGTTTCGTCAGCGGGTGCGCGCAAGCGCACCCACGGGTGTAGCCCTCGAGCCCCCGGGTGATTTGAGCATAATCGCCTGGGGGGTTTTGTCAGCAGGCGTGTGCATGTGCACCTTGGTCGAGTCAGAGTTGTTTTAACTAAGGCGTCGATCGCAGGGATTGGTATCGGGCGAGGCGAGCTCATGGATCCTGGCGTCGGGTGTGGCCGAGGGATCGGGCGAGGTGGACTCGCGGACCCGTCGTGCGCAACCAAGGCAGTTTAGGGATCAGGCGAGGCGAGCTCGTGGATCCTGGCGTCGGGTGCAGCTGAGGGATTGGGCGAGGCGGACTCGTGGACCCATCGTGCGCAGCCAATGCAGTTTAGGGATCAGGCGAGGCGAGCTCGCGGATCCTGGCGTCGGGCGCAGCCAAGGGATCGGGCGAGGCGGACTCGTGGATCCATCATGCATAGCCAAGGCAGTTTAGGGATCGAGCGAGGCGAGCTCACGGATCCTGGTGTCGGGCACAGCCGAGGGATCAGGCGAGGCAGACTCGCGGATCCGTCGTGCGCAACCGAGGCAGTTTAGAGATCGAGCGGGGCGAGCTCGTGGATCCTAGCGTCCGGTGCAGCCGAGGGATCGGGTGAGGCGGACTCGCGGACCCGTCATGCACAGCCGAGGCAGTTTTAGAGATCGGGAGAGGCAAGCTCAAGGATCCTGGCGTCGAGCGCAGCTGAGGGATCGGGCGAGGCGGACTCGCGAACCCGTCGTGCGTAGCCGAGGCAGTTTAGGGATCAGGCGAGCCGAGCTCGCGGATCTTGGCGTCGGGCGCAACCGAGGGATCGAGCGAGATGGACTCGCGGATCTGTTGTGCGCAGCCGCGGCAATTTAGGGATCGGGCGAGGCGAGCTCATAGATTCTCGCATCGGGCGCAGCCGAGGGATCGGGCGAGGTGGACTCACGGACCCATCATGCGCAGCCGAGGCAGTTTTAGGGATCGGGCGAGGCGAGCTCACGGATCCTAGCGTCGGGCGCAACCGAGGGATCAGGCGAGGCGGACTCGTGGATCCGTTGTGCATAGCCGAGGCAGTTTAGGGACTAGGTGAGGTGAGCTCGTGGATCCTAGCATCGAGCACAGCCGAGGGATCGGGCGAGGCGGACTTGCGGACCCGTCGTGCGCAGCCGAGGTAGTTTTAGGGATCGGGCGAGGTGAGCTTGTGGATCCTGGCGTCGGGCGCAGCCGAGGGATAGGGCGAGGCGGATTCGTGGACCCGTCGTGTGTAGCCGAGGCAATTTTAGGGATCGGGCGAGACGAACTCACGGATCCTGGCGCCGGGCGTAGCCGAGGGATCGGGCGAGGTGGACTCGTAGACCCGTCGTGCGTAGCTGAGGCAGTTTTAGGGATCGGGTGAGAAGGGCTCGCGGATCCTGGCGTCGGGCGGAGCCGAGGGATCGGGCGAGGTGAACTCATGGACCCGTCGTGCGTAGCCGAGGCAGTTTAGGGATCAGGCGAGATGAGCTCGTGGATCCTGGCGTCAGGCGCAGCCGAGGGATCGGGTGAGGTGGACTCGTGGACCCGTCATGCATAGCCAAGGCAGTTTAGGGATCTTGAGCCCCTGAGCCCCGTTGGGCTTGGTAGGGGTCAGTTGAGTTTTGTGCATTACCCCGTCCGCGGTTTCTCGCAACCGGAGGGGCTAAGCTAACGTCGCTTGCCTCGATGGCTCTAGTGACGCGCTCGGTGAGCTCGCTAATGGGCACGTTCGAGTGAAGTTCGGGTCCGTCGTTCGTGATGGGGTTAGCATAGCCCTCATGTGACACTCCACTGCTCCTTAACCTGCAACCTGGCTGATGCCTGGGTCGTTCCGGAGACCAACCCGGGTGGCCCGCTGGCCTCCTGAAAGGTCCTAATGGCTAGAGGAGGGGGTGAATAGCCTAATAAAATTTCTACAACAACACTTAAAAAATGGTTAGACAATTATGAGGCGAAGCAAGTGTTGCGCTAGCCTACTCAAAATGCAAGCCACCTACCATAATTCTATTTTAAATAGTCTCTATTCACACAATAGCTATGACACTACCCTATGTTAGTGTGCTCTCAAAGGCTAACTAAAGAGCCACACCAACCAAGCAAGCAGGCTCTCACAACTAGCTATACTAAAGAGCTTAACAACTAGTTTGTGGTAATGTAAAGAGAGTAATGAAGAAAGTTATACCAACATGTAGATGAAGGAACCAATCAATCACAAGGATGAATAACAATGAAGACCAATCACCTCGGAATCAATGATGACCACAATGATTTTTACCGAGGTTCACTTGCTTGCCGGCAAGCTAGTCCTCGTTGTGGCGATTCACTCACTTGGAGGTTCACGCGCTAATTGGCTTCATACGCCAAACCCTCAATAGGGTGCCGCACAATCAACACAAGATGAGGATCACACAAGCCACGAGCAATCCACTAGAGTACCTTTTGGCGCTCCGCCGAGGAAAGGTCAAGAACCCCTCACAATCACCACGATCGGAGCCGGAGACAATCACCACCCTTCACTCAACGATCCTTGCTTCTCCAAGCCATCTAGGTGGCGGCAACCACCAAGAGTAACAGGCGAATCCTGCAGCAAAACACGAACACCAAGTGCCTCTAGATGCAAACACTCAAGCAATGCACTTGGATTCTCTCCCAATCTCACAAAGATGTTTAATCTATGATGGAGATGAGTGCAAGGGCTTTGGCTAAGCTCACAAGGTTGCTATGTCAATGAAAATGACCAAGAGAGTGAGCTTGAGCCGGCCAATGGGGTTTAAATAGAAGCCCCCACGAAATAGAGCTGTTGGCTCAATTATTGGGCAGACTGCGCGTCGACCGGACGCTTCGGTCAGATGCACCGGACGCAGCACCAGACGCGCCGATCGTGAATACCGGACGTGTCCGGTCGCTATACTGGACGTGTCCGGTAGCTGCCTAACTGCCACGTGTCCAGTTCAAGCCAACGTAGCCGTTGCTGCTCAACCGTCGATGACCGGACGCTCACACCGAACGCAGAAACACAAATGACCAGACATAGAGCCACCGTGTCCGGTCGAGTCCAGTAAGCCACCAGGGCCGACCGGACACGTCTGTTAGAAACTAACCGAACGCTGAGCCTCAACGTCCGGTGGAGTACAGTAAGCATCCCCGCTCGACCGGACGCTACCAACGTCCGATCAACTGTACTGCTGAACACCGCGTTTGCTGATTCACACCGGACGTGTCTGGTATGGTTGCTGAGTTCGTCGCCAAATACCGGACGTGTCCGGTCCCCATACCGGACGCGTCTGGTCACTCTGTAAACAGCCTTGCTAACTCCTTTTCAACTCTATCTTCTTCACCCTTGCTCAAAAGTGCCAACAACCAAGTGTATCACCATGTGCACATGTGTTAGCATATTTTCACAAACATTTTCAAGGGTGTTAGCACTCCACTAGATCCTAAATGCATATGCAATGAGTTAGAGCATCTAGTGGCACTTTGATAACCGCATTCCGATACGAGTTTCACCCCTCTTAATAGTACGGCTATCAAACCTAAATGTGATCACACTCTCTAAGTGTCTTGATCACCAAAACAAAATAGCTCCTACAAAAATATACCTTTGTCTTGAGCCTTTTGTTTTTCTCTTTATTCTTTCCAAGTCGAAGCACTTGATCATCACCATGCCATCATCATCATCATGCTATGATCTTCATTTGCTTCACCACTTGGAGTGTGCTACCTATCTCATGATCACTTGATAAACTAGGTTAGCACTTAGGGTTTCATCAATTCACCAAAATGAAACTAGAGCTTTCAATCTCCCCCTTTTTGGTAATTGATGACAACCCTTTCACAAAGATATGAATTAAAATTTAATTGAATCCATGTTGCTTGTCCAAGCATATTTACCAAATGCAAAAGGATATGGACAAGTTTCATGAACCCCAAATGGTAGCAATTGCTCCCCCCACATATGTGCTAGGAGTTTGGATTGAAGCTTGCACATATGCTTAGATAGGAAATATAGGAGACAATGTCTACCAAATGATGCTAAGGTATAAGAGATGGACCTTTGAAACGTGATACCAATCGGAGTGCACCATTATACCATCCTTAGCACCATGGTTAGCTCAATACCACTTGGAAATACTTAGAAATGAAATCACACGATAACCTATGCATGCTAGATTTTTATTTCATCATTCAAACCTACAACTATCATACACCACACAAGCATGGATATTGAAATTTAAAAACTTGTGCCATGCAAGCAAACATATGCAATGCACATTCAAATGCACCATACAAGTTCATAAGCTTGCTCCCCCTACTTGTGTGCTCAAAGTTTTAATTTATCCTTTTCCTTTGTCATATTTCTCCCCCTATGTCAAATTCTCCCCTTTGTTGTCTTTTCACTATCTTTGTACACTATTTCTCCCCCTTTGTCATCAATGACCACAAAGGCTTAAATTATAGGTAGTACCACTTGTAGGGTCGAGATTATCAATGTCAATCAATGGGGTGAGGATCATTTTCCCAATTTTGGTTCAAACTAAAATATTTGCCAAAGATATTTAACTCGGTTTGATCCAAGGACAAGCTTCTTCACACCTCTAAATAAGAGTTATCTTGTACCATGTTGAGTCAAACACTTAAAGCTCATTTTCTAGATTAAACACTAGGTTTACAAGCCCACAAACAAGTCATATGCTATCACTAGATCAAGTCAAGCATAGAAGCAATAATGATACCATATAAACATCAAATTCATTTGATTTTTATGAATGAGCCTAATAAAATGGAGAAATGACTAGATGCGCGAAACATGTCCTTAGCAAGGATGTATGCCATGCCAATCAACTTTTACCTTGGATTGCTCGAAGGAGAGGCATGTCATATAAGTGGGGGGTGCATCAACACATATTCGAGAAATCCAATATGTTCAATTCATTCCTTAGCTTGCAAAACCTTTTCTCATCCAATGGCTTGGTGAATATATCGGCAAGTTGATCTTCGGTGCCTACACTCTCAATGCAAATATTCCCTTTTTGTTGGTGATCTCTTATGAAATGGTAGCGGACATCTATGTGCTTTGTTCTTGCATGTTGAACCGGATTGTTGGTTAACTTGATTGCACTCTCATTGTCACATAGCAATGGCACTTTCTTGAACTTGATTCCAAAGTCATTCAAGGTGGCCTTCATCCAAAGTATTTGTGCACAACAACTACCGGCAGATATGTATTCGGCTTCGGCGGTTGATAATGCAACACTATTTTGCTTCTTTGATGACCATGAAACAAGTGATCTTCCCAACAATTGACATGTGCCTGAGGTGCTCTTCCTTTCAACCTTGCATCCCGCATAATCCGAGTCGGAGTAACCAACTAGCTCAAACTTAGCTCCTTTGGGTTACCACAAACCAACATTTTGTGTATGCTTCAAGTACCTCAATATTCTCTTTGTAGCCTTCAAATGACTTTCTCTTGGTGAGGCTTGAAACCTTGCACACATGCATACACTAAACATGACATCCGGCCTTGATGCGGTCACATAGAGTAGGCTTCCAATCATGGACCGATACAACTTTTGATCTACCATATTTCCACTTGCATCACTATCCAAGTTGCCATTTGTTTCCATTAGTGTACTAATGACTTTGCTATCGCTCATGCCAAACTTCTTAATCATGTCCTTGATATACTTGCCTTGACTCACAAAGGTACCATTCTTCAATTGCTTGATTTGAAGACCAAGGAAGTAACTCAACTCTCCAATCATGGACATCTCAAACTCATTAGCCATCATCTTTCCAAACTCATCACAAAAGTCTTGATTGGTTGATCCA
This sequence comes from Miscanthus lutarioriparius, assembly GCA_904845875.1. Lineage (NCBI taxonomy): Eukaryota > Viridiplantae > Streptophyta > Magnoliopsida > Poales > Poaceae > Miscanthus > Miscanthus lutarioriparius. The sequence goes on along the minus strand of CAJGYO010000016.1, from coordinate 24,064,376 downwards.
AATATGATATCATCAACATAGATTTGCAATACAAATAGATCTTTTCCAATCTTCTTGATGAAAAGAGTAGTATCAACCTTGCCCATTGTGAACCCTTTAGAGAGTAGGAAATCCCTCAATCTCTCATACCATGCTCTAGGTGCTTGCTTCAAGCCATACAATACCTTCTTCAACTTGTAAACATGGTTGGGTTTCTCATCATCTTCAAAACCGGGAGATTGCTCAACATATACTTCTTCATTGATATAACCATTGAGAAATGCACTCTTAATATCCATTTGATAGAGCTTGATGTTGTGGGCACAAGCATAGGCTAGCAAGATTCTAATTGCTTCCAATCTAGCAACCGGGGCATATGTTTCTCCAAAGTCAAGACCTTCAACTTGTGTATATCCTTGTGCTACCAATCTTGCTTTGTTCCTTACTACTATCCCATCTTGATCTTGCTTGTTTCTAAAGACCCATTTGGTTCCAATCACATTGTGTCCCTTTGGTCTCTCTACTAATTCCCATACTTGATTTCTTGTGAAGTTATTAAATTCTTCATGCATAGCATTCACCCAATCAACATCCTTCAATGCTTCATCTATCTTCTTTGGTTCAATGGATGACACAAAAGAGAAATGCTCACAAAACGAAGCCAATCTTGATCTTGTTTGTACACCTCTAGAAATATTACCAATGATAGTGTCTAATGGATGATCCCTTGCAACATTGGTTGGTTGGAGGATTGGAACTTGATTGCTTGCACTTGCTTGATCATTGGGTTGAGATGATGTACTAGCCACTTGCTCTTGTTCATTGTTATGAGAGCCACTTGCACTAGCTTGATTTGTATCATCTTGCACATTTGAGTTGGAGAGCACTTGCACTTGATCATCTTCATCATCATTCACTTGCCTAGGCCTCAATTCACCAACATCCATATTCTTCATGGCATTTGAAAGTTGAATGCCTCTAACATCTTCCAAGTTCTCATTCTCTACTTGTGAACCCTTGGTTTCATCAAATTCAACATCATGAACTTCCTCAAGAGTACCACTATCCAAGTTCCAAACTCTATATGCTTTGCTTGTAGTGGAATAACCAAGTAGGAATCCTTCATCACATTTCTTGTCAAACTTGCCCAATCTAGTGCCTTTCTTCAAGATATAGCATTTGCAAGCAAAGACCCAAAAATATGCAATGTTGGGCTTTCTACCATTCAAGAGCTCATATGGTGTCTTCTCTTTCAATCGGTGACAATAGAGGCGGTTGCTACAATAGCAAGCCGTGTTGATAGCTTCGGCCCAAAAGGATTGACTCGCATTATACTCACTAAGCATAGACCTTGCCATATCAATGAGTGTTCTATTTTTCCTCTCAACTAGGCCATTTGATTGTGGTGTGTACTTGGCCGAGAATTGATGTCTAATTCTAAAATCATCACACAACTCATAAACTCTAGTGTTCTTGAACTTACTACCATTGTCACTTCGAACTCTCTTGATGGTTGTTTCAAATTCATTGTGAATGCCTTTGACAAATGATTTGAATGTTGCAAATACATCACTTTTGTCCACTAGAAAGAATATCCATGTATATCTAGTGTAATCATCCACTATCACAAAGCTATATTTGTTACCACCAATGATAGTGTATTGAGTTGGCCCAAACAAATCCATGTGCAATAACTCAAATGCTTTACTAGTGCTCATCATGCTTTTCTTAGGATGGGTGTTTCCAACTTGTTTTCCGGCTTGACAAGAGCTACAAAGCATATCCTTTTCAAACACAACATCTTTCAAGCCTCTAACCAAGTCATGTTTAACCAATCTATTCAATTGTTTCATTCCAACATGACCAAGCCTTCTATGCCATAACCAACCCATACTAGACTTAGTGAACAAGCATGTAGATAATCTAGCTTCACTAGCATTGAAATCAACCAAGTATAGATTCTCGTATCTAAAGCCTTTGAAGATCAAATTAGAGTCATCTACACTTATGATCTCTACATCATCTACCCAAAATATGCATTTGAATCCAAGATCACACAATTGAGCCACGGATAGCAAATTGAAATTCAAGCTCTCTACTAGCAACACATTGGATATGCTCATGTCATTGGATATTGCAATCTTACCAAGCCTTTTGACCTTGCCTTTGCCATTGTCACCAAATATGATACTATCATAACCATCATTGCCATTGGTGTTGATTGAGTTGAACATTCTTGCATCACCGGTCATGTGTTGAGTGCACCCACTATCAAGAACCCAATGCCTTCCTCCGGCTTTGTAATTGACCTACAAAAGAAGATCAATTATTTTTAGGTACCCAAACTTGCTTGGGTCCTTAAAGGTTAGTCACTAAGCTCTTTGGTACCCAAATAACTTTCTTCTTTGAGCCCATCCATGGTTTACCAATGAACTTAGCCTTCACACCATTTGTACCCTTAGTAAGCATATAGCATGAATCATGCTTAAGGGAGGATACATTAGCATTTTTTCTCTTGTTGGTGCATTCATGCTCTACATGACCCACTTGCTTGCAACTAATGTAAAACCGACCATTGTTCTTCACAAAACTAGTCCTGTGAGGAGCAAAGGCTGCCTTGCCTTTCTTGGGGGTATAGCCCAATCTCTCTTTGTAGAGAGAAGCTCTTTGGCTACCCAAGCACATAAGCAAGCGGTCCTCACCACCATAGGCCTTATCCAAAGTGTGAGTGAGCTTGTTAACCTCCTTCTTGAGATTCTTATTCTCAACCACTAATGTGGCATCACAAGTGAGACCATCACCACTAGATGAAGTGGAAGTGGAAGTGCTACAAGAAGGGTTAGTGGGAGCAACAATGATAGGCATAGATAATGATTCATCAATTATATAACAAGTTAAACCTACATTGCAAGTTTCAACATGCTTCTTTTTATTTTGCTCATCAAGCAAAGAAGAATGAGCTTTTTCAAGCTTCTTGTGAGCCTTACCAAGCTTCTCAAGGGATTCTTCTTGCCTCTCATGAGATGCATTGAGCTCATCAAATGCTTGCTTAAGGGCTTTAATTTCCTTACGCAAGCTTTTGCATTCTCTTCTCTTAATGTCAAAGTGTTCTCCAGCATCTTCTAGCATGTCAAATATTTATCTTTAGTAGGTTCATCATTATCACTATCACTATCATTCTCATTTTCATGTTCATTTTCATCATCATGTTCTTCATCACTTTCATCATCATAAGATTGTACCTTAGTGGCCTTAACCATGAAGCATGATGAAGATTCGAAGAGAGAAGGCTTCTCATTTATAGCAATGCTTGCAAGTGTCTTCTTCTTGGTGGTCTTGTGATCATCACTATCATCATCATCACTTGAGGAAGCATCACTATCCCAAGTGACCACATATGAACCACCCTTCTTCTTCTTGAAGGTCATCTTGTCCTTCTCTTTCTTTTCCTTCTTGTCCTTCTTCTTGTTCTTCTTCTTGTCATCATCATTGTCGCTATTGAATGGACATTGAGCAACAAGATGATCTTTGCTTCCACACTTGAAGCACCTTCTTGACTCTTCTTTGTTCTTGGATGAAGACTTCTTTCTTCTAGCACAGTAGCCCTTCTTCACCATGAACTTGCCAAATCTCTTGACAAAGCGAGCCATCTTCTCATCATCATCATCATCCCATGAGTCATCATCTTCAGTTGATGTTTCTTGCTTTGCTTTGCCCTTGGATGATGTGGCCTTGAACGCCATGCTCTTCTTCTTTTCATCCTTCTTCTCATCTTTCTTCTCCCTCTTTTCTTCCTTCTCATCATCATCATCTCTATAAGCATCATCGGTCATGATATCTCCCAAGATTTGATTTGGTGTCATTGTATCCAAACCGGACCTCACTAGAATAGTGACCAATGTACCAAATCTTGAGGGTAAGCATCTCAAGAACTTATTTGAGAATTACTTGTCCTCTATCTTCTCACCAAGTGCCTTGAGATCATTTACAATCACTTCCATCCGATGGAACATGTCCGGCACACTCTCATCTTCCTTCATCTTGAAACTAGCAAATTTATCCTTGAGAATGTATGCCTTTGCACCCTTGATTGCCTTGGTGCCCTCAAATGATTCTTCCAATTTCTTCCATGCCTCATGAGCTCTCTCAATGTTCTTGATTTGCTCAAATGTTCTCTCATCCAAAGCATCATGGATGGCACTAAGAGCAATGTCATTGTTTTGGAGTAGCAATTCTTCGGCGGTGGTGGGAGCCTCTTCATCTTCTATCTCAATTTTTGTTTCTACCACCTTCCAAATCTTCCTATTGATTGACTTGATATATGTTGTCATCTTAGCCTTCCAATAGGGATAATTTGAGCCATCAAATTGGGGTGGCTTTTTGGTGTTGTTGATTTGAGCCATTTTAACATCGAAGGTTGTTAAGCCTCAAATCATGGTGACCTCGGCTTTGATACCACTTGAAAGGTCCTAATGGCTAGAGGGGGGGTGAATAGCCTAATAAAATTTCTACAACAACACTTAAAAAATGGTTAGACAATTATGAGGCGAAGCAAGTGTTGCGCTAGCCTACTCAAAATGCAAGCCACCTACCACAATTCTATTTTAAATAGTCTCTATTCACACAATAGCTATGACACTACCCTATGTTAGTGTGCTCTCAAAGGCTAACTAAAGAGCCACACCAACCAAGCAAGCAGGCTCTCACAACTAGCTACACTAAAGAGCTTAACAACTAGTTTGCGGTAATGTAAAGAGAGTAATGAAGAAAGTTATACCAACGTGTAGATGAAGGAACCAATCAATCACAAGGATGAATAACAATGAAGACCAATCACCTCGGAATCAATGATGACCACAATGATTTTTACCGAGGTTCACTTGCTTGCCGACAAGCTAGTCCTCGTTGTGGCGATTCACTCACTTGGAGGTTCACGCGCTAATTGGCTTCACACGCCAAACCCTCAATAGGGTGCCGCACAACCAACACAAGATGAGGATCACACAAGCCACGAGCAATCCACTAGAGTACCTTTTGGCGCTCCGCCGGGGAAAGGTCAAGAACCCCTCACAATCACCACGATCGGAGCCAGAGACAATCACCACACTCCGCTCAATGATCCTTGCTTCTCCAAGCCATCTAGGTGGCAGCAACCACCAAGAGTAACAGGCGAATGCCGTAGCGAAACACGAACACCAAGTGCCTCTAGATGCAAACACTCAAGCAATGCACTTGGATTCTCTCCCAATCTCACAAAGATGTTTAATCTATGATGGAGATGAGTGGAAGGGCTTTGGCTAAGCTCACAAGGTTGCTATGTCAATGAAAATGGCCAAGAGAGTGAGCTTGAGCCGGCTATGGGGCTTAAATAGAAGCCCCAACGAAATAGAGCCGTTGGCTCAATTATTGGGCAGACTACGCGTCGACCGGACGCTCCGGTCAGATGCACCGGTCGCAGCACCGGACGTGCCGATCGTGAATACCGGACGTGTTCGGTCGCTATACCGGACGTGTCCGGTAGCTGCCTGACTGCCACGTGTCCAGTTCAAACCAACGTAGCCGTTGCTGCTCAACCGTCGATGACCGGACGCTCACACCGGACGCAGAAACACAAATGACCGGACGCTGAGCCACCGTGTTCGGTCGAGTCCAGTAAGCCACCAGGGCTGACCGGACGCGTCTGTTAGAAACTGACCGAACGCTGAGCCTCAGCGTCCGGTGGAGTACAGTAAGCATCCACGCTCGACCGGACACGTCCGGTAACTCCGGACCGGACGCTGCCAGCGTCCGATCAACTGTACTGCTGAACACCACGTTTGCTGATTCACAGCGGACGTGTCCGGTATGGCGACCGGACGCGTCCGGTCGCTGAGTTCGTCGCCAAATACCGAACGTGTCCGATCCCCATACCGGACGCGTCTGGTCACTCTGTAAACAGCGCGACTAACTCCATTTCAACTCTATCTTCTTCACCCTTGCTCAAAAGTTCCAACAACCAAGTGTATCACCATGTGCACATGTGTTAGCATATTTTCACATATATTTTCAAGGGTGTTAGCACTTCACTAGATCCTAAATGCATATGCAATGAGTTAGAGCAACTAGTGCCACTTTGATAACCGCATTCCGATACGAGTTCCACCCCTCTTAATAGTACGGCTATCAAACCTAAATGTGATCACACTCTCTAAGTGTCTTGATCACCAAAACAAAATAGCTCCTACAAAAATATACCATTGCCTTGAGCCTTTTGTTTTTCTCTTTCTTCTTTCCAAGTCGAAGCACTTGATCATCACCATGCCATCATCATCATCATGCTATGATCTTCATTTGCTTCACCACTTGGAGTGTGCTACCTATCTCATGATCACTTGATAAACTAGGTTAGCACTTAGGGTTTCATCAATTCACCAAAACCAAACTAGAGCTTTCACCTCCCCTCGATGGAGATTCTGTGGGTTTGGCCAAGGTTAGGATCGAGCGAGAAGATTGAGATGACCCTGTCTGCTTCGGGGCAGACTGGGTGAGGGCAGCTTGGGGCTCGTCTATGTTTTCTCCCCTAGCTCTGTTTGACGTGAGGCATCCTCGAGCCCTTCATGGGCCGGCCTTCGAACCCCGGTCTATCGTTGCTCATGTTGAATGAGGCAACTGCCGCTTCGTGACGCAACACGGAGCATTGTAATACATTTAATTGCACATGTGATGCCTCGGATGTTTGGAATAAATGAATGCATGTATAGATGAATGAATGATTATATAAAGAAATAGTGGGGGTTGGTAATGTTACCTCGATGGCTCGAGTGATGGGGTTTGAGGAGCTCCAATCGGAAATGTCCGACCGGGATCCGCGCTCATCGTTCGTGACAGAGTCGGCATGGCCCACATGGGGCGTCATCTGCTCCTTACCTGTCTCTCGGCGTTTGCCTAAGCAGTTTGATTGACTCTGGAAGCCCGATGATCTCTCCTGGGCGGAGATCCCATAGTTGGCCCTTTCCAAGTCTCGCCTGGGAAGGCGGAGGGCCGCCTACGCGTGGTGGCGCTTTGTTTCTCACTCCCGACATGCGGTAGTGGTGCGGCATACCCAGGCAATGTCCCATCTGACGAGGCATCGTTCCGTTGATCAGGGTGCGTCCCATCAGTCAGGGCGTGTCTCGTCGTTTCCCTTCCGCATTGAATGGGGGAAGGGAGAGGGTTTCTCGCCCCAATCCTTTCGCCTTTCCACAACTGCTCCGCCTCTTCTTTAAATAGGGGAAGGGAGAGGGAAAGGAGAACTCATAGATTTGTTCGAGATTTTGGAGCGCAATGTCGTGTTGGAGGTCACCCAACATAGATGAGATGGTGCTGGCCACCTTCACTGAGAAGGGACTGCTTCCACCGAAGGAGGTGGCGCGTTGGAGGGTGATGTTCATCACCGGCTTTGTCACCGTCTGTGAGGCCTTTGTCCGGATGGAGCCGTACGTGGACTCCTTCCAGTGAATCTTCTTCGGGTGAGCCTTGTCGGAGTTGAAACCTCTCACGATTGCGCTGGTCGAGGGTTTCACCCTTGTGGCCGCTCAGGTAGGCCGGTTCATAAAGTTTGATGAGACATCCTCTAGCCAGGGCGGCCATACTTCAGTAGGCGGCGTCCCTGTCCAGGAGCCACCTCGACTGCATGAGAAGGTCCGGTGCTCCATGCTCCTCTGCTGAGCATCTATGGGTGCGACGCCCTTGAGGTACATGTTACGCTCGCCGAAGTCGAGGGAGCAGAACCGGGCGGGGTCCTTGTGGTGGTGGTTACATCTGGCAGCATGTGTCGTGGCCTCACCTTTGGCATCAGTCGATGCCATCGAGCGGCCATAGTAGCATTTAAAGTAGAGGTAGTCAGTAAATATAATCGTTAAGTTCATGGGGGAGCCCCCGTGTGAACAATTTTTGTATCAATGAATACATCGGTTCTGTTTTGTGATAGAATCTCTATCTGTTCCTTGTTTTTTATCCTAGCATAGCTTTGTTTTTATCCCTTCCCTTTCGTACATGCCCGTTCGTTCCGTAGGCAGCAAGTTTTAAGAACCCGGGCATGGCCCGCGAGGCTCGGTTGCTTGTAACTATAGGTCGTGGCGAGGTGCGCTCAGTCAGGAGTAAAGACAAAGTTACGTAGGGTAATCAAAGGAATGGAATGCCCTTTTGTTCGGGGAACGCCCTTTTGTTCGGGCGAAAAGTTTTTATCATGTGATAGTAAAAAAGAGAGATAGTATTGTACCCTCATGGAGCCCCCGAGCAACCCAGGCCAAAAATGTTCAGGCTGGAGTGCTTTATAGGAGCAAGTGTTGAATAAAAGTTGTAAGACCAAATTTAGGGGGAAAACGACGTAGCCGTTCAATATTCCAAGTGTTGGTGAGAACGTCGCCGTTGTCGTCCTTCAGTCGGTAGGCGCCCGGTTGGACCCCCTCGGTCACCGTATAGGGACCTTCCTATGGTGGAGAGAGTTTGTGTTTCTCCTTCATTGGTGATGGGCTTGGCCTCTATCCACTTGGTGAACTTGTCGACCGCTACGAGCAAGTGAGTGAAGCCGCCCGGGCCCTTTTTGAGGGGTCCTACCATGTCGAGGCCCCAGACCACGAACGGCTAGGTGATGGGGATGGTTTGAAGCTCCTGTGTCGGCAAATGAGATTGCCAAGCGTAGAATTGGCATCCCTCACACCTACGGACGACCTCCTCTGCATCTCATAGTGCGGTGCGACAGTAAAAACCTTGGCGAAAGGCTTTTCCGACCAGCGACCTCGGGGCCACATGGTGTCCGCAGATCCCGGCGTGGACCTCGAGGAGGAGCTGCTTCCCCTAGTTAGTAGGGATGCACTTCATGAGCACCCCCGATGGACTCTGTTTGTAGAGTTCGTCACCGAGCGCGACGAAGGTCTTGGCATGTCGAGCGATCCATTGAGCTTCAGTCCTTTTGGGTGGGAGGACCTCCTCGATGAGGTAGGCGAGTAGCGGCGCTCGCTAGTCGGTTTGATCGAGCGCCAGCACGGCGACGTCAGCGGGCGACATCATCATAAAGGCACTGGGGTCAGAGCCCCCAAGCGCCGGCCTAGCGTCGGGGTCAGCGCCCCAGGGCATCAGGGTGTGACTGGATCGGTCCTTCTAGGATGCAGGCAGATGGCTCATGGAGGTCATTGACGAAGACCCTGTCCAAAGACGGGATCCGTCTAGCAGCCAGCTTCGCGAGAAAATTGGCAGTGTCATTGTCCTTTCAGGGGACATGATGTAGTTCGATCTCCTGGAATTTGTCCTCGATCTTGCTCACCTCCTGGCAGTATGCTGCCATGAGGGGGCTTTTGCAGGAGGACTCCTTCATGACTTGATCAATGACCAACTCCGAGTCACCGCGGACGTAGAGTCGCGTAGCGCTAAGCTCGATGGCGATGCGCAGCCCGTTGACGAGGGCCTCGTATTTCATGGCGTTGTTTGAGGCCGAGAAATGGAGGCGGATGGCGTAGCGGAGCCTACTCCCATTCAGGGAGATCATAACCACTCCAGCCCCCGAGCCGGGCGCCATTATGGACCCATCGAAGTACATTGTCCAGTACTCGTGGGTGACGTCCGGGGTCGGTAGCTGGACCTTCATCCATTCGACGATAAAATCCATGAGAGCCTGAGACTTAATAGCAGTACGGGGGATATACCTGATGTCGTGGCCTATGAGTTTGAGTGCCCACTTAGAGATCCGTCCTACGGCGTCGCGGTTGCGGAAGATGTCTCCGAGCGGGTATGAACTGACGACCGCGACTTCGTGGTCGATGAAGTAGTGCAGGAGCTTTCGGGTCGCCATAAGCATGGTGTATAGGAGTTTTTGCACCTGGGGGTACCGGACCTTAGGGTCGGTGAGTACCTCCCCGATGAAGTATACGGGTCGCCGGACCTTAAGGTGGTGTCCCGGCTCCTCCCTTTCGACGACCAGGGCAGCGCTCACCACATGGTTGCTCGCTGCGATGTAGAGGAGGAGGGGTTCTCCCCGTTTGGGAGCGACGAGGATTGGGGCCGACGTCAGTGATGCTTTGAGGCTCTCTAGAGCCTATTGAGGTTCCTCAGTCCAAACGAAGGCGTCTGTCTTTTTGAGGAGCTTGTAGAGTGGCATCCCCCGTTCGCCGAGCCGGGAGATGAATCGGCTCAGGGCAGCTAGACAGTCGGTTAGCCTTTGTATGCCCTTGACATTGCATATAGGGCCCATGTTGGAGATGGTCATGATCTTTTCGGGGTTGGCCTCGATGCCGCACTCGGACACAATGTATCCAAGGAGCTTCCCCTTCGGAACCCCGAAAACACATTTTTCGGGATTCAGCTTGATGTTGAACCTTCGGAGGTTCGCGAATGTCGTGGCCAGGTTTGCGATCAGGTCACAAGCTAGAGCCATTTTGCCCACTATGTCATCAACATAGACGATGACTGTTGGTTTTGGCCGCTCGGCCTGATCAGGTTGATCGAGCTGGTCGATTTGGTCGGCGAAGCATTGCTGCATGCACCTTTGGTAGGTGGCGCCAGCGTTCTTCAGACCGAAAGGCAAGGTTACATAACAGTATGAACCATACAAGGTGATGAACGAGATTGCGAGTTGATCAGACTCTTTGATCGCAATCTAGTGATAGCCTGAGTAGGCATCCAGAAAGGAGAGGATCTCACACCCCGAGGTGGAGTCGACTATCTGGTCTATGTGTGGTAAGGGAAAGTGATCATTTGGACACGCTTTGTTGAGGCTAGTATAATCAACGCACATTCTCCATTTTCCGGTCTTCTTTTTAACAAGAACAGGATTGGTAAGCCAATCAGAGTGGAATATCTCTCTGATGAATCCAGCTGCCAGGAGTTTGGCGATCTCTTCGCCTATGGCCCTGCGCCTCTCGTCATCGAAGCGACGTCTGGCAGAACCGTCCAAAATAACACACTTACGGAGGCGCTCGTCTTCCACTAGACACTAAGCACCCCGAAAGCAAGCTACAGTGGGCGGTATCCGTCGGGCACACCCTAAGGGAGAACCCAAAAGATCCACATTTTTCCCAAGGATCCAATAATGAGAACGAGTTACAATACTTGTCCATTTCATACTTCAGAGTTTCTTAAAAAGTACATTATTACAATACCAAATACCAGAGTTCGGAATAATAAACAGCGGAATTTAAAAATATACATCTAGCGATAGGGATGAGGATCCGTCTAAGCCCACCAGAAGAATCCTCCACACAAGGTACCTCTCATACATCACCTGCAACAGGAGTAAATAAACCCTGAGTACATAATGTACTCGCAAGACTTATTCGACTAGTGGGAATAATTCCCCGGCTCCAAGGAATATGATAGGCTTTATGGTTTGTTGGTTTTCTTTAGCAGAAAGCAACACTAATAGTGAGTCCTTATTCATGTCTTATTATTAGCCGTATTAAGTTATCGGCTAGCCAGTCTATATAAGCACCTGTTCTACTTTCAAGCAAGAGTTGAGCAATCAGTTCCATTTCTTCTCATTTCAACTTTCACTTCTTACTATGGTGCTAAACCGCAGACAAGCCGTACCGGATTTCCTGGCGATTCATGAATCAATGTGCCCAGCTGGGTGCCCCAAAAACACACGCCCCGCTTGTACCCCAGGCACAAGCAAGACTAACCCACCACTCTCCTGTCCTGGGTGTCCAGGTCCCCATCCAAACTTGGACTCCAAGCCCCCACTCCTGAGTCCCGGACTCAGTGTGGTGCAAGGACCTCCACCATCTCCGCCTCCTATTAGTCGGTCCGAAAAGAGCCAGATCCACGACAAGAGAGCCACAAGTCTTCCCTACGCCCATACCCAAGTATGCGCTCGGGACAATAATTTGTGACTTGCCTAGAGTCATATGCAACGACCGGTCCTTAATCGACACAGATAGGGAAAAAGTGTAACCGAGCTATGCCCTGTTGGCCGCAGAACAAAACCCCTCACACCAACCAGTACCCAAACCATATCACTGCCCGGTCACCATTTCCTTTACCATTTTATCATGAGTTATCATGTTTATCACCTACTTGTGAGTAACGGTAGGTTACCCACGCTACTGATATCCTGAGCATAGCAGCTACTCGACCTGTACTAGTAGGACTCATAGGTAGATATATTTATGCATGTAGTTTCCATAAAATGCCTGTAACGTAAATGCACATCATATATATATCAGTGATCATTTAAAATAAGGGTTATGCACCGGGGCTTGCCTTGGGAAGGCGACGGGTCAGTAAGGTTAGCACCAACAGGCTTCGGAGCTCCCTCCTGCACGAGGATCTCCTCCTCATACTCCTCGATCACCTCGTCGTACTCCGGCTCGCCAACGGGCACGAAGTCTACCAGTTCGTGATCTACATGAAATGATGATGCAATATTAACAATATGACAACAACAACTCTTAAAATAAAAGTACATCTGTTTAACTACTAAGCTAATGCTACCGACCATGGTACTAGGCTACCTATTGTTACCGATAACCATTTTGAAGTATGATGTTCATGATTATTATAGCAACTACAGATATTCTTACTCCTAATGCTAATTTACGCAAAATACGATAAAGCAAACGTAATAGCTACTCTATCTAACAACTCATTCTAAGGCTACAAAATTTTACAGCAAGTACATAATGGCCTAGGGAACCTACTGTAAAATTTTTATGTCGATAGCTATCACCAATTTTCTACAAATATTCCTACAAATATGAATCTACATAATACCAAGATTTCTAATTAGAATTTATGAGCCTATCATTACAACAGCTAACTGTGAACTAACTACACTAACAGATAGATGGTATTTTTGTGAACCTAACAAAATTAATCTTGCTATTTTTGGACCACTACACAATTTACTACAAATTCTTAAAGTTCAGCTTGAAAACTAATTGGAATAAGCAATTCTATTTTCCTGGAAATTAAGAAAACAAATTCTAACTCGTGGCCCAACCCAACGCTGCTGTTTGACTCAAAACATAAAGAAGGCGGAAGAGTGCAGCTGGCGCGCGCGTGAAGCGTCTCTTGCGCTGCACGCAAAGCGCTGGCCCCAAAGCCGGCGCGGACGCTGGACAGCGCCAGCGTGTAGGCCGACCCATGGCCTGGCGCTTCTTGGCCTAGCGCTGGCCTAGCGCCTAGCCTAGCGGGGATGCAAGCCGGCGAAGCGAAAGGCTGCCCAGCGTCGTCTTTGCTGCTGCTGCGTATTTCGTGTATTCACCGAATTATATTTCTACAAGAAAATGGCCCTAAAACACGTGTGACGCAGGGATGATGTCATGCTGATGTCAACAAGCTAATAACAGCAGTAACGCACCGCCAGCTGCTCTGCTCTGCTCGGGCATGGTTCCGCCGGCCGCGGAGAGGACGCTATAGGGTGGTAGAGCTTCGAATGAGGTGAGCAAGGCGATAAGCAGCTGGAGGAGAGGCTAGCAGTGCACTGAATTGGAATGGCAAGCTCTGGTTCTGTGGCTTGTGGACGGCGCAGACCACCCTGGTCTTATGGAGTAGGCGGAGCGGTGATTTCAATTTGAAGCTCTGTGCGGCGGTCTGTGCAGCGAGGTGGGGATGGTTGCGTGGCCAGCTACCTAGCGGAGCCGAGGATGCGATGAATTTGATTAAAGTGCTGCGGTCATGACGAATTGAAGGAAAGAGGTCCCATGAGTCTTGGTGACAGCAGAGACAGGGGCTTTGGCATGGCTTGGCTCGGCACACACGGAGCTGTCAACGCAAAGTACCAACGCCCATGAACTACAAGGACAACGAGGTGCGCTCCAGGCGGCTGTCCGTATGGCCGACCCGCAAGGCGACGAAGCACAGGCCTGCATCATCGCGGACGGCGCCGGACAAGGAACCAGAGCGCGATGCAACGCCAAAGTGACGGTGGCAGCAGGCGGTCATCCCACGTGAGTGCAGCCGTGGTGAGTCAACTGGATCGGTGCCGGGCGTGGCAATGGGTGGCGTGTAGCGCGACCAATGTACCGCGCGACGACGATGGCTAGGCAGAGCTGACAGGACCCGCGCGTAGTGCCCTTGCATGCGGAGGCATGCAGCCGAGGCAGTAGTGGTGACCACGGCCAGTCGCAGCACCGTTCAAAATAGGTGACGTGCATGGTTTTTAAAGCTATCGCAAAATCCTAACCAATGGTCCAAACACCAAACCAATTCTTTTAGACGCAAGAGGGTACGTAAGGCTACCGACCCCTGCCACGATATCATGCTACTTCTTAAGCCGATTTCCCTACAAAGCTTGCCAGACATGGCTTCGTCGACCCCTTTACAAACTTCGCGAAATGACTTAAACTTCGAACGGTTTCACATCGAATTCCAATTCCGACCTACTAGATGTACTAGCTATCTATCCTCGTCCTCGACCGCACCATCGTTGACTATGAAGCACGTACCACAAATTTTATTAAAGCTCGCATAAACGTTCTACAACATTTTTATCTGATAAAATTTTGCTTAGCATACTAACGATGTAAAGCGACATGAAATGTTACATTTGTTTCATGTTTCGGATAAAAATTTCAAGTGCCGTATTTGATTTATACTCCAAATTACACACATGTACAAATAAGTATGATGCTCATGCAGTGTTTTAGCAAAATAGTACAATGTAACACCGAGGGTGTTACAAATCTACCCCCTAAAACAAAATCTCGACCTGAGATTTCATGTGCCTAGTGTGAGAAAGAGATAGGGGATACATTTTTTTTGGCGCAGCAACTAACTATCCGAGCCGGCGAGAAGGTGGGGGTAATGCAGCAATAGGTAACTTTCTTGTTCCCAAGTGCCTTCAGCCTTTGAATGATTTTGCCATTGCACTTTGTAGAACTTTACCACACTATTCCTGGTTACTCTTTCCTTCTCATCTAGGATTTTGACAGGATGTTCAACATAAGATAAGTCAGGCTAGAGCGGAAGTCCTTCAATTTCCACAGCTTCTTCAGGAACCCATAGACATTTCTTCAATTGTGAGACGTGAAACACATTATTAACCGCCGAGAGAATTTTAGGAAGCTGGAGACGATAAGCAACGGGGCCACATGGCTGCAACACCTTGTATGGACCCACATACCAAGGGGCTAGCATGCCATGGACACCAAACCGATGCACCCCTCTCATAGGAGATACTTTGAGATACACAAAATCCCCAGCTGCAAACTCCAAAGGCCTTCTTCGCTTATCTGCGTAAGCCTTTTGTCGGCTCTGAGCTGCCTTCAAGTGGCTGCGAATAATACTTAATTCTCTCGAGCCTCTTTTATGAAATCAGGCCTAAAGTACCCATGGTCTCCCACTTCAACCCAGTTCAGTGGCGTTCTACACTTCTACCCATATAAAGCTTCAAATGGTGACATGCGGATGCTCTCTTGGTAGCTGTTATTATATGAAAATTCAGCTAACTTCAAACACTTATCCCACTTCTCAGGAAAAGAAATGGTACAAGCTCTCAACATATCCTCGAGCACCTGGTTCACCCTTTCAGTTTGACCATCAGTTTGTGGGTGGTATGCTGAGCTTCTAAGAAGATGAGTACCCCGACAGTGCTGTAGTTGTTCCTAGAAACGAGAGACAAAGACTGACCCTTTATCAGAAACAATAGTAAGAGGAACTCCATGTAGGGTCACACTCTGATTGAAATATATCTCAGCATACTTCTTAGTAGTACATCTAGTGTCCACTGGGATAAAGTGAGCGGACTTGGTGAGACGGTCCACAATAACCTAGATAGAATCGTAGCCTATGGAGGTGCGGGGTAAACCCACAATGAAATCCATGGAAATATCCTCCCATTTCTAAATAGGAATGGGCAAGGGCTGCAGATATCCAGGAGTACGCATATGATCTGCCTTGACTCTCCCGCAAGTGTCACACTCTGCAACATACTGGGTGATATCTTGCTTCATATAGGACCACCAGTACAATTGGCGCAGATCATGGTACATCTTGTTGCTGCTAGGATGAACAGACAACTTTGAATGGTGGGCTTCCTTCAAAATCTTCTGTTTTAGCTCTTCATTGGATGGAACCGCCAGTCTATTCTTATATCTCACCACTCCATGCTCATCAACACTAAAGTGAGGGCCACGCCCTTCAGCCATCAACTTCCTGATGTGAGGAATCTCTTCGGGGTCTTTCTTTTGCTCCCGAATAATCTGCTCCATCAATTCTGAGGTCAATGCAATGTGAGCCAATATCTCTGCATGGTTGAGAGACAAAGGTGGTTCCTCAACCTGGTGTGACTTTTGACTCAAAGCATCAGCTATAACATTGGCCTTTCCTGGGTGATAATGGACTTTCAAATTGTAATCCTTTATCAATTCTAACCATCTCCTTTGCCTCATGTTCAGCTCAGACTGAGTGAAAATATACTTGAGGCTCTTGTGGTCTGTAAAGATATGCACTTTGTTGCCCAACAGATAATGCCTCCAAATCTTCAGAGCGTGGACAACAGCAGCCAGCTCTAAGTCATGAGTGGGGTAGTTCACCTCGTGCTTCTTCAGTTGGCGCAAAGCATAAGCTATCACACGGCCATCTTGCATAAGCACACACCCCAACCCCGTCTTCGAGGCATCACAGTATACATCAAAGGGCCTATCAATATCTGGTTGGGCCAACACAGGAGCAGTGGTCAGAAAAGTCTTCATAGACTGAAAAGCTTCTTCACAAGCTGGGCTCCAATCAAACTTAGCTTCTTTTTGGAGCAGCTTGGTCATTGGCTGGGCTATCTTGGAGAAATCAGGAATAAAACGCCGATAGTATCCAGCTAGACCAAGGAACTAACGGATCTGGTGCACAGACTTAGGAGACTTCCAATCCAATACATCTTGCACCTTGCTAGGATCTACAGAAACACCTTCAGGTGTCAACACATGCCCCAAAAACTACAATCGATCTAACCAAAACTCGCACTTGCTGAATTTAGCATACAGCTTGTGCTCCTTTAGTCGAGTCAGTACTATCCAGAGGTGTCGGGCATGCTCTTCATCATTCTTAGAATAGATCAGGATGTCATCAATGAAAACCACCACAAACTTATCCAGCTCCGGCATGAAAACTGAATTCATCAGGTATATGAAGAAGGCAGGAGCATTGGTAAGACCAAAAGACATCACCAGGTACTCATACAGCCTATACCTAGTAGAGAAAGCTATCTTTGGTATATCATGTGGCCTGATCATGATCTAATGATAGCCTGATCTGAGATCAATCTTCGAGAACACCTTAGCACCAGCTAATTGGTTGAGCAAAGTATCTATGCGAGGCAAGGGATACTTGTTCTTAACTGTTACCGCATTAAGGGGGCAGTAATCCACACACATCCACAGAGTACCATCCTTCTTTACGAAAATAGCCGGGCAACCCCATGGTGAAGAACTAGGATGGATGAAACCTTTGTCCATTAACTCTTCTAGCTGCTTCTTCATTTCAGCTAGTTCTCTTGGAGCCATATGGTATGGGCGTCTTGAGATAGGGGCAGTACCAGGCTTAAGCTCAATGGAGAATTCTAACTCTCGGTCCGGTGGCAACCCAGGAAGATCTTCAGGGAAAACATCCGGAAACTCACATACTACCGGAATGGAGGTAAGATCAGGAGCAGCTTCAGCATAGGCAGCAACAGGTAAGACTAGATCAGAGGGTACAATAAGAGACATCTTATCTTCAGAAGAAGGAAGCCATAACTCCACACTCCTCTTCAAATCCAAGACTACCCCATACACCCGCAACCAGTTCATTCCAAGAATAGCATCAATGCCTTGCCCAGGCATGACCATGAACTGTAGGCGGTAAGTGTGGGTGGCTAATACCAAACTTACTGTATCTGTATGGGTATTGATGAACATTTGTGAACCCACAGTACGGATCTTATAGGCATAAGGTATAGCCATAAGTGGTAAGTTGTGCCACTCTACAAACCCCATGCTCATAAAGGAATGTGATGCACCAGAATCAAACAACACAAGGACTGGATGGGAATCGATGGTGAACATACCAGCCATCACCGACTCCTGCTGCAAGATCTGCTCGGCATTTGTGAAGTTCACCTGGCCGGACCTGCTGGGCACTTTCTTCTTGATGATGGTCCTCTTGACAAGCCTGGAATTTGCGGACGGTTGAGCTGACTAAGCTGGCTGGTTCTGGGGACGGGCCTGGGCATAGTGGCCATCTTTGCCACACTTGAAGCAAGCTCCTGGCCTATTCCCAAACCCCTGATGAGGTGGGACCTGCTGTCCCTGAGACTACTGCGGCTGCACCTGCTGTGAAGGTGCACGGTGCTATGTAGAGGAAGCTTGCGAAGTCTGCTGGGGTTGCCGGAACGAAGGCCCGCTAGATGGTTGATAGGACCCCCGCCGGACAACCTGTATCTTCTATGTGTGAGGGTGGCTAGATGATCCAGCTGCCACCCGCTTCCTCTTCCAATCAGCCTGGGACTCTCGCTAAAAACCCTCCATGGCAATGGCGGCGTTCATCAGAGCCCCAAAGGTCTGATAGTTCACCGTGTATAGCTTTCCCCGAAGGAGGGGAGCTAGGCCACGAAAGAAATGATCCTTCTTCTTGTCATCAGTATCCACCTGACTGCCAGCATATTGAGCCAAGTGATTGAACTTGTTCACATATTCCATCACTGTCCTGTTCCCCTAGCACAGCTCCAGGAACTCAGTCACCTTCTGGTTGATGACACCAGCAGGGATAAAGAACTCTCGGAATGCGGTGGAGAACTCCCGCCATGTTGCTGGATGATCCGGCTGCTCCGTGGCATGGAAGGTTTCCCACCATGCACCAGCGGACCCCAAAAGTTGTTGCGCCGTAAACCGCACATTCTGCTCGTCAGTCATGTCGAGCAGCAGAAACTTCTGCTCTAGGGTGCGAAGTCAGTGCTCCGCCTCTAGAGGCTCATCAGACGGGGTGAAGGTGGGTGGGTGAGTCTTGAGAAAGCCCTGGTAAGAGGACGGTCCCCCAGGACGGCGGGCACCACCCTCATTCCCACCGTGGCCCTCGTGGCCTCCACGGGCGAGGCCCGCGATAGCTTGTGCCATAATGTCCATGGCACGAGCTGTTTCCTGGCGAGCAGCAGCTGACTCCTAGTGAGCAGCCAACAGCTCCGCCATTATCCCTATGGGAGTCATCGGTGGAGGCGGTGGTGGCGGCGGAAAAGGATGAGGAGCCAGAGGTGGAACCTCCTGACCTCCCGCGCTGTCGTGCTCAATGGCCCGGCCACTGTCACCCTGGCCCTCATGAGCCACCCCAAAACTGGTGCTCCTGCGTCCAGACCTTAGATTCATCTGTAAGAGATGTGAACCATCCATTAGAACACATTCTCGGATCAGAAGCAAGGAATCAGAGGGATGACAGCACATTTATTAAAGCACTTCGTTAGTTAGCCCTATCAATTTACTAATTCCATTATACGTGAAGGGGGATTTTAGTTGAAGTAAGATGCTATTATCATGATGCATGCTTCGACCTATACGTTCACTCAAGCCGGAATATAGCGGCATTCGCAAAACTTTTCGGCACATCGCACCCTCACTTTCCGTATACTAAGCGATTTCTTATGCAACGTAAGATAGTGTACCTGCAGAAAATTAATTAGATAAAACCAGTGCTGATATCCTAGATAGACCATATTGCTAGGGCTTATACTTATTTACCTAATATAATCGCATCCTACTTTTCGCAAAACTTTTGTTGGTCAAATTTTTAAGTTTTTGAAAAAAAGTGATGAACTCATAACCATTATTGGCTCTGGTACCAACTATGGCAGAACCGCCCGAAATAGCACACTTACGGAGGTGCTCGTCTTCCACCAGACACTAAGCACCCCGAAAGCAAGCTACGGCGGGCGGTATCCGTCGGGCACACCCCAAGGGAGAACCCGAAAGATCCACATTTTTCCAAGGATCCAATAATGAGAACGAGTTACAATACTTGTCCATTTCATACATCAGAGTTTCTTAAAAAGTACATTATTACAATACCAAATACTAGAGTTCGGAATAATAAACAGCGAAATTTAAAAATATACATCTAGCGATAGGGATGAGGATCCGTCTGAGCCCACCAGAAGAATTCTCCACATAAGGTACCTCTCACGCATCACCTGCAACAGGGGTAAATAAACCCTGAGTACACAATGTACTCGCAAAACTTATCCGACTAGTGAGAATAATTTCCCGACTCCAAGGAATATGATAGGCTTTATGGTTTGCTGGTTTTCTTTAGCAGAAAGCAACACTAATAGTGAGTCCTTACTCATGTCTTATTATTAGCCGTATTAAGTTATCAGCTAGCCAGTCTATATAAGCACTTGTTCTACTTTCAAGCAAGAGTTGAGCAATCAGTTCCATTTCTTCTTCTTTCAACTTTCAGTTCTTACTACGATGTTAAACCGTAGACAAGCCATACCAGATTTCACAGCGATTCACGAATCAATGTGCCTAGCTGCGTGCCCCGAAAACACACACCCCGCTTGTACCCCAGGCACAAGCCGGACTAACCCACCACTCTCCTGTCCCGGGTGTCCAGGTCCCCGTCCAAACTTGGACTCCAAGCCCCCACTCCTGAGTCCTAGACTCAGTGTGCTGTAAGGACCTCCACCATCTCCGCCTCCAATCAGTCGGTCCAGAAAGAGCCGGATCCACGACAAGAGAGCAACAAGTCTTCCCTACGCCCATACCCAAGTACGCGCTCGGGACAATAATCTGTGACTTGCCTAGAGTCATATGCAACGGCCGGTCCTTAATCGACACAGACAGGGAAAAAGTGTAACCGAGCTATGCCCTGTTGGCCGCAGGACACAACCTCTCACACCCACCAGTACCCAAACCATATCCCTGCCTGGTCACCATTTCCTTTACCATTTTATCATGAGTTATCATGTTTATCACCAACTTGTGAGTAACGGCAGGTTACCCACGCTACCGATATCCTGAGCATAGCAGCTACTAGACCTGTACTAGTAGGACTCATAGGTAGATATATTTATGCATGTAGTTTCTATAAAATGTCTGTAACGTAAATGCACATCATATATATATCAGTGATCATTTAAAATAAGGGTTATGCACCGGGGCTTGCCTTGGGCAGGCGACGGGTCAGTAAGGTCAGCACCAACAGGCTCTGGAGCTCCCTCCTGCACGAGGATCTCCTCCTCGTACTCCTTGATCACCTCGTCGTACTTTGGCTCGCCAACGGGCACGAAGTCTACCAGTTCGTGATCTACATGAAATGATGATGCAATGATTAACAATATGACAACAACAACTCCTAAAATAAAAGTACATCTGTTTAACTACTAAGCTAATGCTACCGACCACAGTACTAGGCTACCTATTGTTACCGATAACCATTTTGAAGTATGATGTTCATGATTATTATAGCAACTACAGATATTCTTACTCCTAATGCTAATTTACGCAATATACGATAAAGCAAAGGTAATAGCTACTCTATCTAGCAACTCATTCTAAGGCTACAAAATTTTACAGCAAGTACATAATGGCCTAGGGAACCTACTGTAAAATTTTTATGTCAATAGCTATCACCAATTGTCCACAAATATTCCTACAAATATGAATCTACATAATACCAAGCTTTCTAATTAGAATTTATGAGCCTATCATCATAACAACTAACTGTGAACTAACTACACTAACAGATAGATGGTATTTTTGTGAACCTAACAAAATTAGTCTTGCTATTTTTGGACCACTACACAATTTACTACAAATTCTTAAAGTTCAGCTTGAAAACTAATTGGAATGACCAATTCTATTTTACTGGAAATTAAGAAAACGAATTCTAACTCGTGGCCCAACCCGCGTGGTTCGACTCAGCCCAGCAAGGCAGGCGGGGTGCGCGCGCGAGCGGCGCGAGCGCGACCCAGCAGCGGCAGGCGTGCGCGACGCGAGCGCGGCCCAGCGTGGCAGCGCGGCCCAGCAGCGGGCGCAGATGCGAGCGCGTGCAGTAGGCCGGCCCACGGCGGGGCGCGGCGCTAGCGCGAGCTGGCCCAAGCGGCCAGGCGCGGATGCAAGTGTGGCGAGCGCGGGAAGCTGGCCCAGGCGGCTGCGACGCGTCTACGTATTTCAGTGTATTCACCGAATTATTTTTCTACAAGAAAATGGCCCCTAAAACACGTGTGACACAGGGATGACGTCATGCTGACGTCAACAAGCTAATAACAGCAGTAACGCACCATCGGCTGCTCTGCTCTGCTCGGGCGTGGTTCCGCCAGCCGTGGAGAGGACGCTATAGGGCGGTAGAGCTTCGAATAAGGTGAGCAAGGCGATAAGCAGCTGGAGGAGAGGCTAGCAGTGCACTGAATTGGAATGGCAAGCTCTGGTTCTGTGGCTTGTGGACGGCGCAGACCACCCTGGTCTTATGGAGCAGGCGGAGCGGTGATTTCAATTTGAAGCTCTGTGCGGCGGTCTATGCAGCGAGGTGGGGACGGTTGCGCGGCCAGCTACCTAGCGGAGCTGAGGATGCGATGAATTTGATTAAAGTGCTGCGGTCACTACGAATTGAAGGAAAGAGGTCCCGCCAGTCATGGCGACAGCGGAGACAGGGGCTTTGGCACGGCTTGGCTTGGCACACACGGAGCTGTCAACGCAAAGTACCAACGCCCACGAACGACAAGGATAGCGAGGTGCGCTCCAGGCGGCTGTCCGCACGACCGACCCGCAAGGCGACGAAGCCCGGGCCTACGTCACCGCGGACGGCACCGGACAAGGAACCAGAGTGCGACGCGATGCCGAAGTGATGGTGGCAGCAGGCGGTCGTCCCACATGAGTGCAGCTGCGGCGAGTCAACGGGGCCAGGGTGCGGCGATGGGTGGCATGTAGCGCGACCAAGGTACCACGCGACGCGACGGCGAGGCAGAGCTGATAGGACCCGTGCGCAGTGCGCTTTGCGTGCGGAGGCAGGCAGCCGAGGCAGTAATGGTGACCACAACCAGCGCAGCACCGTTCGAAATAGGTGACGTGCACGGTTTTTAAAGCTGTCGCAAAATCCTAACCAATGGTCCAAACACCAAACCAATTCTTTTAGACGCAAGAGGGTACGTAAGGCTACCGACCCCTGCCACGACATCACACTACTTCTTTAGCCGATTTCCCTACAAAGCTTGCCAAACATGGCTTCGTCGACCCCTTTATAGACTTCGCGAAACGACTTAAACTTTGAACGGTTTTGCGTCAAATTCCAATTCCGGCCTACTAGATGTACTAGCTAGCTATCCTTGTCCCCGACCGCACCATCGTCGACTACGAAGCACGTACCACAAATTTTATTAAAGCTCGCATAAACGTTCTACAACATTTTTATCCGATAAAATTTTGCTTAGCATACTAACGATGTAAAGCGACATGAAATGTTACATTTGTTTCATGTTTTGGATAAACGTTTCAAGTGCCATATTTGATTTATACTCTAAATTACACACATGTACAAACAAGTATGATGCTCATGCAGTGTTTTAGCAAAATAGTACAATGTAACACCGAGGGTGTTACACGACGTAGGCGTTGTTTGGTGGGCTTGGAGCCCAGGATGAGGCGCAGTGCGTGCTCGGCGACCTCCTGCGGTATGCCCGACATGTCAGAAGGCTGCCATGTGAAGACATCACGATTGGCGCGCAGGAAGTCGACGAGCTCACATTCCTATTTGGCCAGGAGCTGGGTCCTGATCCACACCGTCTTGATGGGGTCAGTGGGGTCGATTCCCACCGCCTTGGTTTCCTTGAGTGGGCGAAAGGCCATCGAGGAGGTTGGTTTGTTGCAGTCCGGGACTGCTGGGGTCGACGACTCCCCGAGCCACTGGAGCTCGGACGAGTTGATGACGGTCGTGGCGAGCTCAAAATGCTCACAGTCGCACATGAAGCCGTGCGAGAAGGCGCTACCCACAGTGATGACGCCGTTTGGTCCCGGCATCTTCAGCTTGAGGTAGGTATAGTTGGGGATAGTCATGAACTTAGCGTAGCTTGGCCGCCCTAGGATGGCGTGGTAGGACCCCGGGAAGTCCACCACCTCGAAGGTGAGAACCTCTGAGCGGAAGTTGGCTCGGTTGCCAAACGTGACGGGTAGGTTGATCTACCGAGCGGGTACGCCTGCGCTCCCGGGATCATGCCGTGGAAGGGAGAGCCCGTTGGGCGGAGCTCCGACCAGGGGATGTGCATGGCGTCGAGGGTGTCGACGTAGAGGATGTTGAGGCCGCTGCCTCCGTCCATCAGCACCTTGGTGAGGCGCTTCTTGCGGACGATGGGGCCGAGAGTGATGGGAGCTCCGCTATGTGCTAAGTGTTCGAGTGTGTGCTCGAGGTTTGAACCTGGTGGTTCTGTTGTTGGGTACTAGTGAACTCTGGGAATCTATTTGTTGGGAGAGAGCGCATCTCCTTTTATAGATGAAGGGGACGACCTTACAAGCGAGAGAGAGTGTATGTATGCTAAGTCTTGTTACCCATGCCATCGGGTACAGGATGATTGTAAGCGTCCATAACACTGTTTATGTCAGATGCATGTGGGAGGTTGCATCGTCTTCTTCTGGTATGGCAGATGTCGGTGCCTGCCATACTGTCGATGCCCAGAGGTATGCAAGGGTTTTACCGTGTTCCCCTGGTAGGGTAAATGCCAACGCCCACAACATTGTTGATGCCTAGAGGCATGTGGGGGAGCCTTATCGTGTTTGTTTGGTATGGGAGTTGATGGTGCCCACAACACTGTAGGGCAAATATCGGCGCCCATAACACTGCTTGGGTTCTGACATGCCCTGTTGGTATTGTCCCGCAGGTGTACATGGTACGGTCATTGATATTACGGTTGACTTGATTGCCCTGCCTTACTCTCTCCGTCCGTTTCCTGGTTCTCACCGAGCGGGCGTCCCCGGTCGGCTCTGATTGCGCCAGTCGGAGAACTATAAGCAAGAATTCAGCGCATCCCCGGTGAATCAGAAGTGGTGTTTGGCCAGGCCTTCCGGTCGGAGAGGCCGTCCGGAGGTGGGCCGAAGTCGGAAGCGAGCGCTCCGGTCGGAGAAATGGGCCAAGATCGGAAGCGGACGCCGTTCCTCCTCGGCCAGGCCTTCCGATCGAAGATTAGATCGCCCTTCTGGCCTGTCGTTCAGGTATTTGGACCGGCCCAGGAATTACGCGTCATTCGCAACGTTGTCTGCTGGACCAAGCCTTTGTTGGAAAGCCGGTGCATGAGAGACCCCAAGTTTATGAACCCAACAGGTACAATACAATGAATCATTTCTATTCAATTCGGCCTTCACTTGCATAACAATATATTAACACAAGGTAACCGCAACCCAAAAATTCTACACTCCGGATCCAGTCTCGCTGATCAGGTAGTTATATCAGATGTGTGAGCAAAAACTGTTACAACATGTGGAGGCTCTGAACAAATACAGGGATTAGTGATTTTTTTTTTTAGATGTGCTGGTGACAGGTCATGCCAATGACAGAGCAACCAAAGCTATCAACCGCAAAAGGCCGTTTCCAAACCTCCATCTGCAGGGCATGGCAAATTGGAGTGCAACATTGAAGCTCTTCGAAACAATGATGGTCCTCCAGAATCCATGACAGGGCACAAGCATGATCAGTATGAGTACACCGTGGACTGTGGCAATATATAACACAACGTGAACCAAAACTAGATTCACGGGATCCAGTTATTTCACATGGGATACCAGCAAGCCTGCAGCAAGCAGGAAATCATCTCAGATAAATGGGAACAGAACAGATTGCACGAAAATTTATCCTGGTCAGATTCCAGTTAGATCTCCAACAGATAATCTACAACTTTGCTGATCAAAGTAAAGAGTTCGCTAAACATTAGATAGTAAAAGAATATTAAACACATAAAATGGCATTTCAAGAATCACATAGGCAGTTCACACCAATTTTCTACAGTTCTATGTTGTCTTAGGGCCTGTTTGGATCAGCTAGGGGTTAGGGCTAGTTAATAGTTGGGGCTAAAAATGGGCCCAAATTAGCTGGGGTTGGCTAGCTTAGGTGCCTGAGCAACTCCAACAGCTTGCGCCCTGTTCGCTTGGACTTGTTTGGCTGATAAGCTATGGCTGAAAGTACTGTTGGTTGATTTGGTGTGAGAGAAAAATGGCTGAAAGTACTATTGGCTGATTTGGTGTGAGAGAAAAACTGAAAAAGTACGGCTTATAAGCCAAACAACCCCAAGCGAACAGGGTGTTGGCTAAAATTAGTAGCCAAATTCCATAGTTGTAGCTATTTTGTAAAATAGAAAACTCCTCAAAAAAGAAGAGGTCTACAACAAAGAAGAGGTCTACAACGGCCTTGCTATTTCTCATCTCTAGATAGCGAGCATCCGTGGTCGCCTTTTTATAGCAACCGAAAATCAAGGGATAGCCAGCTTCCTATTTTACAAAGCCAGATAGCACATCTGTTGGAGCCTACTTTTTGCTATACAAATTCTAAAACAGCCTCCAAAACAAGAATAGCCAAGCTGTTGGAGTTGCTAATAACTAGTTGAATGCTTAGCTAAAAAATTAACCCACCTATTAGCTCTCCTATTTAGATGCGCTAGGGCTATTTTTAGCTAGCTAACAATTAGCCCTTGGTATGCAAACATATCCTTAGTCAAAAGAAATAACTAACACTGTGTTACAAATCATATGCAAAATGAATACTAATGGTATTAAAGAGTTATCAACCCTGGACCTTTCATTTCCAGCAATCCAGTTTTCAGGAAAGCTATCAGTTACACTAACTGATGACGTATATTTGTGAGGGTCTGAGGGAACATAGAACAGCACGAAAATAAGGGTGTTCTGTTCTTCATTTTTCTTAAGGTATAAACAATAAACATCTGGTTTAATTTCTTCTGTTAATTTAACCCTTTTGTTCCAAAACAATGTGATCAATCATCAGATTTAAATGCTTAAAAAGAACAGATGACCCATGGAAGAAAGAAACTCACAGAGAACAGCAAGTGCAATCAGTACTGCTGTCACTAAACGGATTTGAGGACGATTATGATCTGTAAAATACTCAGATCTACATAATCTCCTCTTAATGACCTCGGGCCAGAAATACATAACCTGCAACAATATAAATATAAAGTTATTATATGTAAATATTAGTGCACAGAAAAAATTACTTGAAGCGCCAGAAAACTTTTAGCCTAAAATAGATTACAGCATGCAGAGAATCAGAAAATGAAACACGTGATTAAGAAAGAGTAAACTACCCTTCCAGATTGAGGTAGATTGAAAGAAGGTAGCATGTTTCCATTTCTCAAGCTATCCATATCTTCTCCATCCTTCCTCCTCTTCGTAAAGCTTTCACGACCTTGTTTTGCAAACCATAGGTTTCTTATAAAACTACGGTATTGTCTGCTTAGTTTGTTTTTGCAAAAAAGCCTCCAACTTATAGAGTCATCAGCATCCAAAACATACATATTCCTATTGTTATGATCTCCTTCACATGCACTCCCCGCTCCTTCCACATCTTTATCTGAATTCCTGTGTTCGTATGTTGTATATTCTTGTGTGGAATGATAGCCATTTACTAAAGGAACATTGTCGAGCTTAAGCTCCACAATTTCATCTGTACCAGTGGAATGATATGCATGGTCATCCTTGCTGGAACCAGAAAGAAATGATGCCAGCCCATCTCCATCATATTCGCTTGAGTATGAATGTTTTGGAGTTCTACTAGAACCTAGCCTAAGACTCTCCAAGCTTTCTTCCACCTGAGAAATCTGGTCCGCTATAGCTCTAATGAATTGCCTAAATTTTAAGATTGCATTTTCTCTTGACTTTGACTTGTCAGAGAATGCAGCTGCATTCACCTCCCTCTCAAATTGCTCCAGCTGCAAGTTAGAAAGTAAATGCCTTAGAAGAAACAAATGCAAATGTTAGTCTCTAAAATATTGATAAATCATACAAGACTCGGAGTGGTTGGAGGCTATATATGGAAAGCTTGACTGTTTGAACCTGCCATTCGGTAGTTCCAAGAGCAGTAATCACATCTCTCTCGTATTGTATTGGAGCATGAAACTTTGCATCGGAAGTACCACCCTGCATAACTTTCCTTTCATGCAAAAGCAGGCGGTAGACACCCTCCATTCTGTACACCAATCGAAAAGGAGATATCAATACAATCAGCAAGCTGCCGCCCATTACTTATTCTTTGTCAAATGTAAGCAAGATCTGTATAGCCTGACATCCACTTATACTACTTAGGGCCAATTTAAGGTTGTAGTGCTGCTACGCTGCAAAACCTAGCTTTTGCGGAAACCTTTACAAATCCCAGAAACAGTTTGCAGTGACAGGTCCTTAAAAAGATGCTTCTGACAAACCACACCATCCAAATTTAGCAAAAAAACAAATGCTTTTGAAAAGCCACAGCAATGCAAAGCCTTAGTATCATGCAAGATTGAACACAAATACTTGGTGGTGGCATTTAATGAACTGTAAGAGCGTACCCAGTGCAGAGAGCTCCCGCTCTGTGCGGGGTCTGGGGAAGGGTGTCAGTGGCAAGCCTTACCCTCACCTGTGCAATGCAAGGAGACTGCTACTCGAACCCGGGACCTTCCAGTCACAGGCGGTAAGACTACCGCTTGCATGAACTGTACCTCACCAATATAAAACAATTAAATTGCACATTTCTTCCTAGTTCCTTCTAGAAAAGGCATATACACATTAATTCTAATCTCCCATAAGGTACCATATTAACATGAGGAAGCGAAAAAGCCATAGGTCTGTAATAAGAAAGTTACCAAATTCTAATCAGAACAAAATCTGCACAGCCTGTTAACACTGAAATAAGCAAGGGTACGGCTGCCTAGAAATTCCCTTCCCAAGACCATACCTTGCGTGGGAGCTTTCAGCATTGGAAATGCCCTCTTATCATTAACCAAAGCGGAAACAGTGCCCAGGAACAGGTGTCCTCGACATCTTGGCCGTCCAAGTAGATGGAGGGAAACAGAACTGGCTTCCTCACCTCCAACAACCTACGCAAAATGATGGTTCCTGCTCCAGCAGCCGAATCTGCCACCGCTTCCCACCTCCACACAAACCCAGCAAGATGTGATGCCCCCACCCTACCAGCCTTCATTATCTCTGGCAGGTCTTGCTAATGGATGTGCCGCTGCTTCCTGCTTCCACACAAGCTGAGCCACACATGGTGCTGCCGCCCAGGCACCACCTGTCAGGTTGTCTTCCGCCTCCTATGGCTCCGACTGCCGCCGCCATGTCCGCACCATCATCACTGGCCAGCCGCCCCCCACACACACACACACACCCACACACTTTAAGGCCAAGGAGCAGTCTGGTGAGAATTGCATACTCTAAACCCCAAACCACCATTAGAACGAATCTTGACAATCCAAGGTGCATCAGGATGCGCATCCTCATGGGAGCCAAATAATTATTGTTCATTAACACTGAGAAAGCACTATTAATTTTCTGCAGTTTTTGGGGACACGAGTCAATGTCCCACTGGTAGAAAAACTAGTTTCGTTAAAACATAAGCTATGGCCGGACATGATACTTGTAACCAAGTAACCAACTAAAATTATGCTAACCCATTGCTCGGGGTTCCATCGACAGATGAATAGAACAGATTCATGCCACCAGAAAGGCATGCCTCAGATATACAACCGCGATCTTTTCCCTGGAGGGCTCCACCGCAGTCGTGACAGTGCTTGAATGCCTCTCAGGAACTTTTTATATGGAAACAAATTGCCAAACTCATGTTCTCATAATTTATCATGAAGTGCGAAATGAAACTTCAGGTAACCAGAGGATCTCCGCCATTCAAACTCACCTACTATTCTAGTCTTATAGAGGTCCAAAATTCTAATTCGCAAATGATTTAGACAAACAGAAGAAACCACACAGACAGATTCCGGGGCTCCAAAATTGGTCCCAGTTCCAGAACAGGCAATGAATTTCCTAAACGGCCACGAATCTCACGAGGCAACGACTACCAACCTAGAGTGGGACTCCGGCGCCAGGCAGCAAGCAGATCAAGGAAGAAGCAGGCAGCAGGGCGAGCGGAGGCCGTACCTGTCGGCGGAGTCCTGCACGTACTCGGCGGCGGGGAAGAGCGGATCCGACTCCCAGCGCCCGAAGCCCTCCGCCATGGAGCGGGATCCTGTCCGTCCCGCCGCCGAATGGGCTCCAAACGGTCAGGAGGGGGGTACGGGGCGCGCTGCGAGACAGCGCGCGAGGGCGAATTCGTGCGTTGTGGCTCTGGAGCTCGTTTTTGGAGGGGAAATTCGTTTCGTTGGTGTCGCTTGTTGCGGTTCCGTTGCGCTCCGTCCGGCTCCTCCTTTTCCTCTTCTGGGTTTGTGCTTCACGAACGAACAGCCAGGTTGTCTTTCCGGTTGAAGCGGAAAGTGAGACTTTCCTTTTCGATGTGTTTCACGTGAGATTGAATTGAATTGATCTGTGAAATTACTGTATTTTCCCAATAGAGGTCTAAAAGGCACGATGCAAAATAATTTTATAGTTTTAGAAATTATTATAGTTTACAAAATACTTCATCCGTCACAAAATAAATGGACATCTCGCTTTACGAGAAATCAAATTTTTTAAGTTTAACTAGAAATATAGAAAATAGTACCAATATTTTTATCTCTAAATAAGTATATTGTGAAAGTATATTTGTCGGTGTTTTTGGATCACCGACGAGTAAATCTGTATTTGCGCGTCTAGCTCGGATGGTGTGTTCGGAGGACACAGGGGTTCATATTGGTTCGGACGGAACATCCCTACGTCCAGTTTGTTGTTGCTCGTGTTACCGCACTTGGTTTGAAGCAGGGGTTATAAACAGGCGAGAGAGAAAAAGGATCATAAGTCTCTGGTGAAAGGAGTGAACAGGTGCTGAGAGTTCGATCGCTGCTCAGCCGTGTGCTCGTGTCGTGCTCTTGTGTTTTTATCTTGTGGTTCGGTCTCGTGCGGATCTAGATCCTCCTTCATGGGACGCCCTGCTTTTTCTTTTAGAGGCGAAGGGAAAGCGCGGGTTACAGCGGAGGAAAAGGAGAAGAACGAGAGAGAAGAAGGCTTCCAGGATCGTCGGGTCCTTCTTCTCCTTCATGTGGGTCCCGCCGATCCTGTAGATGTCAACAGGGATGGCTCCCCACGTCGTGGTCCCATTCGTCACTAGCACCATGCGCAGGCGTCATCTACCGGTCACTGCGTTCTATTTCGTCCCAACGGACACCGTGGTGAACTGACGCACATGTCAGAGTTCGTACGAGGGTAAGACAGAATAGCACTGGTACGCCCGATACTGTTCTTGATGTGAATCCTCAGGTACCGGCCCGTTATTACCACGGATTACATCGAGGCGTGCAAGTCTCTTCCCTAGTGTCAGAGTTTTGATTCTGGCCCATACGCTTGGACCTGGAGTGGTTGGCGGTGGTATGGGTCTCTGTCGGACGAGACGGAACCCGCGTCCTTGGGGTCGGGCGAGATGGAGCCCGCGGCCTCGAGGTCGAACGAGACGGAGTCCACGTCCTTAGGGTCGAGCGAGACTTTTTAATATGTCTTGCCCCATCCAGGGAAGTTAGCATGGACGCTAACTTCTTTGCTTTGGGTATCCCTAATATCGATATCCAACAATATTCTATGTACAATCTAATAATATTTATTATACATCATAAACATTAGTATACTTTTTTATATATATCTGATCAATCAAACTTTAAAAAGGCTGACTTCGGGAAACGAGATGTGCATTTATTTTGGGACGAAGATAGTAGACAACACCAAGCTTTACAAATTTAAAAAAGTCATAGTATTAATAAATTATAGTCTCCCACATTTAGATACCTGCACAAGCGTTAGAGCCTATCCCGTTGGTGTAAAAAACAACCCACAGCCAACGGATATGGATTCTTTTATCAATAATGCTCCTATCATATCAAGACATCCGTCCGCGACTCTGTGTCTAGACATGGCCCCCACACATGGCCCCATCTTCTAAACACAAAAAAAAATCTCCACTTCTTGTCCGCTCATCCCGTGGCCCTCGAGGCCGCGACGCAAAATTTCCGCCTCTGACTTCAAACGCGAGCGCTGTCGCCCCGAGCGCCGAGGCCGAGCTGCCCGAGAGGCACCCCGTCTGCCACTGGCCCATGCCCCCGCCTAGGCCTAACGCTCGACACCGAAGCCGCCCTGCGCGCGTGGCCACCCCACCGGCCGTTGCCCCCGTGCCCCGCCTAGACCTGGTGCTCGTCACCGAGCCGGCCTGCACGCGCGGCCACGTGGCTGAGCCACGACGTGGCTGCTCATCCGCCGGCCCTCTTCCCCCATTGCATGTCTATCTCCCGTAGCGCCGCGTGCCCTTCCCCCACCATGCACGTGTCCTTCCCCCACCACGGAGATCCGAGCCAAGTAGGCCATGGTTGCCGGCGGCGCCATGTTTTGTTTCAGGTGTGTTTCAGAAGTTGTTTTCAAGTGTTTTATCTATAT
Source organism: Miscanthus lutarioriparius (assembly GCA_904845875.1). Classification (NCBI taxonomy): domain Eukaryota; kingdom Viridiplantae; phylum Streptophyta; class Magnoliopsida; order Poales; family Poaceae; genus Miscanthus; species Miscanthus lutarioriparius. The sequence continues at coordinate 24,031,947 of CAJGYO010000016.1, read as the reverse complement.
GCGTATGTTGCAATGGTTGTATATGTATGTTGCAAATATATGTTTTAAGTGTTTCAGATGTTTCAAACGTATGTTTCACGCGTTTCATGTGTTTCATATGTATGTTTCATGTGTTTCATCTTGATGTTGCATATGTTGCAATGGTTACACATATATGTTTCGAGTGTATGTTCTACGTGTTTCATCTATTTTAGATGTATGTTCCAAATGTTTCAACTGTTTTCAGACGCATGTTTCATGTGTTTCATCTAGATGTTGTAATGACTATACAAGTATGTTTCAATAGTATACTACATATGTTGCAACGGTCGGACGGATGTTGCAGAGGAGATGAGACGTTAAGAAGGGGAAGGGACGCCACCGAGATAGAGCACGGTGGAGGACAATGGGCGTGACGAGGATGGCGCCACGGCGAGGGGAGGAGCGCGGCGTTGCAGGGAAGGAGCGTGGCGGCCTTGACACCAGGGGCGCTGCCGGGATGGGGATCGAATCGCGGATGGTCGGACGTGGTCACTGGTGCGGGACCGGTCGTAGGCGGGCGGATGCGATTTCGCTGGCGCGCGATCTAATGCGAGCGCGGGCTTGGGGCCGGACGTCCGGGCACTAGCCCTTCCATTCTTTTAACTGTTTTTAGCGAGCCAGGTTCGTGCATATTGAACGATATTAACATATTTTAAAGGATATCAAGATTTATAATAAGATAAAGTAAGAACCATTAAAGTATATTTTTCCAAAAGAAATATTTCAATCACAAATGTTTATACACTTTTGTCTAATGTGTTATATCTTTGTGCGAGAAAAAAAATACTATCCCTTTTTAGGCTCAATATATACAACAACAAAATATGACAGTGTCACATGTACTCAGCCTGTTCCATGGGAGTTGGTTCCATGTTACGAGCCAGGCCAAGTCGCACATGCAACCAATCAGGCCTGTAGAGTTTCACTCTATATTTGTTTTGCACATCTATGTATTATTTGGTATAGGTTCAAATCCTGTTGAGTGCAATCTTTTTTTTTATATATATAAAGTGTAGTTTCCTAATACCAAATAGGGTCTAAGTTTCTATATAATAGCATCTCCAAGAGTTCTCTAAACCCTCTTCTAATCTTTATTTTTTAGAAAGATAAAAAAAATCCTCTCAACAACTCCTATTCTTAACTCTAAAATTTAGGCACCTCGGAAAACCTGATCCAGTCCACGTAACTTTGCGCGCACCTCCGACTCCGCGTATCGGCTGTGGCGCGTCGCGGTGTCCGCCGAGGTCCGCGGCGTGGCGTCCACGCTCGTGTACCGGAGCTCGTCTCGAAGGTACGTGCCGTGGTGGATGCCGCCGAGGGCGGCGCGGGGGCGGCCGTGCGGGACGAGTCGTTCTCGGCCTGGCTGCAGGTGCTCCGATCCGAGGCGCTGCGGGGGCACCCGGTGCTCGCCACCGGCTGGAGGAGAGCGATTGCAGCTGTGGATGCGGACGGCGGCTGCGGCGGCGGCGTGGCGGCGCTCGTCGCGCGGCATGGAGTCGCCGAACTCGACGACGCTCCAGGCCAGCATGGTGGTGGTGAACGCCATGGGGAAGCCGAACTTGACGTTGTCGCCGGCGTCGTAGTACCCGCCCTCCAGGTCGACCCCGGCCGCGGCGCCGTCCGACACGCCGGAGTCCCCGCGCCACGACGCTCGCTGGCCCGGCGGCAAACGCCCCGAGCGCTGGCCCTCGAAGAAGAGGATGGACTTGGCCAGCGCGTCACGGTAGTCGTGCCGCCCGGCGGCCCAAGGGACGCGGAAGAAGGACGAAGCCGAGCAGGATGGCACGAGCCACCGCGCCGCGAGCAAGTACGCTAGTAGGATGTGCACACACAAATGGTGGACGGGAGACGAGCGAGGAGCAGAGCAAGGCGCCATTTTTTCCAGCTTGCTGCTTCTACTCACACACACTAGCTCACTGTCACCTGCAGCGCATCTTTGGTGTTTCGGCGCATCTTTCAGAAGAGGACATGGACGTCGACGGGCGCCCGGCACCCGGTGCTCGCCACCGGCAGGAGGGGAGCAATTGCGGCTGTGGATGCGCGGGCCACTGGCTCGTGCGACGTACGCAGATGTTTTTAGATGTCATTTATTAGAAATTTTTGAAGATAATCTTTCTTTTTCTTCTCAATTTTTTTTAAAGTTGCCAAACTCTAAATTTTTAGGAGAAAAAAAAGTAAGAAACTCTTGAAGATGCTCTTATAGTTTATGAATAAGTTGTAAATTCTGTTTGGAGGCTTCCGTCTACTAACAGTTTGTTATTTCTAAACTTGGCTCACACCATTTGTCTAGTCATATTTTTCCCTCAAAACACAACGCGAAGACATATAGCCATATAGTCATTTTTATGGATGCATCCATGCACAGTATATCCTAGGTGTCCATCATATAGACATATAGCTTCCTTCATTTGAAAAATAATGCACCATATCAAGCTCTCAGCAAACTCTAAATCCCCTGCATGCTCTCCTTAATCCTTCATCTAAAATATTTTGCTTCTTTCAATGATAAAGTTTTCTTAAATCCTGCGGCAACGCACAGGAAATTCATCGAGTTGTACTTGAAGACCACGACGTTGTGGCGCATGGCAGGACAGGATGGAGCGCGGAGCGGTGGCTCTTCAGTGCGCTGCGGGCAGTGGCGTTCACTCAGCACGACGGTACGTAATAATTGGACTCTTTGTCGATTCGTTTCTAAACTGATAAGCTCGACTGATGCTGAACACGCTGAATAGAAGATGCAAGCCGGTTCACGCAACGCTTGAACACACCCACACCACACACCAAAGTACATTACATTTATTTATGGGACACGTACAAGTACACTCTGACCTGCCCCCATGACTCGTTATCCGTTGCCGGGAACTGCAGCACTCGGCGGGAAAATTAAGGGCGCGTTTAGATGGTGAAAATTTTTTTGTTTTGGCTATCTGTAGCATTTTGTTTGTATTTAGTAATTAGTGTCTAATTATGGATTAATTAGGTTTGAAAGTTTCGTCTCGTGATTTCTCACCTAAGTGTGTAATTAATTTTTTTCCGTCTATATTTAGTACTTCGTGCATGTGTCGTAAGATTCGATGTCATACTTTAGTGTGAAAATTTTTAGAAATTAAACAGGGCCTAAGCGATGACGAAACGAACGAGTACTTTTCTCGAGTCGCTTCAATCATTCATCAACGCGCTCGAACATTTCTTCACCGCAGATGAAGCGGAGTAACGAGGCAAGTTTTGGTGGGGGCCTGGGCCTCTGGGGGAGGTCACGCACGGGACAGGAGCCAGCCAGTCAATGTTTCGTTATCATCTGAACTTCTGAAGCATCCGTTAGGCTGTCTCGAGACGTACGAGGAGACCAAAATCTAAAATGGAGTGTCCGATACAATATTCACGGTAGTCTCGAAAGATTTATTTTAGATGTTCTGTGAGGTATAATCAAAGTTGAGTATCCTCTCTCTTATGGATATATTTGTAGAAATGATTCTCTTTTATATTTTGCTTGCTGTTAAAGAGGACAAAAATAGATATGAAATTATTTATATATAGCGCTATCTAAATGTGGAATAAATCTTATATTCTATGTAACGGTTGTCGGAGACAAACGAGTTACCAAAACACTGCAGCGCATTGCTGACTCGTGGAATACCTGGAATTCACAGCTGGTAAACTCTAGGCTTATACGAAGGTAAGAAGCTGATGGCGCGTGTCCCGGATCATCATTACAGAGACTGTTCTTGCTACTCCGGATCATCATCTGGTACACAGCTATCTTCCGCCAAAAGTTTCCAGATTTCTTGCTTAACCCGCTTTCTAGCTACGCCCTTCCTTGTAACTGCCCTCCCTCCCACCTGATCTACTCTGCAAGAGCGCAGCTTCGCAGGCGCCGGCACGCACCCAGCCATGGCCATCAAAGATGAGGAGGAGCAGCCGCTGCACATCCTCTTCTTCCCGTTCCTCGCGCCGGGGCCCCTCATCCCGATCGTCGACATAGCCGCGCTCTTCGCCGCCCGAGGCGTCAAGTGCACCATCCTCACCTAAGGTTTTTATTTTCGAAAATTAAAATTTATCGAAGGTCACAGATAAAAAGAGAATAAATAGAATATATCAAAAATATCGGATCAAATTTAAATAAAATTTGTAGAAAAAATAGATATTTTTTTATCGGCACCTACGGATAAAAAAATATATTAGAAATATTAGGAGATTTCCACCGAAAAAGCAAACCATGTCCTCACCACCCGGTGAACGCCCAAGTCATCCGCTCGGCAGTGGACCGCGCCAACGACTCCTCCCGCGGCACCGAGGGCGCCCTGGCCATCGACATCGCCGTCGTGCCCTTCCTCGACGTCGGGCTGCCCCCCGGCGTCGAGTGCGCCCCGGCCCTTAATTCGGCGGCCGACCGCGAAAAGTTCTTCCACGGGGCCCGGTTACTCCTCCGCGAGCCGTTCGACCGGTTCTTGGTGGAGAATCGCCCCGACGCCGTCGTGACCGACAGCTTCTTCGACTGGTCCGCCGATGCCGCCGCGGAGCACGGCGTCCCGCGGATAGCGTTCCTCGGCAGCAGCTTGTTCTCCCGGGCCTGCAGCGAAACTACGGTGCGCAACAACCCCGTGGAGGCCGCCCCCGACGACCCGGACGCGCTCGTGCTGCTTCCGGGGTTGCCGCACCGCGTCGAGCTGAGGCGCAGCCAGATGACGGAGCCCAAGAAGCGGCCGGAGCACTGGGCCTTCTTCCAGCGCATGAACGCCGCGGACCAGAGGAGCTACGGCGAGGTGTTCAACAGCTTCCACGAGCTGGAGCCGGACTACTTGGAGCACTACACCACGACGCTCGGGCGCCGCGTATGGCTCGTCGGGCCGGTCGCGCTTGCCAGCAAGGACGCGGCGACGAGGGGCGCCAGCAACGGGCCCTCGCCGGACGCGGACGGCTGCCAGCAGTGGCTCGACACCAAGCCGGAGGGCTCGGTGGTGTACGTGTCCTTCGGCACGCTGTCTCGACCTGTCCGGCAAGAACTTCGTCTGGGTCATCGGTGACGCGGACACTGAGGAGTCGGAATGGATGCCCGACGGGTTCGCGGAGCTGATGGTGCGCGGCGACCGCGGCTTCATCATCCGGGGCTGGGCGCCGCAGATGCTGATCCTGACCCACCCGGCGGTGGGCGGGTTCGTGACGCACTGCGGGTGGAACTCGACGCTGGAGGCCGTGAGCGCCGGCGTGCCTATGGTGACGTGGCCGCGCTACGCCGACCAGTTCTACAACGAGAAGCTGGTAGTGGAGCTGCTCAAGGTCGGTGTCGGCGTCGGGTCCGTGGACTACGCGTCGAAGCTGGAGACCCGGCGCATGATCGGCGGGGAGGTGATCGCGGAGGCCATCGGGAAAGTGATGGGTGACGGCGAGGCAGCGGAGGCAATACGGGAGAAGGCAGAGAAGCTCGGGGAGAAGGCTAGGCGTGCGGTGGCCAAGGGTGGGTCCTCTTACGATGATGTCGGGCGTTTAGTGGACGAGCTGATGGCTCGTAGGACCTCCGTCGATGTCTGATTGGGTCATCGGTGGAAGCACGTTTGGTGTGTACAATGAATGAATTGGGACAGTTTGGTAGGAAGAGCACATATGCCTCTCCGGACTTAGCCTGCTTAGATGCACCAATTTTTACCTCTTGTATTCTACATCCTGCAGTCATATTATCAACAACCTTTCTCCATCCTATGTGATGGTATTCTATAACAGAGTAAAGAGATACTTTTAAAAAGTTTAAAGATATTTATATTTACATGTGAACAATGAGCACCATGTAGCCACGTGAAAAACCTTTAATCTCCTAAGGTTGAAATCGTTTTTGCATGGTGGTTGTCGTCCCTGTCGGCATGCAAATAGAATTTTTTATAAAGCAAAAGGATGGAAAGGTGACTCAAGTAGAAGTTTTAAGAGCATCTCCAATAGTTTGAAAAAACTCTTGACATGCTTATTTTTTAAAAACTATTGGGATGCTCTAAAATAAGGACAAATGCGAACCAAGCCGAAACATGAATGATACGTCATGCACTGCAAGTGAGCAACAACATGAGTACACGACTCATATGTACCAAACTTTGAACGAAACAAAAATAACTAATGAAATCAATCAATCTGCTGTATGCCACGCGTCATATAATCATCGGTTAGAGGTTGTTACTACACCAGACACACAATGCAAAGCAAAGGAAATTGGAGGTGTAATCCTTCACACGGAGGCCGGAGCATTATAATTTGATCTCAGCGCTGACTTTTATTCATAACTCGCAAATTGAGATCTCAGATCCCGATTCACTGCAGGTTCCTGAGAAGCAGAGCCGCCCAGCCAATCTACTCGGCCGGCGTAGTTTGCACACAGATAGGATACGGTACGAACTACAGTTAGGATTCAAACATCTGCTCTACCTTGCTATAACTAAGAGACCTAGAAACCAAACCTGCATCATACCAAACTACCATAACGGGGAAAAACCATGACAAGAAAAACAATAAACCAAAGTGTGTTCAGACTCGTGGAAACCCTGACCGCCCTTTCCTCTGTAGGAACTCTGGGATCTGCAATGCATGACCTTCCTCCTGGGAAGTGGGAGAAAACCAACCTGAGCAACCGCGGTTGCTGTCTCCTCCAGCCTGGGCAAGGAGTGTCATGACTCATGAGAATACATAGAAGAAATAAGGGAAAGTAGACAAATGAAGTCGCAATAGGTACCTGTGAAGACCGGCTCTCACTTTCCTCCTGGCGTTTGAAACCAGTTGCAATCAGAGTTATGCTCACCTGAACAGATGTATAATGTTATTGACACGGCAATAGGATCAAGTACAGTTGTGAAATGTATGGGCCTCTAAGTTTTGATACATAAAACAATTTTAACCACAAAGTAGAAACAATGTTATTCCATGACATACTTGACCAGTGTATGACGGATCTATAACAGAGCCAAAAATCAGATTTGCACCAGGGTCAACAAGATCATAGATTACTTCAGCTGCAGCATTCACCTGTAGAAAAGGATGGCAGGTGAGGTTCAGTTAGAACGTATTCTGACTATTCAAGAAGTCATCCGTAACAACGCAAGAGAGCTGCATGTTATCTCATTAAGAAAAGATGCAGTACAAAATGAACAAGAGAACGGAAGAGGCTAAAACAGGCCCTCCCAACACACCCCACGCACACTGATAGACAAGGAAAGAAGAGAGGCGCCACCACAGACCAGAACACGACCATGACCTGCTTATCGCACAGGCAACTAATGACCTGGAGTAAGCAACCTCAGGAGGAACTCCTGAAAAGCTGACGCACTGGCGAAACACTACAAATGATATATATGAATGTATGTTACCTCCGTCAAGGTTAGATCATTCCCTCCAGTGATATTCCATACAATTCCAGTTGCTCTTTCAATACCAATATCAAGTAGAGGAGACTGTATGGCATTGAGTGCGGCATCTCTGGCTCGTGTCTTGCCTACAAAGAGGTCAACAGGATTGGCAGGTGTGGGTTAGTTGTCAATGTGTTAATGGGGACATGTTCCAGATGCATAGAAATTCAGACAGCATTATTAGTACCCATTTAGACGTTCAAAAAGGGGCGTACCCAGTGCAGAGAGCTCCCGCTCTGTGCGGGGTCTGAGGAAGGGTGTCAGTGGCAAGCCTTACCCTCGCCTGTGCAATGCGAGGAGACCGCAATTCGAACCCGGGACCTTCCGGTCACAGGCGGTAAGACTCTACCGCTTGCACCAGGCCCGCCCTTCCCATTTAGACGTTCAAACTACATATTAATTTTTTTCAATAGCATAATATGCTAAGGATTCCACAGAGAACTTGATAGGATCATAGGACAGAACCTATGCATGTATGTATTTGATTCTAAATAAACATGGTTCTCTGAATTCTGAAATTTAACCTGTTGCTGTTCCAATGCCCATCAACGATGAGCCAGCATCTGACATAACTGATCGAACATCAGCGAAGTCCACATTCACCAGACCTGGCACCTGCAAGCAAAAGATGAAACATAGAAATGACCACTCTAGCCAAGTAGATAGCATGCGATTGTCATCTAGGTGAACATTATGAGAAAGCACGTGTTAAAAGCGTTTGAATTTTTAGGCGCATGAGTTTTCCTTTTCCAATTTCCAAATGGCGTGCCAACAAACCAAATTCTGCAAAAAGGATGACACAGGAAGAAACCAAATGCAGAACAATGTTATTCAACTTTTACTTTGTTGTTGGTTCTGCGTCAATGTAAAAAGAAAATTAGACAGTAAAACCACTGTTTCAAACCTGTTGGCAGTGCAGATGCGTTGACTTACACTAAACAAAACCCATACCATGGGGCAGTGCATGGTCAAGAAGGAAAAGGGTATATCTTTAGCATAACTTATATAACATCAGTAATTCAGTAGGGTTTGTTTATCCTTTATTGCATGCTTGTCTACAACGCATAACATTTCAACAACAGGAGAGTTTGGACAGAAAATGATTTAATTTATTCGCAAAAGGAGTAAGATTGATGATATAACATATAGCAGTTTCTCTTACAGTGATTATATCTGATATCCCACGAACACCTTGCCGAAGAATATCATCTGCCAAATTGAATGCTTCTGTCACAGGAGTATTTGGGGATACAGCAGTCAGTAACTTGTCATTTGGAATTACAATCAGTGTATCGACATTGCTTCTCAATGATGCAATTCCTTCTTGTGCCTGAAGAGCCCGCCTTCTTCCCTCGAATGAAAATGGGGTTGTGACAATTCCAACAGTCAATATACCCATGGACTTTGCAATCCCTGCAATGATAGGTGCCCCGCCAGTGCCTGTCCCACCTCCCATTCCAGCCTGCAAAATGAATTTGCGGATCAAAATAGGGGTTACCATATTCTTCTCAAGAATGGATAGATATCATTATATCGGTCATTCAATCAAAGGAACATGGTTTGGTTATACAAATCCCTATATATTATCTAACTACCATGATGACTAGAAATGCACACCATTCTAGATCAAACTGAAATGTGATGCTTAACAGCTTGAGCAATATGTACTCACCGTCACAAAAACCATATCAGCACCAGCAACTGCCTGTTCTACCAATTCCTGGCTTTCCTTGGCTGCATTCATGCCAATTTCTGGGTTCCCACCAGCACCAAGACCACGTGTCAATTCCTGGCCAATCTGTAGCCTATTTTCTGGTTCGATGGGTGACATCCGCATAGCCTGAAAATCAGTGTTCACAATCCAGAATTCCACACCCTTCATGGAGCTTTCAATCATCCTGTTCACAGCATTGGAGCCACCACCTCCAACGCCTATGACTTTAATCCTGGGCTCATTGTAGCAGTAAGAGGGAGAAGCGTCCACCAATCTTTCAGCTGCAGTGTCAATACCCTGCTCTTTGCTGGATACCGTAGCTGCACCATTCTCTTCTCCATAAAGCAAGGAGATCTCAGGGTGAAGGTCATATAAGGTATCCTTGGTGCGCCTTGGCCCAGCTCGGCGGGAGTTTGCAGAGCACTCAAGTCGAGAAAAGCGATAGGAATCACCAGAAAACCACTTCTTTCTCTGAAAAGTTGCACTTTCACCAAGAAGCGTCTTCCTAACATTTATTGGCGAAATGCCTAATGGGCACTGGCAACTGGAAGCATTGGAGAAAACTAGCTGTGTTGCCATCCTTAGCTCTGGAATTTGCTTGCACTGGCAAATGCAATCTCCGATGGCTCAATAATTAATTCCAGGGGAGATTTTCCCTTGAAACTGGCAAAAAAAAGGGAACATTAGCTGTGCTTTGTTGATAGCCAGACAATGGCATTACACGTAAGAGAACACAACAAATACAGGCTAGATTGCAGGTGTTTGGATAGCAGCCACATTAGTTCCAAAATCTGGGGAAAACAATCAGGCCACCATATGGTTTCAACTTCCGAGCCAACTGACTTGGCAATTTCATTTACCAAGTGTTTGGTTTGATTATAATTCATATTTCAGATTTTGAAATGAAATAATTTGAACGGAACGAACCAAATGAACTAATAATACATGACAACAAAATGGAATTGAACTAATAATACATGACAAATGGAGTTTAGGTAAAATACATTCCCCCATAAAATGGATCTGGAATCCTATTTAGAGAGGCTTGATAGGGGGATAGGGGAACAACAGCAAGCAGTCAAAGATTTCAAGAATAACCCCAATCTCACTTAGGAAAATAATCTCCACCAAACATTGCTACACACAGAGGTAAAACCACAATTCGAGAACGGGTCAAGATAGATTTATCACTAGTACATAAAAATCGCTTATTTTACCTGACCCGTTTCACTGGAAGAAGAGTGGGGTGGTGCAGTGCAGGCGCAGGACACCGGAGAGCCGCCGCCTATGAACGGCAACGTCGGCAGATCCTCCCGGCGCTTTTATAGAGGAGACGACCAGATGGATTCTGAAGGTTGGGGAATCCGGGACGGAGGGTTTCTGCGCCGCGGCAGGGATTCGGCGAGGTTTTCGGCGAGTAGACGACGCCAACGGCCGCCAATGACTCGGTGAGTTTCGTCAGCGCTGGCTGAGCGGCGAAAGCCCAGCGGCGAACGGCGACACGGGGATCCAATTTTGTTTTTCCTTTAAAAAAAAGAAAAAAAAAGTTAAAGGCAAAAAGGAAAAAGTTGCGACTGGGGAGGCTTGGAGCTCATGGGCCGACCGAGTGAGCCCAGTCCGACCTCCGACGCGCTGACAGGCCATGCCTGGCTGGGCCTCACCTAAGGCGGGCGAGTCACGTTGGCAGGACACGCTGGGCTGGTATGTCACAGCAACCTCGCGGGCCGAGGGGTTCGCACTGGGGTAAAAAAAACCGCAGGCACCACAACACAGCAGGCGGGCGGACGGCCCAGCAGCTGAAACGAAGCATCATCTCCCCTTGGTCGCCGTTGGACACAGCTCCGCCGTGTCTCCCTTCCGTATGTAGAAAGCACACCGCCGGTGTGCGGTGCGCCATGCGTGCGCCACCTCAGTCCACAGCGGAAAGGAACCGAGTTCCATGGGCTCGTTCGCTTCTTCTTGCGGCGTCCTGCCTGCACCTCCACACGTATTCATCCCCTTCACTATTGTGCCCCGATCGCATTCGGTCATGGAAAGGTATGAATTTCATTCATTTCCGCAGCGAATTTTGTTGCGTTTGTCACGCTAGTGATATCCCAACCGAAATTAACATGGACATGCACGGATTTTGCGCATACCTTGCGTTCCGCATTTCCTCTGTATACTTATCCATTTTTTGGGCGTGGTGTTGGGGTAGTATCGTAGTAGATGAATTAGGTTGTCCACGAGTGGGCCGAAAATTTCAAAATGTTAGTTAAGCATCGAAATTGCCAATGAGCCTCCTAATTCGGCGAACTGGCATGCTTGAAGCAGTAGTGGTTGCAGGCTTGCAGCTGAGGAATTTGGATGTGCTCCAGCCTCCATCTAGCATTTTAATTCTGTTTGTAGCTTTCATTCACAAAAAAAAAAAAAATCCGTTTGTAGCACAATTTTGATGTGGTGTTACTATTGTGTTGTGATTTTTAGGAAGTAATGAACCATTGATTTTTTTTTCTTTGTCATGACACGGACTTCTTTATCACAACCAGCATGGATCCTCCTCTCCCCTTCAAAAAAATTGGAAAGAACTTAACACAAAAGGCATGGATCCACTCTCTCCTTTTTTTTAAAGGACTCTCTCCCATTTAAAAAGTGGCAGATCTGAAACTGGACTAGATTGTTGTGGCAATCGAGCAGTTAGGACCATGCTTGTATGGAGCCATGGAGTGATTGTAAGCTGAACAAGTGATACAATGTTGATATATAATATAGTTCGGTGTTTGCAATAGCCATTTGCCACAGACAAATCCGTATTGGTTTATTGCCATTTTCTCTTCTTTAATTACATAATCTCGCATGTCTATTTCTTTTTCTTCAAAGCATATCATTATATTAAGAAGAAGAGAAAGAGTTTACACGACTCGTACAACCCCTAGAAGAGCAAGACTCGTACAACCCCTAGAAGAGCAAAACCATGACAAACAAAATCATTAGAAGAAAATAATAATAAGCGACATAAAGGCTATATGCTATGGAGCTTTATATACCACAGTTTGGCCCCATTCCTAATATCATGCATGGTGCTTTTGAAACTAGGCCGAGATATCTCAAACTAGGGTCAGATCTACATTCAAATTTGGTTGTTGAAATTTCCAGTACCCACTCCATGGATATTTGAATTTATATTTAGCTAGTATAAATTTCAATATCTAGCTATTCTCCACCATTCTTTGTAATTATTCACGAATGTTTAAAATATTGACAAAAAGTCACATTCTACTTCGAAAATCTCATACAAGAAATTCTGATAACTCGCTATTACCGAAAATAGTCCAGTTGCTAAAATATTGAATTCCTGGATTGCTGATACATTTCTTTTTTTTTCCTTGCAGTAACCGCATGAGCTTGCCTAATGTTTGGTAGCAGGAGAAGAGCATATAAAAGTCTCCTTTCTCCTAGTGCACGACATAAGTCAGAATAAGAAAAGCTTGAGCTTCAGCTAGGCAAAGGATTGAGCAAATCTGAGCAGACCTGAGAACTTTCCAGTGAGTATAAATGCTCCTTTCCATCAAAAAAACAAAGTATAAATGCACCTGCACTTCACCACACCATACTCTTTTCAAATATACTCGGCCCTACTTTATCCAAAGGGTTAAGCACTAATAAGTTAAATAACAAGCAACTTGGTTAGAACATATATTCTCATGTCCAATAGCATTTCCAAACAGAGAAACTAGGCAGTGCTGAAACGTCTGAGTTTCTCTTCAAGCGAAAATACTTATAGTACTCGAAGTCACGGTCTCATGGATAATGTCAAACAAATTCCGTTTCCTGCCCCCCAAATACTCTTGCATTGCAAGGATCTTCATTTTCGAATATGAAGGTGGATAAAAATCTAGAGCAACTTGCTAAATTTCAACCTTTATTTTCTAGGAAAAGATTTTGTGCCGTTCCTCCTCCCATCTCCATCTCCCCACTGATGTACTTGCTATCCCAGAGGAGTCAGAGGGTAGCCAATGAGAAATCAGAGGTGGTTGCAAGAAGTAGGAGACAGAAATCCTGGCAATGGCCTACCACATCAGCACATCCCTACCTATTCCTCCTCGGCCCTCATTTCTCTATATCTTGTGAAAACAGAAAGAGAAACAGCCTCATAGGGCATGTTCTAAAGGACACAAGATCTTCCTTGGGGCACAGTAGTGTATGAAACCACAAGGGTGATTCAACTTACCATTGTCGGAAAAGACAAACAAGAACAGAAGGAACGGCCTACCATGTGGTATTTATATATGCTCCTTCTATGGTCCTCTCTTGAATATATCAAACACATGTATATATGTGAACCTAGCTAGCTCACTTATCTTCCCTTGCAGTTGAGCTCTGCTCACTCTCATGGCGCAAGGTGAGGAGAGTTCGTGGTGCATGACAAGTAGTGATCATGGTAGAGCTGCATCATTCAGCCAAGCAATTGCATGTGGAACCCAAAGGCGTGCTTCTGCTGCACACCCTGCCAATTTCTTGTACTGCTTCTCCTTTCTACTCTATCCCTCACTCCCTCTGCTATTTCTCTCTTGCTCCTACTAGTAAATGCAAAGACAACACAGCTAAAGCTCTTTTTTGCACAGTTGCTATAAAATAGTGTTTCCCATATCCTCTTTCTAACTATATTTATAACAAACTCTTCTGTATATATATTCCGAGCTTCCTCTCATAGTCTCATTGGATTACACCTCTTTCCACAAACCAAATAGTTTCTTAATGCCTAAGGCCTTGATCCTGCAAGTGATCTTACCTTCCTGCTCCTGTTTTTAGCCCTCATCCTTATCTGTACACCTCTGACCCTCACTTTCAGTCATTGCCTTTACCTTCTTGAAAATTTAAGCTTTTATCTGTTTTGCCTTATATTGCATATGGCTTTCATTGGTGCCGAACTCGCTGCACTACTGCTTGGTCCAGGGAGTTGCAACCTGCAGCTGCTCCTTATTACTTTGGTGAGTTGGAGGAGGCCCTTATCCATGGCACCCGTACTTCTGTTGATCATGGCATGATCGGAAGTGATGTGAACACAGAGTGTAAGAGTAAGACTGCCTTTTTCTCTACACCTCTCTCCTTTAATCCAAACCTTAACCACCCATGGAATCGGCTTCTTTCTTGCTTTGTGCCCTCCCCACAACACCGCAGTAGATAAGCACAGGGCAGCATGACTTGGCTTTTGCCTGGCCAAGCACAGATTAGCCATGACCAGATGCAGTTTGGATTGGGAGACAACATAAATTGTGTGATCCCACAGGCTACAGAGCGGACACCTCACTCCTCTCTTCTCTGTCCAATTTTGCTGCCTCTTGGAGATGGAGCCTTGAAAAGACCTTTAATTCCATTTGTATGTATGCAGCAGCTGGATACCTTGCTGCTAGCCCCCCCACACTGGAGATCTTCCCTTCATGGCCAATGAGTCATCTACAGCAGCCATACAGTGTAAGCACTGCTTCTGTTTCGTCATTTACAGTGCCCTACAGTTCCTTGCTGACCAAACCGGACAAAGGTGTTCTTGGTTAATTAACTACTCACTTCCTTCTTCTGTCTGCTCCTCTTGATGAATTGCTGCGCAGGGTAACTCACACTCAGTAGGGAGCACCACTGACTCGAGCTCAGGTCAGAACAGTATGCCACAGACCGAGTTGGTGTCCCCAGGGAGCATGAGGGCTGACTCTGGGCAGCGGCAGGAGGTTTTGATGGTGACCGTTGATGACTACAACTACGAGCAAGGACTCGGAGCGGCAGCAACCACAGCTCCAATCTTTCAGCGGCATGCAGCAGGCCAAGACAAGGTAATAGCTAGTGACACAATGGTACTATGCTGTCTACTCGATAGATTACTAAAGATTCTGGAGAAATTAAGTAAGCTTTACAATGAAACTAGTGCATATGGTATTGTCAGGAGCCATTAGAACAACTATTTTTTGGAAGCTTGAATTGGTTTGAAGGTTTTGAGATGCAGACAAGCCTTTGAATAGAGAAGTCACTCAGCCTGTTCGGTTGGCTGGTTCGTTTCGTTGCTGGTTCGTGAAGAAGTACTACTGGCTGGTTTGCGAGAGAGAAAAATACTGTTCCGGCTGAAAATTTACGATCGTTTACGACAAGCCACAGCCAAACGAACAGGCTGACTGTTGTTGTTGTAATTTGTAAAGTAGTATGTTTCTTGAACGACTGGAGACTAGGTCAACCCTCAAAAAAGTAGGTAATATCATTTTTCAAATAGCATCTGGTCAAGGTTTATTCAAGGAAAAATAAAAACACAAAGAAACCAAATGATGGTTGGGGGATGCTACTACCCTTCTGCCTCCATTGGGAAACACAGTAAAAATAGTTAAAGATGCTCTTCTGATGGCTTATGTCGTTGAGCTGCTGGAAATACCGTGGAATGGCGGGTGAAACAGGTAAAGAGCTGCTATCTAAAAGCAATAGTAAATAAGTAGTAACACCCAACAGGAGATTTGAGCTCCAATATACTTACTTTCTTGATGCTGACTAGGTATCTTACTATAGAACTAGCATTGTACACTGTTCTAAGCTACCTTTTTGGTGTTCTGGCGCAGGGAAAGCATGGATCCACAAGAAAAAACGGCAAGCTGTTAGATGCCAAGGTTTGGTAACATTTGCTAGCGTTTTATTGCTTGCATGGCACTACGGTTTTGCCGTACTCTTAATCTCTTATATTATTTTGAATTTTAGACTGAGAGGCGATTGGCTCAGAACAGAGAGGCTGCAAGAAAGAGCAGGCTGAGAAAAAAGGTGCAAAGCAAAGTAGAGAAAATGCTTAGATCAACTGGTACCATATATCTAACAAAGATTAAAAATTGTTCAACTTCAGGCCTATGTACAGCAGTTGGAGACAAGTCGGATTAGGCTTCAGCAAATTGAACAAGAGCTGCATGGAGCACGTTCACAGGTCCAAATTCTCTAGAAGCCTCAGGAGACAGGACATAGAACATTTGATCTAGTATTTGCATAGTGTTACCATTTGGTGTAATGTTAAAATGGTTTCAGGGTCTGTTCCCGGGAGGAGGGGGTGCACCTGGAGATTTGAGTTCAGGTAACCATCTCATTCGGCACCTCGGAACAAAGCCTCACCATCCAACCGTCAAGGTCTTTGATTTGTATGTGTTATTACAGGCGCAGTGATTTTTGACATGGAGTACGCTCGGTGGTTAGAAGATGACAGCAAGCACATGACGGAGCTCCAGGCCGTGCTGCAGCCTCAAATTATTGATGCGAACCTGGGGGCCATTGTTGAAGAGTGCATGCGGCACTATGATGAGCTGTTCCACCTGAGGGCTATGCTTGCAAGATCCGATGTGTTCCACCTGATGACTGGCTTGTGGGCAACGACGGCTGAGCGATGCTTCCTCTGGATGGGCGGCTTCCGTCCTTCTGAAATCCTCAAGGTATGTAGGTGTTAAACTCATGCAAAAGCACCCTTCTTTTCTCTCTCTCGCTCTTTTTCAGGGAAAAGCACCGAGTTTTTCTCCAAACGAACAGCACAGTTTATTATCAGCACAATGTCATTAATTGCTGAGTCTTTCTCTGTTGGTTTTGTGATCAGATGCTGATACCACAGCTTGATCCTCTTACGGAGCCGCAGCTACTAGGGATGTACAATCTGCAACGGTCGTCAGAGCAGACTGAGGAGGCGCTTGGGCAGGGGCTTCAGCAGCTGCACCAGTCGCTGGCGGATGCAGTGGGCGCTAGTCCTCTCGGTGACGGTGCAAATGTCGCCAACTACACTGCTCTCATGGCCCTAGCACTCGACAGGCTCGACACCCTCGAGAGCTTTTACCGTCAGGTCAGTTTTTACTCTTCGTTCCATATAGGTGTCGCAACGAGCTTAAACCCATTGTAGCTTGACTAACCACGCTTAGCACTTTAGATTGATAGAAATGCAATGCTACAATTATTTTGAAGATAAAATTTGTAGTCCTCAGTTCGCTAACTGTAAAATAAATGTTGCCTTTCTTGCTGGATAGCAGAAAGCTAGCTACATATATTATCTTAAAATGTAACGTAGCCAACTTGGCGTGCTTAACCCTCTAAACATGCAGATAAACATCATTAGCACTTTCCACCATTTCATCATCAATCTGTATATATATGCGCACCTATCCATTTCTGTATTCGATGCTTTCTCGAGGAATTGGTAATAGGGCCCCAGCAGAAGCAAAGGTTCTTTTCTCCTATCACATAAAACAAATGTATACTCGTAGACATGACCACCTATCCCTTTCTATGAAAAGCCAGAGTAAGAATGTGATGGCCACCTTACTACAAAATTATGAATGAACTAATAATACATCTGCCCTGTTCCTATTTATATATATATATATATATATATATATATATATATATATATATATATCCCTCTTTGCTCTCCCTTGTATTTCGCTGGTTGTTGAACAGATGCACGAGCATATATATCCAAAAGACTTTTCATGAGAGTGGAAACCATGATAATATGCATACTTAGGATAGGATAGGTTCTACTATAAGGTCAAAAGAGAATGAGTCTATATACTATAGCCGAAACAGGGCCTGTTTTGTTGCTTGCTCAGACAAGTCTACTTTCTCAAACAACAATCCAGACCATTAATTTTGAGTGTTTGATGGCTATAATTTATTGGTAAGCAACCAGACATGTCTTTAGACTATGCAACAGCAGTAAGCTAAGAAGCTTTTCACTACACTAGGGAGGATCCGAACGTCCATGTATTACTCTTATGACCATCTAGGGCACCCGCTAAGACATGTTGTATTAAAATTTGTCTCTACTTTAATACAAAGACGCGCAAACGTGCCTGTCTATAACTCGCGCACAAGCACGGGTTTTCCTATCACCAGATGCGGCCGCAGCTGCCAATTATTTGCGTTCATGAATGCGACGTGTCGAGCCGTCCAAGCTAGGAACTTCGGATATGGAGACGTGAATGGCTATCTGACACCTCGTTCATCGTTACCCATGACGACGTGGGAGTGCAGGCGGACAGTCTGAGGCAGCAGACGTTGCACCAGATGCGGCGGATCCTGACGACTCGCCAGACGGCTCGGTGCTTCCTCTCCATCAGCGAGTATCACCGCCGCCTCCGCGCCCTCAGCTCCGTCTGGGCGTCCCGCCCTCCAACCGAGTAAGGCCGAATCCTCCATGAACTCAGTGCATCACGTCACGCCTCTCACTCTTCTTGGCAAGTTGGCATTGACTCGATCTTGTCTTGGCAAATTAAAATGACTCTTCTCTTTGGCAGGAGCGTCGTCGCCGCCGCCGCCGCAGAGAATGTCAGCCCTACAGGGACGACGAGCGATCAAGCTCTCCGTCTGTACCACCACCAAAGCCACTTCCCTGGCTTCTGATGATCGAAGGTCCGTCACGCCTCATTAACATATTCATGCATTCATCGAGAATGGAACATGCATCGTCATCATCACTAGGAAAAAAGAGGACAGAAAGGCTCTGCTCTCTCACTCTCTTTCTCCGCTTGTCTTTGTTCCGCTGGCTCTTGAACTCAACCAAAGGTTAGCGCCTCTGAAAAGCTCGGTGCAAAGAGAGGCCGAAAGAGACTAGGAGTGCGCGCAGGTGGGAGTGGGACGCCGACGTGTTGCTGCGCAGATGCCGATGGTACCATGTGTCACTTCGTGGGTAGTTCCGTTTCAGAAACAGGCGGAGAGCAGCATGTAAACCATCCGAGATCGTGAGCGTGACAAAAGGCCGAATGGATGAACATTGAACCATATCCGGTTCGTGTAATAACATATTAACAATTTGGTCAGACATACGTACGTTGCTTATTTACGATGCCTTCAGAAAGCAAGCTTGACTTTCTTGACTCTTGAATCTTGATGATTGATACTCCTATATATACTACGGACTAGGTGCAGAGACGTACAGTCACGACGCGATTTATATATTAGTTTACATTTACTGTTTCGGCGGCGTACCACGTGTCGAAGGGAGCAACCCGGTGCGGCCCTAATTTTGTTGGGTGCACGTCTGATGGAAAGTGACCACTCAGAACTCGTTACTCGCTAGCTTGAAATTA
This sequence comes from Miscanthus lutarioriparius, assembly GCA_904845875.1. Classification (NCBI taxonomy): domain Eukaryota; kingdom Viridiplantae; phylum Streptophyta; class Magnoliopsida; order Poales; family Poaceae; genus Miscanthus; species Miscanthus lutarioriparius. The sequence continues at coordinate 24,012,766 of CAJGYO010000016.1, read as the reverse complement.
AGCGGAGCGGCGATGGCACGTACGATACAAAATAATATGACCCAGCCTCATTTTCTTTTTATTCCTTCTGTACTTGGGAAAATGTGGCCAACTTAACCTGGTTGAACAAGACATACCATGCGCTGTTTAGCCAGCTATTGCTAATTATTGGATAGAGTTTAAAATCAGTCTTAATTAGCTGAGTATACTTACCACATATGCCATATACATCCACAATCATAAACATATCACTTAATTACCTCACGATGATAGACATATGACAAAGACTCAGCAATTGAGATCATACATAAGTTACTTTAAAATTCATAACTAAGGGCGTGTTTGGCATGGCTCTAGAGCTGAACTCCAACGACTCCAGCCAATTTTCCAGCCAAACACCCCAGCTCTAAAACTCCACGAAGCTGCCAACTCCATGGAGCTGTAGTGCAAATGGGGATGGAGTTTTGGAGCACATCTTTTGCAGCTCCAAAACCATCCAATATGAACCTCCTCATGGAGTTGGTGGGTAATTACCCACCAATGCCACTAGTTACACAGAAAACGGTTCGTTCTTTCTATTCTCCGTCTCCTTCCCGACGCAACCCCCTGGCAGGAGCACAGAAAACGGTACCGCACGGACGCGCCTGGCCCTGGCAGGAGCACGCCATCCCGCACCCGACCTCCTTCCACCCGTCCTTGCTTGCCGCCGCCTCGTCTCGATCGCCTTGCCCGCTCCCGCCGCATCCGCATCATGCTCTCTACGCCGGCGGCGCGTCTCCAGCCGTCTAGGCCCAACATCCGGCGCCATCTCGCCGAAAAGCGCCAACCGCCGCCGTCGTCATGTGCACCATCGTCGATCGCTCCGCCGCCAGCGTGCGGGCTCAACCCGTGGCGTACATGCGGCCCATGCTCAAGGCTAACCACTGCTGCGGCCGCTCGGGACTCGCCGTCCCGCCGCTCTACGTTCGACGCCATCGTCGCCGGATGCATCCCGGTTTCTTGAAACACGCCGCCGCCAGATGCACTACGGCCGCACTTTTGCCCAGCGGAGGAGCGGCTTGGCCCAACGCCATGACGACGGCCAAGCACCGCCTCGAGACCAGCCGTCTTGCCGCCGCTTGGTCACCTCACACCGGCTGGGGCGAGAGTGCGGCCCGTCTTGCCGCCGCCGCCAGCCAAGCGCCGCCACACCCGCCTCTGCTCTCATCCCGATCCGCCCGACCACCCGCCGCCACACCCCGTCCCCGCTCTCAACGGCCAAAGACCGCCCGTCGTCTCGTCTGAAGCTCCACCGGATTCAAGCGCAACCGGCATTTTGACGAAGAAGAAGATAGGGTGGAGAGACTGACATGTGGTGACGTGAGTTGGGGGTAACAATGGCAATTCATCCTAAAAGTTGTCTTTTTGGAGCTGAAGGTACCCTTCCAGCCAAACACCTCCATCAGACAGTTCCAACTCCACCCAGAGCTGGCTCTACCTGGAGTTCTAGAGTGGAGCAGCTCCACCCAGAGTTGGAGCCATGCCAAACACCCAGTAAGTATATCATGTTGGTTTAGTTAGTATTATGACAAAGTGTAGGTAGAAGTCAAGCTATAGCAAACCACCATTACATTTACTTGCCTTAAAAAGATGATGCAAGAATATGAGCTAAAAAAAAATCTAAAGACGCACCACCTATTCAAATATCACGACCTCACAAAATATACTCACATAAACATACTAAAAAACACATAAAGCGTTTCTAGGTAAGCACCACTATTTTCCTCAAAACAACAACCAAACATTTAAATGAAAGCGGCAACCCCACTTCACTTTTTTTTTGTGTCGACAAACTACTTGTCCAAAAATTATGAAACTTCGTTATAAGATACAAAACACCATGATCTACAACTATCGTCATATGAATTTTGGAGTTTGAAAACTTTAAGATACCCAAAACAAGCCTGTAATCCAATTGAACTTTTCTAATGACACAACAACAGCAGATCACTAAAACAAGCATGATTAGAGTCGGCTTGTTTGGTATGGCTTCTAAAGTGCTCCTCTATAGGAGCCGGAGAGGAAGAAAATTATATGGACCCTAGGTCCGATCTAAAACATCATCCGTGAGACCCCTGCTTCTATGGCTGCCACGTGGTGCTCGCAAAAAAAATCAAACGTCTGAGGTGAGCTGGTGCTATGGTAGAATCTAAAAAGGATTGAGCGGTTGAGCCCTTAACTCACGGAGGCAGGTGCTGTGGTGAGCTGGTGGACGTGCGATTCATTTACCTAGCCTCGTGTCAACATCATTAAGGGGGCGCACAGGAGATAAAGTGGACCCTGTGTCCACTGAATTTTCTTCCACCGGAGAGGTGTAGTCACAAGATGCAGCTCCTCCTCCAGATCTTAAACGGCTCCGACTCCTCTACCATTCACCAGAAAACAACTCATCATAAAGTTTTTGGTATATATGGCTTCTCCAAAGAAACAGCTGCATGAGCCGGAGACGTGCTGGACCGGCCTTAAGCATCTAGAGACATAATATACACCATTGTAAAAATTATGAATTTTCCTACAACTTCCATGTGAGCGACCGTGTTTAATTTTTGAGGGAATTGTGAGCAACCAGGTGCGTTTAACAGCGTTTTTGCTCAAGGGACAGCAATTTCCATTTACTTGGCGACGTCCTTTTCTTATATGGATATGGAGAATAAATAAATACTGGGATACGAGTACGATTATGGAATTCGAAATAGTCTGGTCGAGACTCAATTATGGTTAATCGCTAATGAATCGCTTTGGCCCATTGACCCCAGATGTCGCCGTAGTTCAAACCGCCTACAGAATGGGCCGCAAGCCTGTTTAACCCATTGGAATTCCTAGCCCATATACGGTGGCCCCTTTCTGGTCCAGTGGTAGCAGCCCAACACATTACCTGTTTTTTGTTTTTTTTTGGAGAAACAGCCCAACGCATTACCTGACAGGTCCGATACAACGACAACACCCTTAGCGCACCTACCATATATCAGTGGGGGGCTGCCTGACGGCCGACGCGGCCCCATTTTTCTGGTGGGCGGAAAAGAAGGCCGCGCTTCCCTTCCCAGCGTACCGGCAGATTGTGGCTGGGCCTGGGGCCGCTCAACATGGCCGTGCCCGCGGTTGCATGCCATCGCGCGGCGCGTGACCCCAGCCAGCCCCCAGGAACGACGACCCCGGCCCGCGTTTTCTCACCGCACTGCCGGGCGCCGGGGTCGGTCATCCAATGGCGACCACACACCGCCACAAACACCACGCCGGTTGACCCAGCTGACGCGGGCCCTGTGGACTCGACTCGACCGAGAGTTTGACATCTGCTAGCTCTCCCGATCGCCCGCTGGATTCCGCCACTCCGTTCCGTTCATCGGTCGTCCACCAATACGCTACCACTGCGCACGGTACTGCGACCTCCACTTCGAAAAGAGGGGGCCCGGCCCCACCACCCTATATATATAGCTCACCAAGTTAGAGCAACCCACTTATACTCAGTACTCTCATATACATGCATCCATGTCAAACGAGTTGACTGTTCTGTGCCAGTGCCATGATGGTTATATATATCCTTTTTGACGAAGTCTATATGTGTGGCTTGTTCTAAGTAAAGCGGTTAAAGTTGCATCAGGTATGCGTCAGTGACGACCGGCGACTTGAATATTTGGCGCCTTCTCATGATGAAAATTGGAAAACCACGTTCAAGTAACTTGGATTTTCGAATAGCTTGTTGATCGGGGTGTGATTGATGATTTATCGGTGATGGGAATTTAACTCCTTCAGCGTGCCCACTGCGACTTACAATCGTATATGGTAGATACTAGACAGGGATCTACCACAATCCTGAATTACCTTGAGAGCCAAAAATTTTCTTGAGTGCCAAAATAAAATCACCAAGAAAAGTATAATTTCCTTGGCTGGGGATGTAGACCTCCAAGAAAACGCATATTCTTGAGCGCTAAACCAAACCACCAAGGTAATTGCACGTTTCCTTGAGTGCTAGTCCAAACCGTCACGGCAATTTCATGTTTCCTTGAGTGTTATTACAAACCGTCAAGTTAATTGCTCATTTCCTTGGGTTCTATTTGAAACCATCATGGAAGTACTCAGAGCTTTGAAATTCAATTTTTTAAATTTTTTTCTAAATGACCTCAGATGGAGATACGACCTAAACCAAAGTTATAGTAATCAACGAGATCTAAAACTTTTTAGTTCAAGTTTTTACGTTTGAAATCATTTATGATCTAAAATATTCATTCCAAGATTCAATAAAGTGAATACAAAAGAAAAGAATAAATTCACTTAGTCACAAGTAACTTCGAGGTGTAGTGGTAAGTGTGCTTCACGCGAAGCCGGGCTTTCAGTTGTTACTTTTTGCTCTTGCTTTATATTTCCTTGGAGGTTGTTGGCCCTCAATGAAACTAATATTATGTCTAGATACATAGCAAATTCGATATACCAAAAAGGTCAAAGCGACTTATAATTTGGAACGGATGGAGTAGCAAATATGTCCGCGCATTGCAATGGTATGTTAAATTTGTTGCACGGTGCTAGTGCAAATGATAATGAGCTAGCAATTTTTGTTGGATCTAATTATCTTTAGCCCAATCTTAAACTAATAATTTTCAAGGCCCATAGCAAATGATAGTGCAATAAAGAATTAATCCCACATGAGAAATTGATAGGAAACTGACTCAATTTAAATGTGTACCATTTTGTGTAAACGATGTGAATTTAAGAGTACATTTGGTAGGGATCCAGTTTATCACAGAAATATTTTGGATCTAGATTTTCTAAAGAAATGTTTCACACAATGAATCGCTTCGGAGATGGTTTGGCTGGTTGGATGGATTTTGATTCACAAAAGATGAAAAACCATATAAATCAAAAGATTCTTCAAAAAACACAGAACTTTTTGTTGGCGAAGAACAATTTAAATAAAACCCATTTTTACTTGTTTCACTTAAAAGTGCTAACTAAAAAATATGGTTGGTAGTACAGAGGGAGGTTATAAATAGAATCAGGAAAAAACTGGCTCATTTTTACTTGTTCCATTTAAAAAGTAGTAACTAAAAACATGGTTGGTAGTACAAAGGGAGGTAAGAAATGGAATCAAACGAAACAGGCTGGCTTTTGTGTGTTTTACTAACGTAGGCAAAACTCCCCGAATGGTGCCGCTATTTCTAGGATCGAAATGAATCACGAAGGAGCATTTAGCAGCATTTCCGGTGTTCCGCATGAGGAGCGGAACTGGCCCTCATGTCCAAACCCTCCCTAAGAAAGATGAAAGACAAGACACACGCCCGCACGTGCGCTGCAATGCGAACGGGCTCGGGCAGCCAAGCCATGACAGGAGTCATGAATGGAAAGGGTTTTATAGGTCCAAATTCAAAATAAGGTGAGGGTGAGGGACAACGAACTAAGGGACAGAAGACTGTGTGGCGGACAGACATGAGAAAAATGAGAGACGGAAGAAATAAATTTACCACTTTTTACATTAGTTATAGACAACTTGCATGTTATGAGTGTATGAAAAATACATAATGCAACTACAATATATATAGTCTTAGATTTGGCCTAGGCTCTCATAGTTTTCTGTGTATGAAAACGACGAGTTGTCTCTGATAATTTTGTCAATATCACGAGACTAAGATTTTAGAAGATATTGAAAGAAACAAGCAGGAGGTTGCTTGGTTTATTGGCTAGGTATTGTATAACCTTGCTAAGCGTTATTTGAATATGTTGCCTAACCACCTTAAGATTTTTTTTTCGATAAACCACCTTAAGATTTGGGTAGACAAGTTCTGCCTCGCTTGCCTCAGATAGCCGAACCAGCTCTTCTAGCTAGGTAAGGCTTTCGTGCTCCGTACCATCTAGATGAGGCCATGCAAAACGAGCCACACGTCAAGATAACAAGCAAGCAAAGGTCTTCGAGTCCGCCTGCATACTACTCCCTCCGTTCCGAGTTATAAAACGTTTTGAATTTTTGAGATTTATAGCTTTTGCTATGTATCTGGATGTAAGTTATGTCTAGATCCATAGTATCTAGAAATGCCAAAATGTCTTATAACTTGAAACAGTGTTTTTTCGTTTGGGAAAGAAAAAACGAATTCTATCGGAATCGGTTGTTGGTGGGCACACGTATTCTCGCAGCTGGCCAGATATAGGCGCGTTGTCCTACGCGATTGACCCTCGTCACATTCCCAAAAACCTAGTACTTCCCCCCTTGTGGAAAGCTAACAGTACCCCACAGCACAGTAGAGAGCACCCACCCCGCAACTGGCCCCTGCGCCGGCCGGGGGCTGTCGTGCTCTAGGGATCGCATGCGGATGCCCAGATTTCGCTGCTGCTCCCACCGTTCACACGCCACCGCCCGCTGCCTGCCTTGCTTACCCCGCGTGTGCGTGTGCGTCGACACCGGCCGCGTACGTAGTACCTGATGAGCCCTTGCAACCTTCAAAAGGCCGCACACAGCACGCTCCAAAAGGGCTTCATATAAGGAGAGCAACACCAACGGCGCACCAACCTCACCATTTCCCTCTGCCTCCCCTTCGCCCCGGCCGTGACATGCACGCCTTGACATAGACGGCCCTCTCGTTTCTTCTTCTCCACACCACCAAACCCGGCATATAAAGCAGCACAAACACTTCTTGCGCTGCCGAGGGAGCAAATTGATCGATCTATGGTGTTGAGGGCTTGCGCAATAATGGAGGGTACTTTCAGCGTGCCGTATTACGAGTGGCTCAAGCCACGGTCGTCACCGTCGTCATCGCCGCCGCCGTCGCCATCCTCCTCCTCGTCGACGTCCTCGATGACGCTCTCAACGCCATCGATCGACCAATTAGCCGTCGGTGATGGCCATGATGAGCGCCACGCCATGACGTGCTTGCCGCTTCTTGGTAGGCTTGAAGGGAGGACAACGACTCCTGATCGTGGCCATAACCATAATCCTATCAAAGAGGAGCTGATGAGCAATCTCGCTACCACCGGCGGCACGCGGGAGGAAGAGGCCGCCGGTGTTGACCTGAACATCGGCTTGCCGCCGGCGGCGACTGGGGGATGCTATAGCTCTGAAGAGGCGCCCATGGACGAGGAAGACGACGATGAGGAGGAGGAGGATTTCGAGGAGGAAGAGGACGACGACAAGGCAAGGAGGCATGAGAAGTGCAAGGTGGAAGAAGAAGCAGGTGGCGGAGAGCAGCAACAGCACGGTGAGATGATGGTGGAGTCCGATGAGAGATCTGATTACCTGCGCGTGGGTGGGGAGGAGGGCATCAAGGGCTTCATCGGCAGCCGTGGCCGGCGGTACTGGATCCCGACTCCGGCGCAGATACTCGTCGGACCAGTGCAGTTCATCTGCCATGTCTGCAGCAAGACATTCAACAGATACAACAACATGCAGGTGACTTATTAGCTCATACTACTACCTATCATGTCTCATTTGGAGCACTTTTTTAATTGCTATCGATCTCTTTATCCTCTCTTCCTCAATCAGAGTTATTTTCTGTTTCCAATTGCGTTGAATGCCTTTTTTGCAAAAGAAAAGCTGTGAGTGCTTCTTCCAAGTTCCAAGTACAAGTGCTACTTGACTTCATTTAAATTAACCATTTGATTAGTTAGCACTCTTGAGTCAGATAGGGACAGAAAATGCATTTAGAATCTAAGATTCTAAATTAATCACCCCAGTCCCCAGCTGCGCCTAATAATTGAAGCATGTGGATCATGCATATATTCCACAGAAATTTGTACGAGAGCTTTCCAATTGGGAAAGTGGGCTATATATTGCCACGTCTTGCAGCGATCAGCTGGACATGCGATGCGAGGTGGCCATAGGGCAAAGGTGTACTCGTAGAGGAGTGTGTGCAAACTGAACAGGCATGCATGGTAGAGACTAGAGACCGACAAAATGGCTGGCATCTCCTACTTGCATGCTCAAGCTTGCTGTAGAATGACCTAGCAGGTAGCTAGCAAATGTTTCATGTGTACCCCCAAGGAATCAGATGAAAAAGACGAGGGGGAATTAACTGATTAAACCCCACTACCTCGCTCTTTGCCGACATATCACACTTCATTCACACACATTTTCCCTTCATTGTCTCCAACATGATGACAAGGACAAATCCGTTCTAGTGCTGCAACGAACATATTCATCGTTTACTTAACTTCACGTTCGTTGATTTTTAACACGCCTGATGCTAGGATCTATATATTTTCCTTCATTTATATATGTATGTACATATATATGGCATCTCAACGCTAGCTGATGCATGAACAGATGCACATGTGGGGCCACGGGCGCGAGTACCGGAAGGGCCCGGAGTCGCTCAAGGGCACGCAGGCGGCGACGCTGGCGCTGCTGAAGCTGCCGTGCTACTGCTGCGCGCCCGGGTGCCGCAACAACGTGGCGCACCCGCGCGCGCGCCCGCTCAAGGACTTCCGCACGCTGCAGACGCACTACAAGCGCAAGCACGGCGACAAGCACTTCGGCTGCCGCCGCTGCGGCAAGCCCTTCGCCGTCAAGGGCGACTGGCGCACGCACGAGAAGAACTGCGGCAAGCGGTGGTTCTGCGCCTGCGGCTCCGACTTCAAGCACAAGCGCTCCCTCAACGACCACGTCCGGTCCTTCGGCGGCGGCCACTTCTCCGTCACGCCTGACCAGCAGGCGGCCGCCGCCACGGCTGTCGTGCCGCCGCTGCTGATGAAGCCCAAGGAGAGGATCATACGCTTCGATCAGGGAGCGGCGCCATGGAATGGAGCCCACGCCCATGCATGACATCAGACAGGTTATTAATTAACAGGACGTACGCGTATATATATAGGCAATAGAGTTCTTACATCTCAGTTCGAACATGATTATGCATACTACTCTCCTACTTGGATTGGGGGCGTACATAGACAGAAATAAGACTCGAGATCGAGGTTGCTTTGGACTTGGAGGCTGTGAAGTAGATGAATTTTCTTCCGAATTAGGGCTGTTCGGATTGGAGGGGATATATAATTAGTTTATCCCCCCCAATCTTTATGGAGAATGGTTTATCCAGACAAGCCACAGCAAGAGCTTCAGAGACTGGTACGGTTATTGTAGCTATATTTGCAAGGGAGAAAATTTCTCAGCTTCACATGCCGATATTTAGCACCATTGTATCATCATATAATGCATGCATGCAGCATGCATGACATGACTTTATGAAATTTAGTGCACATGTTAATTATCTAAGATCATTCCATGGTGTAAGTCATTCGCGCAGAATTATCCTGTTTTTAATTATTTTTCTACATGAATTTCATCTTTCTCATGCTACCTTTTCATCCGTTTCTCATGCAGTTTAGTTTTTTTTTGAGGAATGCAATTTAATTATATTATGGACCGTCATCTCTCAAGAGGCAAAATAACAACCTTTACGTACCACCCTAATACATGTGAATTGATGTGAATCCGACTACATCCAAACAAAACCTAAAGCTACGAAATTGCACGTTAGTAACCAGATGAAAATAAAGCAAAATACTCTGCCCATGTTGGTAAATTTCCCGGCATGGCTATTATGCAAAAAATTTAAACCAATATGGAGCCAACTCCTATACCTAAATCTGTATTACGAACACTACCATTACAAAATGGAGCCAACTTCTATGAAAAAAAGACAACATTCTTTGGAAGCATAATTTTTGTTGCATCCGAAATGCATCAAGAGTTTAAATTTGCAATTTAAACATTTTTATGTAAAAAGTAACTAAAATACAAAAATATTTTAGTATATACTTAAAAAATGAAAACACAACAAATAATTCAAGGTGACAAGAGAAATGGTACAAGAGAATGGGCGGCCTATTCCTCTTCTAGAAAGAAAAGGACCCTCTCAATGAAAAAACATAGAAAGATTGTAGGTTTAAGGCCCTGTGTGGTAGAACTCTGGCCTGTTCTAGCTCTCTCTTCTCCGTGCACTATAGTAAGGATTCATTTTTTTCTATTCTTAAGATGAACTAGGAGCCACTAAAACCACTATTTTTTGCTTCACCGCCTCGGCTCCTCCATGCACTATAGCAAAGAGTCAAAGCCAGAGCCATTTGTTGGAGCCATGCCAAACCGGTCCTAACTACATGTTGACCCCTCCACAACAGTAGATGGGGAATGAGTTGGTGTCATATGGAAAATGATAGACTGATGGAGTAAGACATGCTAATGTTAGAATTGCAACCACTTACACCGACAAGGAATAGTGCCAATATGGGGCCATACAAAATATATGACATGTGCATGGAAAAAATATAGGAGCATATATATACGAGCTATTTTAGCAACCTTGAACACTACAACTAGGTATTTTGGCACCAACTAGGTGCTAGAGTAAGATGTAGCTCACAAATTGGTAATGGTGCAACCACTTATATCTAGTGACAAGAAGCATTATGAAGATATTGATTTAAGAGCATGAGTAAAACATCGGATACAGTCACATACTATTTTGCATTAGGCTTGAATAGAAACGCCTAGGCACATAATTGCGTAGACCTCCCACTAATTTATTCTAGATATAGCTAGCATGCTCTAGGATGACTTTACATGAGTCTTGGTCTAGTGTTTCATGTCGTCTCTACTACCTAATATTGTTGCCTCTCTTTTCTCTAACCTTGGCAGCCTCGTTGCTAGTAAAATGGAGTGAGATCACGTCTTTGTCATAGATGTACATATATGTAGCATGGTTTGTGTTCCTAGCTAGACCGATACATATGCACCCTAGAGTGAAGATGTTTGGTTAACGAAAGAAGAGTAGGATGAATGAACCCTAGAACTCACTGAATTGGTTACTAAGTTATGACTAGTCATATGCCTTGTTAGACAAGGGACTAGTTTGACCTAAAGGAGAAATTTTAGGGGCTCAAGTGGTCGACTGGCTTAATATATAGTTATTAGGGATGCAAACGTGAATTTAAGGGGCGAAGATTACTGTTCTGCTATATATGTTAATTATTTTGAGGCAGTTGTGGGGCAATATATATAGGATCATGTATATTCCATAATTGCTTATAGGAAGACTCACCACCGATGTTTGTCAATCTAAATCGAACGGTACATACCTCCGTGGTTGAGAAGTGCAACTCCAAGACATGCAAGATTTGCTACATCCAGTTAAGGTTTTTAATGGCATGTGCTTCCTTCGTCCCAAAACAAACAACTTTCTAAAAAATTTTCAGGCAGATTAAGAACGTTGTCAAAAGACGCATACGTCATCATCTCCTTTCCTTTTTCGGAGGACATCTCCTGGATTAGGCGGTTATTATTATTTATACATGCATCCGTGATTAGCTTCTGTATTGAAAGATAGGGTCCCATGTTGTTGTAGAATATGATTTTGGGTAAAGTACACTTTACAACCCTCAACTCGCGCCGAAGTTCGATTTTCAACCTTCAACTATGAAACCGGTCAAGAAACACCCCCCAACTATCAAAACCGGACAAATTTGGTCCTCGGCCGGTTTCAAAAGCGGGTTTCTATTTTCAGGAGACGTCGAAATTTTAAATTATTTTTTTGAGCATCTTACTGTCCTCAAATGAAAAAACTCAAAACTACAAAGTTGTAGATCTCATTGAGGTCTACAATTTACATATAAAAATTATCTTCATCCAACATCGTATTGAAGGGTTTTCTATTTTTTGAAATTTGAGTCTCATCACGAGACAAAATATGGTGCTGAAATTTTATATTATTTTTTCGAGCATCTTACTGTCCTCAGATGAAAAAACTCAAAACTATAAAGTTGTATATCTCATCGAGGTCTATAATTTACATATAAAAATTATCTTCATCCGACATCGTATTGAAGGTTTTCTATTTTTTGAAATTTGAGTCTCATCACGCGATAAAATTGTTTTTTCATTTGAGGATGTTAAGATGCTCAAAAAAATAATTTAAAATTTTGGCGCCTCCCGAAAATAGAAAAAATAATTTTGAAACCGACCAAGGACCAAATTTGTCCGGTTTTGATAGTTGGAGGGTGTTTCTTGACCGGTTTCATAGTTGAAGGTTGAAAATCGAACTTTAGCGCGAGTTGAGGGTTGTAAAGTGTACTTTACCCTATGATTTTTGGGACAAATTTTAAGCCCCATAATGCTATTATTTGGATGGATGGAGTATGTGTGAACAGATGCCGTATATACTGCATGAGTAGGGTATACGTAACATATACCTACAGTTGTTGATCTATTAATAATTGTCAACGAAATATGGTCGGCAGTCTACCTAGGGGTATGCCCAAGGTAGTAGATTGTCGGCAGACAAATGCGCAAGCCACAAACAAGACGGTGACGTAAGACTGACACGAGGTTTTATCCAGGTTCGGCCGCCAAGAAGGCGTAATACCTACGTCCTGCGTCTGATTGTATTGCTGTATGTTAATGAGAGATGTTTTTTAGAGGGATCCCCTGCCCGCCTTATATAGTCCGGGGGTCAGGGTTACAGATCTGAAAACTAATCCTAGCCAGTTACAATTACCATATGTAGCCGGATAAGGATTCCTATTCTAACCGATCAGGATCCTGCTTGATCACCAAACCCGCCTTAACTCCTTGCGCAGGACTCTAACCAGGTTGGCTGGGCCGCGCGTCGTCTTTCGGATGGACCGGACCCATCAATCCGGGCCGGCCCAAGCTTAGCCGTAAGGGTATAGGAGTTAATACCCCCACAGCTAGTCCCCGAGCACCATGTATTATGCTGCGACACGCCATTTCGACCTTCTCCGACAAGTTAAGCCCGAGTCCTTGACATCTTCCGACCACCGTCGTCGCCAGAGAAATAGGTTGTCCGAAGAATGTATGGTGCTCTTAAGAAAAAAGAAAAAGATTTACATCCGGGAAGTGTGCCCACTTGTATTTACGAAAAGAAATGTAAGTGCGTCTTGAAGCGTAGCATCTTTGATCATCGAGGCGTAGTGGTCGAAAAAACAAACACATTCACCACAAGGTGAAGTGTGCCCACTTAGTCTCCGAGCACGGTAGTAGGTGAAGTAAGCACGTGGTGCGGGGTCTAAAAAAATTCCCAATTAAGTTGAGAACCCAATCGTCAGACAAAGCGCGTCACGAGATGCACCGGCAGTGCATCATACCGATGTAGTCCCCGAGCTTGCTTTGGAAGGCGGCGTATGAGCCTTGTAGTAAGGTCTAAATAAATGTCTCTCAACCGTATGTGAGTACAAATCACATGTAGCCGAGGAGAACAATTCTTGATCGATGGTCGGGATATCCCCGAGCACACCAGTTGTCGGAGCGATCTCCGAAACACGATAGTGGTCGTAGTAGTCCCCGAAACACGTTAGTGGTCGGAGCAGATCCCGAGCACTTCGGTGGTGCAGGCGGTCCATGAAACACAGCGGTGGTGCATGCGGTCCCCGAGCACAGCGGTGAGTGCAGCGGTCCCAGCACAGCAGCGTGGTGCGGCGATCCCGAGCACAATAGTGGTGCAGGCGGTCCCGAGCATAGCGATGGTGCAGGCAATCCTCGAGCACAGCGAGCGGTGCAGGCAATCCCGAGCACAAAGCGGTGGTCCGGCAATCCCGAGCACAAGCGGTGGTGCGGGCGATCCCCGATCCATCCTTAGCGTGAAACGGGCATCTAAAACGCGAACGCCATTGATGTATTTATTCGGTGTATTTATTTATCTCTATTCTCTGGCCAAGTCCATTCGACACGCCTGGGTCAAAAAAGCAAATGGGTATAGTACGTCATTCGTCTTCTTACTCTTTTTTCGACAAGCGATTAAACGCTTTTTGTTGTGAAACACGCGTCGCCAGGGCCCTCTTACACTATTAACGAAGAGCGCGTGCTGGTAACGAAGGAGCGCGTTTATTGGTGTAGATCTCGAGGTTGTGTGAACAACCGTCTGCGGCGCGCGTGCGCACATCTCCCAATAATCTCGGGCGGATGAAACGACGGAGCTCTTTGTTTTATATAATGTAGATCTGGTAAGTTACTCACACCGTTCCCCATTGTCATTCACCGCCGCAACCCTCCTCTTCCTCCTGCCAAACCCTATTCCTCCGAAAATCATCGCCAATCCCCTTGCCACCGCATCCACCCCCTTAGTAAGGACAGACTAATGGCGAAGAGAGATGCCTAGAAGAAAGGCGGGGTCATGGCGAAGGAATGGTGGAAGTCGCGGAGCAATGAGCAGACCATCGAGGACCTCGTCGCCATGGGAGTGCTCCACAACAAGGCACTTCATGGGATGGCGTCTTGTTGGAAGGAGAAAGCTTCCCGATCCATAACCAGGTGAGATTGTGGTTTTCGAAGACTTCTTCAAACGGGGTTTCGGGATTCCAGTGCACCCTTTCCTTCAGGGTCTCTGCTTGTACTACGAGATTGGGATTTGCAATCTGCATCCCAATTCGATTCTCCTTATCTCCACCTTCATTCATCTCTGCGAGTCTTATGGTGGCTTCCATTTCATTTTCGACCTCTTTCGCCACATTACTCGTCTTCGGAAGAAAGGGAGCGGTGGCTCGAAGATAGCCGAAGGCGCCTACCTGAATCTGCGCGACGGTATGAAAGCACAATACTTGCCTTGCCCTGAACACACTCATTTGGATGAGTGGTACAAGAAGTGGTTCTACATCCGTGAAGAGCCGAACACCATCACCACAATGTGACGTGAGACCGATTCGAGAGAAGAAGAATAGCTGGGACGGAAAAACCTGAGAACACAGGAGCGGATCGCCGAATCGCTTTCGGGATGATCCGTGGGGAAAGCTAGATGGCCCAAGTGTGGTCGGAAACTTCATCGGTAGAAGGATCCAGCCACCGCAAAGAGGGTTCATCCGGGCTTTGAGTACCGTGGAAGCGCCCGATCCAACAAGGACCGAGAAGGAGCCGCTCGACAAGGCGGAAATCAAAGCCGAGATTGGGGAGCTATTCAACTGGCCGATCCCAATTACGTCGGTGAACGACATCGAGCACGCCTTCAAACCGCCCGACCTCCCCAAAGGTAATTGATGCCTCCTTTTAATCAGAGAGTCATGTTGTAACAAGAAATTGACCGCTGCCCCCCCTTTGTGTCGCGATGGAATGGTCATGACCGGGCGGCGATGTTTGTGTCGCCTCCCCACGGTGTAGATTGGCGCAAAGCTGCCGACCCAGCCACCCAGACCCGGCGCCAGGGACCGACGACGTCCATCAAGGCGACACTCGAGATCGTGGAGGATGCACCGACTAGAGCGGCTGGCAAGCGTCCGTGACCAACAACGGCGCCAAGCTATCTTCCCCACAGCCGGACGATGAAGCGAGAGGATGCGGACATCTTCCGGCTCGTCCCTCGAAAGAGGAGAAGACAAATGGGGTCTTGAGCGGGGTGGCTCCTCAGGTGCGCGGCGGTGGTCGCATCACCGACCACTTTGCAACCACGAGTACAAGCGAGGGAAACATCGGGCATCAAACCCCGATGCTGTCTGGGAGGTGGAAAAAGACCCGGTGGAGCTCGCCGAGCACGCGGGCGGAGGGCGGTCAAGGTGACGCACCTTTGCCACATCATTCCACAAATCGAAGTCAGTAAGTATCTATATCTTTGATGTAAGCTTGTAATTTGCATTGGATACTACTATCTTCCGAAATTGTCTCGATATATTAGGTCGGCGTCACCGAGAACCCCGACCAGCTAGCCGGGTGCGGCACAACCGCCAATGACGGCGGGACAAAGCGCCAAAGCCAACCAACCATGGAGGAGCTTGTAGTAGGAACTCCGCTTTGGACCTCAAGAAGAGTAGACGACCAGACGCCATCCCCCCGGCGGTGGTCGAGAAGACAAATGGCAGCGAGTACAAGTGCTCGAGCACGAACCTCCGCTAAGGCGGATACCATGGTGCCAAGGGAGCCGGATCTAGCCGAGGAGCAAGTGACGAAAAATGGCCCAGAGCATTACGGCCGACGCGATGGCTCGTGGAAAAGCCACAGTGGTTGTGGAGTCTGCGAGACTCCGGACCAGCGCCGCCTCCTGAACAGGAGGTGAAGAGGAAGAAGTAGAAGAGGTCCTAGGCCGTCCCCAAGATAGGCGACAACATGTATATGTGTCGCGCTATCGGAACGACAGATGGGTTATGCACGTAGAAATCCCAGAGGTCAAAGAGACCCTAAGAGTCGAACGGGCGGCCAAGCGTCTGGTGACAGAAGTCCAGGTACGTTTGGCTTGAATCCTTAACCCTGTTATGTAGTCGAACTGTCTGACTTAGCTTGTCTGTATGCAGGACCTGATGAAAACCGCAAAATACCGAAAGAGGTGCTTCAACCAGATTGAAGGAATCGCGGTGACCAATAAAGAACTGGTGGCCGAAGTGGAACGCTTGTGGTGCCAACTTGAAACCGCCGACCAGGAGAGGATAGATCGAGAAACACAGAACCAAAACCTGGTCGGCCAGCTCAACAACAAAGAGCTAGAAAAAACAAGTAAAGTTTCATCTTATCATAACAAGTGCAGGACTTGTGTTGTTGTATTCTTGGTAGTAACAGCTGTAAGGCAGGTTTAGAAGCTGAAGTAGCCCGCCTCAAAGGGGAAAATAACCGTGTGACCGTAGAGTGTGGTCGCCTGAAGGAGGACAACGTAAAGCTAGCACACAGCCAATCTCAACTCCAAGACCACACCAACAAAATGAAGGAGGAACTAAAAAGTAAGTATTCCAGATCACCTTTCTCATTCTGTTACCCACCTTGCCATGTCGTGTTTTCACATTTGATGTCTTGTACTGTGTTCAGTTTTGAAAGTCAATGCCAAGAAGCACCTAGAGGCCGTGATCAGAGAGTGTGATGACTGGAAAGCACGATGCCTCAAGGCCGCCGAGGAGCAGGACACGTGGGAGAAATGGTGCCAAGAAATGGCAACTGGCATTGTGCCCGTCCTCGACCTTATAGACCCGGCGCTCATAGAGGAAGAGCTGAGGACGCGCCAGCTCGGGCTGGTCGAGAGATGCAGACAAGCGTGGGGATGGTTCCAGAAGTTCGTGAAGGAGGTGGTGAGTAGTACATGGGTGCCCATGTACTAAGCATGGTGCGTGCCCACTACCCCCGATCGATCTCAAGCGCTGGAGGCTGGGTACCAAGGAGGTAGACCCAGGACAAAGCGGAGGAGCTTCGGACGGCCCAAATGGGACTTGTCGTCAAAGATAATTGGCGATATTAACCTGTGTGGAGGTGGGACAGCACCTGTACAGGGTACGCCATCGATGAGTCAGCTGGAAATGCCATCAGCTGTGAGCCAATCAACGAAGCCTGCGGTCTCGACCAGCCAGGCACCGGCGGGGCCATCCCCTTCAGCTCAACTAGCACAAGAGTCCCCGAGACTCGAGTAGGGTATCGGAAGCGGCGAGCAGTAAGTGCCATGCGCCCCGACCAGCCAATGTAATAGGCTCAGAGCTGTAGAAGGAGGACATAGTTGTGTTATTGTGAACTTGAGCCTCTTCAGGCAAGCTTGTAATAACATAACTATATAAACTTGTTTGCTTTGTATAAAGCGTATTTAAGCTTGATACTTTATGTTGGTGTAACTAAGTAAAAACGTATTAACGTTCTGTTTAGTTGTACGATCGTGCTCGACACATCATCTCGAAAAGTTTGTGCGGCCCTGGTTTTCCATGTGGTCAGAGTGTGAGGTCTGGTGACTGTGTGCACACGTGAAGCGCGAACAAGTTAAACCAAGGGGACTCGCCGATCACCCGTAACGTAGAGAATGGATCCCATGCACGTATTGGGAGGAACCGGAGACAGAGCCTGCTCCGAAAACCGTAGAAGGGGTGGTGGTCGGCTTTTACTGGCTGAGTTAGAATAACCATAAAACTCAAAGTGACACATTAGAGTGCTCAGAGAAATCATAATTGCTTTATTGAAATAAATCGAAAGTATAAAAGGAGTACATATCTCAAAGAGTTAAGCATAGAAACGTCTAAGCTTGTCGATGTGCCAAGAGTTTGAATGCGTCCGTCTGCCGGCCGAGCGAGCTAACTCAGTAAGACGTTGGTCGTGTGACTTCCTTGATCATGAATGGTCCTCCCATGGGGTTGCAAGTTTGTGGACACCAGCTGGTTCGTCTTCCACTTGGGACCAAATCTCCGACCATGAAGAACCGCTCTTTAACATTTTTGTTGTAGTACTGCAAGAAAACAAAGAAGGTATTTGGCGATGCGTACACAAGAATCGAGCCTTTTCTCTTCTGCCTTTGTTTACTTCTAGCTCCCGTGCTTCATTGACCTTGCCCTCGTCGAAGTTCTCTACCCTTGCCGGTCCGAAAGCTATATCTCGATGGGAGGATCGCCTCACAACCACCAGAACCATAAAGTATGGTGAGACGCCGGTGTTACGACTGGCTGAGTTTGGAGGCCCCAGGACCACGGTTTGGTAACTCCTTGAGCCATCTTCCGGGGGCTTTGTCATTTTCTCTGTACATCCTCTTCTTCAATGAGTCCAAGATCATGCCATTTGCCCGCTCGACTTGTCCATTAGCTCTAGGGTGCGCCACCGAGACGTATTTTACTACTATGCTCCTTTCATCGCAGAAGTCCCAAAAGTGTTCCCGTGAACTGAGTACCCAGATCGGTGATGATGCTGTTGGGTATGCCGAAATGGTGGATGACCTGGTCGAGGAACATGACAGCCTTTTCTGAAGATGCCTGTACCAAAGGCATGTATTCTATCCACTTAGAAAATTTGTCAATCAAAGACAAAAACACATGTAAATTTCCCAGAGCGGTTTGAAGGGCCCGATCATATCCGATCCCAAAGATGCAAAGGGCCAAGAGGTCGGTATCGTCTCGAATCTCGTGTCTTTGGTACGTGGATTCTTTTGGCAAAGAACCGACAACCCTCACGGTGGCGGACTAGCTTCTCTGCGTCGGCTCTGGCGGCGGACCAATAAAACCCTGCTTTCGGAAAGCCTTACCGACCAAAGTTCTTGAGGCCGTGTGGTTGCCGCGCAGAGCAGTGGATTTGGTCCGTGATGTTCGCCTTCTTCACGGGTTATACACTTCATCAAGATTTCTTCCTTTGTGTTTTTTGCGCCATAACTTGCCATCGACGAAGCGAATCGCTTCTTATTGCGGCGCATTAGGCACTCGTTTTCTGTTCGATCAGTATAACCGCTGCCATCGGTTAAGTACTTGATGAAGGGTACTCTCCAGTCTGGCTCATGAGTGGTCAGAGGCGGCTCGGTTGTGCTTGGCGCCGGAACCGTAGCCACCAATTGCTGGTCCGAAACTTTGTCGACCGTGGAATCTTCCTCTTCGATGGAAGGCGTGAGCAGGTCTTGGACGAATACACCATGCGGGATTTTGGCTCGAGATGATCCTAACTTTGACAGCGCATCCGCTGCTTGGTTCTTGTCCCGGACCACGTGTATGTACTCGATGCCATAGAACCTGCCTTCCAGCTTTCTTATCGATTCTGATGATGTCGTCCATCTTTTCGCTGGTCGTGTCCCAGTCCTTGTTGATTTGGTTGATGACCAGAGCCGAGTCTCCGTAGACGTAGAGACGTTTGACACCAAGCTCAACCGCAATGCATAAACCATGCAGGCATGCTTCATACTCGGCGGCGTTATTAGATGCTGGGAAATAAATCCTGAGCACGTACCGGAGCTGCTCCTTGGATGGTGACACAAAAAGACCCCCTGCTCCCGCACCGTCAATTGTGAGAGAGCCGTCGAAGTACATCGTCCAATATTCATCGGATTCCGGAGAGGCAGGCGTGCTTAAGTCTGTCCACTCGACGATGAAATCGACGAGTGCCTGAGACTTGATTGTAGTATGGCTTGCGAATTCCAAGGAGAAGGGGCATAGCTCCATTGCCCATTTGACGATGCGCCCGTTCGCATCCTTATTGCGAATGATGTCCCCCAAAGGGTATTCGGTCATGACCACCACACGATATCCGTCGAAGTAATGTCTCAACTTTCGGGATGTTATCAGTATGGCGTAGAGCAGTTTCTGAATCTGTGGGTACCTGGTCTTAGATTTGTTGAGTACCTCACTGACGAAATAAATTGGCCGCTGTACCTTATAGGCGTGGCCCGGCTCATCGCGCTCGACCACCATGGTAGTGGAGACCACCCGATTGGTTGCTGCAATGTAAAGTAGGAGGGTTTCGTCTTCTCTAGGAGCAGTGAGGACTGGAGGTGATGTAAGGTAATGTTTTAGCTGTGTGAAGGCAGTGTCTGCTTCTTCCGACCACTCAAACTTCTCGGATGCTTTGAGTAGTTTAAAAAACGGTAACCCTTTTTCTCCTAATCTTGATATGAAACGGCTTAGAGCGGCCATGCATCCGGTAAGCTTTTGGACATCCTTCACCTTTTTAGGGGGCTTCATGTCTAAGACAGCTTTGACTTTCTCCGGATTAGGGCGTATGCCGTCGTAACTGACGACGTTGCCTAGCAATATACCAGAAGGAACACCAAAGATGCACTTCTTTGGGTTTAACTTCCATTGGAATGTATTGAGGGCCACGAAGGTACGTTTGAGGTTGTCAACAAGGGTATGTGCTTCCTTGGTTTTGACAACTACATCATCCACATAGGCCTCTACTAGGTCATCTTTTATCTCGTCTGCGAGGCAGGCCTGAATGGCGTGTTGGTATGTAGCCCTGGCGTTCTTGAGCTCGAACGACATAGTCATGTAGCAGTAGGCGCCGAAAGGCGTGATGAAAGACGTCTTGATCTGATCGTCCTTTTTGAGAGCAATCTGGTGATAACCAGAGTAGCAATCGAGAAAGGAAAGCAGCTCGCAACCGGCGGTTGAATCTACGACCTCGTCTATATGAGGTAAGCCGAAGGGGTCCTTAGGGCAGTGTTTGTTGAGATCAGTGTAATCAACGCACATTCTCCATTCATTATTCTTTTTGCGTACAAGAACCGGGTTGGCTAACCACTCCGGATGATACACTTCTTTAATGAATCCGGCTACCAAAAACCGTGTAACTTCTACCCTAATCGCCTCCTTTTTGTCGCGAGCAAAACGTCGAAGCTTCTGCTTGATAGGTTTGGCCTTACTGTTGACATTCAAGGAGTGCTCGATCAAGTTCCGAGGTACACCGGGCATGTCGGCAGGTTTCCATGCGAACACATCCACGTTGCTCCTCAAAAACCCGACGAGCGCGTCTTCCTATTTGGGATCCAGGTTGGCCCCGATAAGGGCCGTTTTGCTGGGGTCGCCGTCGACCAGCTGGATCACCTTGTGCTCCTTTGACTTGATGTTTTTGCGTGGAGTCTCGAGCTCTGGGATCTCCAGGTGGTCGGCTGAGGTCTTCTTAGCGTCGAGCATGGTCTCGGCCATGCGAATAGAGAGGTCGTGGGCCTCTACTATTTTGAAACTGTCGTCTTTGCAGGTGTAGGCGGCGTACATGTTACCTCGGAGGGTTAGGACTCCTTTCTCGGTAGGCATCTTGAGCACCAGATACCTATAATGAGGTATGGCCATGAACTTGGTGAGCGACGGTCGACCAAGAATAGCATGGTAGGTGCCGTCGAAGTTAGCGACCACAAAGTTGACGTAATCGGTGCGGAAGTGGTCCGAGGTCCCAAACTGCACAGGTAGCGTGATCTGCCCGAGAGGTGTAGAGCTCTGTCCGGGAAGAACACCCCAGAACTGTGCCTCGTATGGCTTAAGATCCGCCTAAGCTATCTTCAGGGCGGGCAGACTGTTCTTGAACATTATATCAATGGAGCTGCCGCCGTCGATCAGTACTCTGTCGAACTGGACCTTGTTGATACAAGGATTGAGGACCAGGGGAAAACGTCCTGGCTCCGGTATTGCGGCCCATTGGTCCTTCCTACTGAAAGAGATTTCGCGGTGAGACCACGGAGGGAGCCAGGGATCGATGAGCAGGTTATCGGTGTTGGCCACGTTCAAACAAGCATGGGCGAGCAGCTTGCGTTCCCGCTTGGTCTCGATGGACACTTTGCCTCCGATGATGGTGTGCACGCGATTGGTTGGCTTGACGTACTTGTGACGAGGGTCTACATCGTCGTCTTTGTTATCCTCGTTGCGCTGTTCTGCTACATCGTTAGGCTTGTCGGATGTATCCGGAGCCTGTTGACGTGTATAGATAGACTTGAGAACGTGGTAATTCTCCATGGTATGGTTTGACTTAGGATGGAGCTGGCAGGGCCCCTTCAATGCTTTGGCGTAGTCGTCTTCGTAGTTACGATGTCCGCCACCCTTTTTAACGGTATTGACCTCGCCGTCGTCTTCCCTAGCACGCTTGCTCCTGTAATCGTTACGGCGGTTACGCTGCTGATTATGTCGGTCGCGGTGGTCGCGGGAGTCGTTGCGCTGGTTGCGGCGGTCAAAACTGTTGCTCCGACCACGGCTGCCATGGTAGTCGTCGCGGTGTGAGGGGTGGTCGGAGCGTGGAACCCTTGCTGCTTCTTCAATAATTATCTTCTTGGCATCGTCGACATCCGCATATTTCTTAGTGGTGGATAGGAGCGCTGTGACCGACTCAGGTCTCTTCCGGAGGAGCTTGTCTCTTAGGGCGTCGTGGAAATGGAGGCCATTGATGAAAGCCTCGATTGCCTCATTATCGGAGATTGATGGGACCTTGATGCGCATCTCTGAGAAACACCAGACGTACTCGCGCAGTGGCTCATCTTTCCGATCTCGGATCCGTTGCATATCGTACTTGTTGCCCGGTTGTTCACAAGTAGCGATGAAATTGTCAATGAAGGCTTGCTTAAGCTCCTGCCAAGAATCAAAGTAGTTCGCCGGTAAGCTGACCAACCATTGGTGACCTGCATGGCCAACAAATGATCGGGAAGTAGTTAGACATGACGTGCTCATCAGCCATGGCTGATCTCGCACGCGATTTCGTAGAGCATGACCCATAATTCGGGTTTTCTTTGCCGTCATACTTCTAGAGTTTCTCGAGCTTAAAATTCTTGGGCCATATGACTTGGCGAAGGTGTGGAGTAAATCGCTTCAAACCCGGCGGACCGTGGGCGATGTCATACTCCATACGGGCGATAGCTTTCGTGGGATGCTCGATCGTCGACTCTACGGTTGATGCGAAGCGCCGCGCGATCGCGTCCACCGAGGTAATGGCGGAGATCGTTATTGCCATCGCGGCGATCTCGATTGCCATCTGGATTAGCCCTCGACCATGGTTATCGCGACGATTATCGCGCGTTGTCTTGGTGATTATCGTCCTGGATATCGCGACGGTTGTCCTCCCGATGGCGGTTACCACCGTCATGGCCACCGTTTCCGCCTCGATGGTTGTCTGACGGGTCGTTGTTGCGCGAGCCACGTGGGTTGAGTGGCTGTGAGTGGCTTGGAAGTCGGGCGGCGTGGCTTGACTCGACTGAGATGGATGGAGCTCGGACTTGATTTACAATCTCTGCGGTCTGGGCCATGGCAGCCGTCA
The DNA here is from genome assembly GCA_904845875.1 of Miscanthus lutarioriparius. Taxonomy (NCBI): domain Eukaryota; kingdom Viridiplantae; phylum Streptophyta; class Magnoliopsida; order Poales; family Poaceae; genus Miscanthus; species Miscanthus lutarioriparius. The sequence goes on along the minus strand of CAJGYO010000016.1, from coordinate 23,989,398 downwards.
GATAGGCTTGTATTTCATCGCGAACCGCTTGGGTTTCCGGGGTGTCGGGTAGCCGTTGCATTGTTGCCATGGCGACGGCTACATTGGCACTTGGAGTCCTGAAGACCTGTTTGTCCCCCACCCTATCGAAAGCATCGTTGAGGTTGCGTGGCTGGACCCTGATGCGTCGCGCCTCCTGGTCTGCTTCGGCTTCGATTTGCCGGCGATTGAACATGTCAATATTGCGCGCTTCGCGCGCGGTCTTTTCTTGTTCTGTTTCGCCAACCACCGGCGGTTCATCATTGTTGACAACATGGATCAAATCCCTCGTCTTGGCGGGAAAGATGGGAATTGTGAAAACCACGAGCGTGGTCCGCGGATCCGGATCGTACTTGGTGCCGCTGTCTTCGTGATGCTGTGAAGCTCGGTGTGTCTGAGATGCTTTAGATGCGCGCCGCCGACGAGGAGGTGGAGTCGCCCTCTTGAATCGTGGTGGGCGGATCCTTCCCGATAATCTTCATCCGGATCATGTTGACGAAGTCGCGTGGCTTCGGCCGAGGTCGGTGCATAAAACATAGATCCAAGCAGCGTTGTGGGTTATACGTAGGTAGGAGGAGGCGCGTTGCAGCCGTAAGGCTGGACTGGTGGTTCTCCGTCGAGGTCACGTACTCGGAGAGCCGGAGACCCGTCGCGGAGGCTATCCGGCGATGAGCGGAGCGCCCTTCAGGAGTAGATAAGACCACGAGATCTGTACCAAGTCGTGCAAGATGACTGGTCCGAGCTGGTCGGGTAGATCTGTTGTGGGGAGCGGTTACCGCTTCGTTAGGTTGACTTTGAATCGTATTTACCGAGCTAGGGTTTCAAATGAGTTTGGTGCCGACCCGATCGATGGAGTTGAGCAGGTCGGTGTTGTCGATCTGCTTCCCTTTGTAGCGGGGAAGCGGACGACGAGTTGTCGGCGTGGCTGAAGATGATGTAGGCGTGGTCGGAGCCAGATGTACCGTGGTCAGAGCCAGATCCATCGTGGTCGGAGCCGACGTATCGCGGGTCGTCGAGCCCGATCCATCGTGGTCGGAGCCGACGCATCGCGTGGTCGGAGCCGGATCCATCGTGGTTGGAGCCGTAGCGATGTAGGTGAAGCAGTGGTCGGCGCAGACTGAATCCACGCCTCCTCCGTGGTCATGACGATGAAGCCGTCGGAGCCGGTGGTCCAGGTGATCTGGCCGACGGTGAACGTGAGGCCGTTCGGCGTAGCCATGGAGCCGGAGGTGATGACCGTCTTGTTTGCTTGGAGAGCGAGACGCACACCCCCTACTCGGGCGCGCTTTTACCGCCGAAATAAATATGGTCGGCGGCATACCTAGGGTATGCCCAAGGTAGTAGATTGTCGGCGACGAGATCATAAGCCACAAACAAGACGGTGACGCAAGACTGGTATGAGGTTTTATCCAGGTTCGGCCGCCAAGAAGGCGTAATACCTACGTCCTGCGTCTGATTGTATTGCTGTATGTTAATGAGAGATATTTTTTAGAGGGATCCCCTGCCCGCCTTATATAGTCCGGGGGGCAGGGTTACAGATCTGGAAACTAATCCTAGCCAGTTACAATTGCTATATGTAGCCGGATAAGAATTTCTATTCTAACCGACTAGGATCCTGCTTGATCGCCAAACCCACCTTAACTCCTTGCGCAGGACTCCAACCAGGTTGGCTGGGCCGCGCGTCGTCTTTCGGATGGACCGGACCCATCGATCCGGACCGGCCCAAGCTTAGCCGTAAGGGTATAGGGGTTAATACCCCACAATAATAAACGAACAATCAACTGCTGATTAGTTGCTTCTCTCCACACAAGTGCTATTAGAATACTGTAAAAAATTATGCACAAATTCTGAATGGAGACTGCAGATCAGGGGTGGGTGTGTACTACAAGTAGAATGTTGATTTATTTGCTTAAGTATATGCATATAGGACCCTGCGCTATATAATTAGCGGGCAGGTATCTGGCCATCTACTTTTTAATTTTCCTCGCTTTCTTCCTGTGGGCGCGCACGCTTGTATATTCATGATCAAGTTCTTCAACGTTCGCGAAGTCACATGTGTCGCAAGCAAAGCGTATAAAGCGAGTCAAGAAAACGACGAATGCGCTTTGCACGCTCGCGGATTAAACAGACGGTTCGGCTTCTTTTTCCAGTCCCGTTCGGCTGACCTTAAAAGCCGGCCTGTTCAGCTTCTTTTTTCAGCCGGAACAGTATTTTTTTCTCACAATAATTCAGCCAGAACAGTGTTTTTCAGCCAAATTTAGCCAAGTGAACGGGGCTAATAAACCACACACAAGGGATAAATATACGTCTCGATCAACTCTAGATCGACCTGCGGGGTAAACCTAAAAGGCTAAAACTATGCAATTTTTGTGAAGGGAAGGGAAAATTAGTTACTTGAGCAGATGGAAATGTGGCGCGTGCCCTTCAAAGTCGTGTGCAGGATAGGTCATATAGTAGCCTTTTCGACCAAGTCCAACTTTAGGGCTCCTTGGATTGGACGACCAGTGAACCAGATGGATGGATGTCACACCTTGATCGGTTCCAACCTTGACGTAGTGTGCATTGCATCCATCTAGTGGGGTGGTCGAAAGCTAGCTAGGTAGCTAGCATAAATGGAGGGAGAAATGTACTAAAGCTATTGTTGTTAGACCGGCCGGGAGACTCGACGACGGAGATAATGTAAATTAGTGTTCGCTGCTGCCGCCGCGCACGTACGCCGTGTCACAAAGGTACGCACATGTGCGTGAGCAAACAAGGCAAGCGATAACAGCAGGTATATGTGCTGCCGCCCGAGGAAATAAAGGTACGTAGTGGAGGGAGGAGGACTTGGCGATCGAGGGTCGTCTGAACACCCCACCCTGGGCGACGACGACGATGGATGAACGGAATGTCAAAAAGGCGGCGGGAGGGCCGGGGGATCAGGCGCCGCGAGAGCGAGAGGCCTGTCGAGGGACAGCACCCCGAGTGCGACGCCGACGCATGTAATGTGCCCGCGGTTTGCGGTAAGCGCGCGCGCGGGGGCCGGGGAATATGCACGAGTCATTGCCATCCCATCATCTATCGCCGCGCGCCACCACCTGCGTTTGTCGGCCGGCACGCCCGCGGCCCGGCTTCCGTTTCCCATTTTCATCAGCCCGGCCGCCAGTTCACTTCTCTCTCGCAAAGTCGCAATCGCAGAATTTGTGCCTGAAGGCTGCAGCAATTTGCACGTGTACTCGTTGCATCGTCGTATCTGTAATCACTGCATTTATGCTTAATTAACGCACGGAACCAACCAGTCCACAGACGGAAATTAGAGAGGGATCGGAGATGTACATACAATCAGTCAGATAAGCATAAGCGGCGTAGCTGCTTAAGCTGGACTGGAATTTCATTAATAGTGTGATGAGATAAGCATCAAGGAAAGAAAGACAGTGAGAGAAGGCACGCCGCATTAGCCGGCGGCCGGTTCTGATCCTTTGTCCCGGTCCGGCCGCAGATTATTATTTTCAACGGACGCCGTGTGCGAGCGGCACGCCGCACGTCTCGCTCTCTCTTCCGCACCTCTCGCTATCAGTCTGGCGTCAGCTACTGCTTCTCCCTTCCTTCCCCTGCTTGCCCTGTCCATATTCCAGAACTGGACGACCGTCAGTTCTGCAGTCGCGCCCGCGCGAATCCCAGTTTCCAGAAACTGATTTGCATCTTCCGCGCGCGTGTCTGCAGTGAGTGCGATAGGCTGGCTACCACCGCTTGACTGACTGACTGGAAAAAAAATACAGTACCATGCTTTGCGAGTCTGCATGGGACAAACTGGCTCGCTCTGTTGCGTTTCGACGGTGGTGCTGGTGCTGGTGCAGGACTGTCGAGTTCCTGACGGAGCGACATGGGCGGCGCGGTGATCTCTGAATGACACTGCGTTCGTATTGCCACAAGAATTTACACGGTAAACAGGTCGAGCAGCTATGCGCGGACTTGACGGGACTGCTGTGCTGCACTCTGTTTCACCTGAACTCTGAAGACTTAATAAAAAGGAGCCAAAGGTAGGAACCCCTTTTGTGGGTACGTAAGAGCTGAAGTGCAGGGGGCAGCAGCATTGTTGAGACTTGAGAGGGACATGTCTGAAACTCACTAGCATTTCCACCAATGATTTCGTTACATGCAGAAAACCCTCTTAGACCATGTTTAACAATTTTTGTTGCATTTTTATTTTATTTTTGGAGGTGAACTCCTTCCCTGCCTCCGGAAATCGCTTTTGACCGTCTGCGAAAATCTCTTCGGCCCGTTTAATAAGTTTAGGGACATCCATATGTAATGTTGGAAGTTTGAGGCCTAAATGACACCATTGTGCAAGTTTAGGTATTAGGCCGAACATATCGGATCCATGCTAGTGTTGAGTCATCATGCCATGTTGGTATATGGAGCGGGTCAAAACTCATTTGGACCAATGTTGGAGCTCAGGACAAGTTTAGGGACCAACTTTTTTGGAAGTTTTGGACCTAGATAAGACCATGTTCCAAGTTTAAGGACTGCAGGTGTATTTTACCCTTAAATGAAAGAGGCACACGAATGATGGCTTTGCCATTAAGTTCCTACCACGGTCAAGAATGAGGTGTGGAGCCAACCGCTATGGCGTGTGCCGTCGTGATGCGGAATATATAGATCAAGTCAATTTGGACCTAAGTGACATATTATGACAATTTCATGGACCTTGATTACACACAGTGACAAGTTTGGGGATCTAAAAATAGTATTTTAAAATATTTAGGACCCAGATGACAACAAAGACAAGTTTGTGGACCTAAAAAATGCATTTTAAAAGTTTGAGGACCTAAATAACATGTTGAGACAAGTTTAAGAGTCGTCTGTGTATTTTACTCTATTTGGCAGATGCCACAACTTCGATATACGGAGTTTCATAGCCTATCCTCTTGAACCATTCATTCTTATCTCATGATCATGGATTGATGGGTTTATAGTCATTTTTTCTCGCTCCAAGAGGTTATGGTGTTATCTGTGGATTATTACTTCCTATTCTTTTTGTACAAATAATGTTGCGGTTTCAAGCATAAAGTGTGAATACATTTTGACATCACATCGAGTCAACCCCTTCCTTTATTTTGAGGGATAGTAACCTTGGCTAGGTGATACGTATGAGGAACGGTGTTAGGTCGAGGTAACTCTCTTGAGTTGGTATAAGTTTGATACGCACATTCTGGGTTACAATCACAAAGACCCAAACCATGCAATCATAGCATCACGTCTCCTCTAGTAATCAACCGTGTACTACCCGATTGACTTCGCTATAGAGGCTAATCCTTGCGTGCAAATAAAAAAATGCAATCAAGAATAAGAAGGAACGCAATCTGATATTGCAAATATGATGAAGCTTACAAGTGGAGGTCTCACGAACCGTTGAACGATAAAATTGTTCGAAGACAGATTAATCTAAGCAAAACCCAAACCTTAACTTGGGTGATGGCCAATGGCTACTAAATATATAGTATTGGGGTGGCAAGGACCCTCGACGCGTCTCGATGGACTCTGACATGATACACATCCCAACGACCCAAAATACACTGACACAACGCCTTAACAGATTTTCTATATGCCATTTGTTTTGATGATTCCCATTGACTCCGAAGGATTTTGATGTGGGATTGGTTCATTGGAAATTTTATCTCGTTAGTTTTCCATGCATATGTATAACATCAAAAACTAAGTCCATATAACTCGGCAACGACTGTAGTGCGAACTGTTTCTGGAGTCCGAGATATATTTGAACTTGATATGGATGGGGCCATCACCTTGGTTTAGACACCCACGCGGTCTTCTCCACACCTCCATGCATCTCTCCGAGTAATTTCTTGTCCTCTTCAAAGTTCCCAAGAATAATAATATAAAAGAGTACTTAGAATTCACTTGGTGATTTGATTGTCGCCCTGGGACTCGAGTAATTGTAGTGTAGTGTGTATCTAAAGGAGTGATATCTCTCACTACTAGGTAGGTCGACAAATACTAACGCTTGTATTTTCCACATTATAGAAACATTATTATTTTCTCGTAAAAACGTTGTTATGTTTTCTACTATGTTTTTTTTTTTTATTGGACTATGTTTATATTTTCTCATATATCATATCATTTGAATTTTAATATATTAAATATAGAAGATGCATTAAGTATGGTGTACACACGTCTTTGCTTTATGTTTTCTTTTTTTTTATCAGGTTCATATTTTTCTTAAATAATGGCAGTGAGTAGTTTATCAACACGTCCAAGACACTTTGCTTTTATTTTCTCCGACTATAATAGGGTAATTTCTAGGCATTGAAAATCAATATGGAAGCTCCAAGATACTAATAGATAGCCAGCTACTTTACTTTGAATTAAATATGAGTGGTCTGGATTTGCTTAGTGACTCGTGTCTTTGTTGATGGAGTATTTTGTTTTCTTTTCTTCTGTCGTGGGCCGATTCCAGTATCGCCTTTATCCTTTTGTGGGTTTGCGGCCCCCGTTGTTGGCCGGACCTGCGGTCTCCGGAGTCTATGCATGGTCTCCAAGTTTCTTTATCCTTGTCTTTTCGAGAGACCATCAGTTTTATCTCCTCTTTTTTATACACTAGCAAATATGCCTATACGTTGCAATGTGAGGAAAAAAGATATCAAATTTTAATGAAAATTTTGGGTGAGATAGTACATACCCCGTTTCAAATTATAAGTCACTTTGATTTTTTTTCATCTATTTTGCTATATATCTAGACATATTATTATATCTAGTTGCATAGCAAAATGGATGTATCAAAAAAGTCAAAGCGACTTATAATTTTAAACGGATGGAGTATCTATTTATTTTTATCCTTTCTAGAAAACCTAATAGCTATAATTTATTTTATGAACACTATGACATTTGTAATATAAGGGCGTGTGTGGTGTGGCTTTGTGCCAAGTGCTATGTGGTTAGAGTCGGAGTGAGAGTTGAAGTACTACATGCGAAGCCAATTTTTGGAGCTCTGTCTCCGGGCACCAAAATGGCTTTGACTCCATTTACAGAAGGGCAGAAGCGCTCCTCTCTGCGATCTCATTTGTTGTGGTTTCGTCTGCTCCGGTGTCAGAGCCAGTTAATATTGGTAATCTCTACACCTTAAAAGATGGTAACGTCCGCGTCTCTATCGAATACGAATCACCATGCACTTGGATCTCACGAGTCTACGTACTACCCTATTCCGATATGAAGACCGGATCCATGTGTCCATGTTCAATATGTAGTCCTTGGAGTGGATTTGTCCATGTCCTCCGGTAGAATCCATGTTCATCTAAATCAACATTTCTTCTTTCATCAACGGCGGCCACCGGTCGAGCATCGCGGCATCATGGACCCGTTGCTCCTAGTGGACGAGGACCACTTGGAGGAGGTGTGGGCGATGGCCATCATCGCCAAGATGTGCCTAAAAGCGCCAAGCCGTCGCGCCGCCCCTCGGCACGCTACGTGTTGCGTGCCTTGGAGAGCCCCTTGCGCGTGGTGCGCCAGTGCTCCCCCGGTCCAGCTCGGTGTGGCGGCAGCTGTGGAGCTCGTCGTCCCGGAGCTCATGGCAGTCACCTGGTGCAGACCCCGTACGCCATGGCGCTGGACTGGCGGCACTTGCGGAGGTCGTACGGTAGCGGAGGCGAGGCGTTGTTCATGTTCTCATTCAAGATAGTCCTGGCGATGGACGTCGCGCTGCAGTTGGCGGCGGCGCTTGACGAGGACGGCATTCTTTTATGAGAAGAAGGGTTGTATATATTTTGTTCGTGTGTGAAGCGTTCATCCATGTTTCAACATGACAAAAAATTGTGTTCAATTTTTTTAGGGATTTTTAACTTCATTTTTGTCATGCCTTCCTTGATTTTCAAAGCCAAGAAACAAAGACAATTGGGCTGCCTTCGGTGAAAAAAAGTAGTCGGACCAAAAAAATATGGAGAAAAACAAATAAATAACAAAACTATAAAAAAATAAAACAGAAAACGGCTACGCTGGACACAGGCAAAAACAAAAAAACACACAAAAAGATAAACAAAAAAAAGGTGGAAAGACAACATTTGCTGGACGGGAAAAAACAAGGAGACAAAAGAAATAAATATAAAAAGAAAATAGTCACCAACTCCTACGTGGACTCACAGACTAAAGAAACAAAGTAGCGGACATATATAGATAAAAAGTTTAGAAGTCAGATTAGTCTTGCTGGTAAATAAGGATTAGGAAAACAGAGCCCGGGTCACACACATGAACTAATATGTTTTGGAATCGGACTTCAAGTCACGCTAGATAAGAGCTATTATAACTCGTATGAGCACTGTTTATATATATAAGTCCAGACGGAAGAAACTCTTCATTATCCGGTAGTTAAAGAGAGACGGACAAAAAAAAATGGATGGACGAAAAAAATGGCCAGAAATTTTGCCTCTTTAGTATTAGAGATATAGATTTGGAAAACCCAAAACAGGCCATTCCAAATTGTAAGTCTTCTATAGGTACATATCTCTTACTACGTATCTATATATATACTATCTCTAGATATATAACAAAAGCTATGTATAAAAAAAAACTATAATGACTTACAATTTGGAATAGAGAGAGTTGTAAGAAGAATCAAACTTATGCACAGGGATGCACAAATTCAGTCTATTCTTAACCAGTAGGGATGAAAATGGATTCGGTCGAAGCAGATAATCCTCTCTTATATCCTAATCTGTTTTTGTTTGTCAGATTCAGTGTGGAACGGATAATACACAGATGCAGATGCAGATGAGAATTTTTTGGATGTTGAAAATGATACGGAGATGGAGGGGAATCGAATCGAAGATGGATTTCAATAGTCGAGTAAGGGTAATAGCAAGCAACAATAATCTTGCATTACATTCCATGTTGTGGCTAATACAATGACATAATTAACACTTAACAAGGTATCCAGACTCACAAATGTTAACTTATTAACTAATAACTCATAACAACCGGCAACTTCCCAATTCAAAATTTAGAATATGAAACCACATCACAAACTAAGAGTTCTCAACTAACAAACTTTTTTAAAATCCTAAATTCCTTTGGTTTTCTAGAGAGAAATTATCGAATGAATATCCGATGTTAAACATTGGATAATTCGTATAGAATTTGCAGATAATCCACATCCATCGGATTTTGTCGATTTCATATCCTACGCCGCATCCACACACAATTGGATTTGGTTGGATTTGGATTATCCATATCCGCATGGATATTAAAAGTTCTTCTCCGTATCATCCAAATTCGGATTCAGATCGGATCGAATCGGAGAATTATCCACACCACTTCTACCCCTAATCTTAACAGACCGCTAAGATGAAAAAAAAACAAAAAGGGGTTACTTGCAATCTAGGGCTACAAGTATTTTCGAAGGCTTGGTGCCTGCCATAGGCATGCTTCATCCTGGATTTCACCGATCAGGTTGTCCAACACAGGGTTTCAAATTTCGGTTTGTATGCTTTTACCCGTCACATCTAATTAAAATTATCAAAATTTTACAAATTTTGGTCCCAATATTGGCTAAAGGAGATTAAGGGGTATTTGGTTCCACCTCCTAAACTTTAGCCGTTGTCCCATCGAATATTTGGACACATGCATGGAGTATTAAATATAGACTATTTACGAAACTAAATCCACATATCGAGACTGTTTTGCGAGATGAATTTTTTAAGCCTAATTAGTTCATGATTTGGCAATATGGTGCTATAGTACATGTGCTAATGCCGGATTAATTATGCTTAATAAATTCGTCTCGTGGATTATTGACGGATTCTGTAATTTGTTTTTTTATTAGATCCGAACACCCCATATGACACCCTCGGCCCTATGTGACACCTCCTAAACTTTAGTCCTTAAATCTAAACACCTCCTAAATAGATTAATTTATGGTGCTCAAATTTCATTAAAAAAAAGAACGGCATGAAATTTGATCCCTGAGGTGCATAGGGCTGGACAAAATACTCGTGGCTCGCCAACTCGCTCGATTCGTGTCCGGCTCAGCTCGGCTCGTTTTAGTTTTTTCACGAGCTGAGCTAGAAATCTACCTCGCTGTTTTAACGAGCCAGCTCGCGAGCTACTCATGAGCTCAAACTAAGCTGAGGCCTATCAGCCCACGACCATGAATCTAGAAGATGATGACGCTGATATAGAAGTGTACACCTATTTCATTGATATGTAATCCTTATTTCAGTTGTTTCATATGAATTTTGATTTTATAATTATTGTGGTACTTAAATATTGATATATGGATTGTTTTTAAGGGAAACGATGATGATGCTGATATTGAATTTGTGGACTTTTCTAAGTCTGTGGTGACAAGCAACCAGTAAGTATGCTGGAACTGCATGGATCATGAATAGACCAGTTATGTTGCATGGTTGATACTTTTGATCAACTTGATATGTATTAATCATGTATGGTTGCATACTGATGGACATCACCTTCTGAAATCACTGTGGCATGAACATTATAAACATGTGTGTCCTATTTTTTATAGCTCGTGAGCTAAATGAGCCAGCTCGAGCTCGCTAACGAGCCGAGCTGAACTGTCCCTCTGGCTCGTAATATTAACGAGCTAAGCCGAGCTGGCTTGTTAGCCTAATGAGTCAGCTTGAGCTGGACCGAGCCGAGCCGAGCTGGCTCCATATCTGGCCCTAGAGGTGCTGCTTTCACTAGGTTAGATGCTAATTTGTATTTTTTGTTTGGTCCGTCTATGTGCATTAAGGTAGCCTCTATGCACTTTTGTGTTGCCACCACACACTGGCTGCAGTCAATTGATTCTAAGTTAAAGTTGTATACCTACTCTGAGTTTTGCAGACTGATATTCCATCGTTTTGGTCGTGATCAGTATGAACTCTTGTTCGTCAATTGGTTCATATTTGTCAGACTAACAATCTTCGATTATGTGGAGCACTTCACTAGTTTTTTTTGATGTAAACTACGGAGGGGAGAGCTTCCCCGCCTGGAGGCTGAGAAGTGATACAAGAGCGAAAGAACATGCGAACCATAGACACCGAAGTAAACCTGCCCTTCCAAATGGCGAAGTCATCACAGACGCAAGAGACGACATTGTGTGCCGATAGGCATTCTCCTCTGAAGATAGCGCCATTTCTGGCATCCACAACCGCCATAGAACAGCTAGAAGAATAGACGGCCAAACTGCTTTGTCCAGTCTAGGGGCAGGCGTCGAAGTCACTTGTTGTGGCAAGAGAGGTTAATCCAATGTAGTTCTAGAACTCTGCACTGACCGGGCAATCGAAGAAGACATGATCCCTGTCCTCCACAGGGTGAACACATCGATCGCAGACTGCATCTTCCATAATGTGCTTGTGCATTAAGTTTGCCTTTTGTGCTTAGCCAGTCTATAAAGTAGAGCCACGCGAAGATTTTCACTTTATTTGGCACTTTCATATGCCAAACCCACCTCTCGTGAAAGTCTTGCACGCTGAGTGATGGCGCCAAGGCGTTGTAAGTAAGGATGAAAACGGAACGGAAATATCTCGAACCGAATCGTATCGTTTTCTATATTTAATCCGATTGAATCCGTATTTTCTTGTCCGATTTTACCGTTTTCGCTTTCGCATTTTAGATGTTTCGTATTTCAAATGTAAAAGTAGAAAACGGTTTAGACATTTTTCGACCGTTTTCTACTTTTCTACTTTTAATTTGAAATATTCCGAATTCAAAATTCGGTTTAAACCGAATTTGGCCAACTGCACAAGTCATACAGTCCAATTACAGGCTGCTCACCACGCAGCTGCGTTCTTTCTACTGGTGACCAGCTGCCCTCACTTATAAACGGCGCCCAGCCTCATCTATATGAATGCCCACCTGGGCCATAGCCCATCAAGTTCATCGGTTTAACCCCCACCTGCGAAGTCAATCATTTGATAGTTTTTGCCTCAGCCGAATAAATCTTTGTTACTCAAAAGAAAAATCTGAATAAATCTTTAAAATAAAATACTACATCTATTTTAAAAATTAATAAAATTATCCTGACTCAGTTCGAGTTCATGTTTCTATAACATCTAATTTTAGTTCAGATTCTAAAATGGTATGCTAGTTGCTACATCTAATTTTAATTCCTATTATCCTGCTAGCTACTAATTGCTTGTTCTAGACTTATATTTATGTGTCGGCTATTGTGTTAAATACCTAAGACCAAGGATCATGCACTTGTTAATTATTATATGCACTTGAACTTGATCATGTATGTACTTAGTCATGCACTTGGTCTTACAGGTCGGTATTCCGTATTGAGTTTTCGTATATCGACCGTGTTCGACATAAATCCGCTCGAATTGGTTCGTTTTCGGAATTCTCGATATTTCGTAAGTTCGCGTTCGTTTTCGTGTTCGGCTTTACCGTTTTCGCTTTCGTTTTCGTATTTCAAATGTAAAAGTAGAAAACAATTTATGAGTTTTTCGACCGTTTTCGACCGTTTTCATCCTTAGTTGTAACCGTTTTCGACATAAATCCGCTCGAATTGGTTCGTTTTCGGAATTCTCGATATTTCATAAGTTCGCGTTCGTTTTCGTGTTCGGCTTTACCGTTTTCGCTTTCGTTTTCGTATTTCAAATGTAAAAGTAGAAAACAATTTATGAGTTTTTCGACCGTTTTCGACCGTTTTCATCCTTAGTTGTAAGCGTCCTTGGAGCAGAAGGGCTTACATGTTGTTGCCATCATCAGTCAGACATCATGTCCATCCCAGAGGCGAAAGTCCTGCATGACAAACATAAGAGAATCGAGCTTGCTTGCAGCAACTCTCGTTAGCCTAGGCCAAAGATGCAATTCAAACCCGTCTCGGAAAACTAGCTGCACCGATGTTTCAGGCCAAAGTGTGTGCGAAAACAAGGCCGGATGAGTAGAAACGATGGGGCCAGAGGGGAGCCAGTGATCATACCTGAAAGAGGTGGTGGCCCTGTCGTGGACATCGACATAAGTGATCGATCGGTAAGTGGCAAGCTCATCATTAATAATCTTCCACAGGTAGGAGGAAGAGGTAGAAGGGGAATCCAAAAAGGTATAGTCATTTTGAAGCAACCAATCCTGCCACGGAGGTCAAAACAATATAATGAACCTAGTGGTAGTGTAGTGGCATGTAAAACCCACCTCTACCAAGGGGCCACTTGTAAGTATCCATTGCCTATATATAGTGCCCAAGGGTGTAAGGAACTTTCACCCCCTCACTCATTTGCTTGTCTCAAAATCCTAATGTGTCCACTCTCCACCATCAAACCCTCTACCCCTCTTAGTCTGTTCGGGATTCACTATTCCAACAAGCTCTGCACAGGGTGTACACTTTTCCTCACATGGTAGGCTCAATATCCAACCATGATCAGTGGTAGAAATAGGCCTAACGACATCACGTACTGTCGGCATTTTTGGACCACCGACAAGTAAATTTGCATTTGCGCGTCTGGCTCGGATGGTGTGCTCGGAGAATACAAGGGTTTATACTGGTTCGGGCGGAACGTCCCTACGTCCAGTTCGCTGCTGCTCGTGTAACCAACAGTTGGTTTGCAGTAGGGGTTACAAACATGCGAGAGAGGGAGAGGATCCCAAGTCTCTGGTGGAAGGAGTGAACGGGTGCTGAGAGCTCGATTGCCGCTCAGCCATGTGCTCGTGTCATGCTCTTGTGTTCCCATCTCCCAGTGTAGGGCGCCCTGCTTCTCCTTTTATAGGCGAAGGGAAAGCGCGGGTTACAGAGGAGGAAAAGGAGAAGAGAGAGAGAGAAGAAGGCTTTCAGGGTTGTCGGGTCCTTTTTCTCCTTCACGCGGGTCTCGCTGATCCTGTAGATGTCAACAGGGACAGCTCCATGTCGTGGCCCTGTTCATCACTGGCGCCATGCGCAGGCGTCATCTGCTAGGTCATGGCGTTCCACTCTATCCCAGCGGACGTCGTGGTGAACTGACGCGCCTGTCAGCGTCCGTACGAGGATTAGGCAGAATAGCACCGGCATGTCCGACACTGTTCTTGATGTGAATCCCCAGGTATGACTCGTCATGGCAACGAGTTACATCAAGGCATGCTAGCCTCTTCCCCGGCATTAGAGTTTTGACCCAGGCCCATATGTTTGGACCTGGAGTGGTTGGCGGTGGTATGGGTCCCCGTCGGACGAGACGGAACACACGTTCTCGAGGTCGGGCGAGACGGAGCCCGCACCCAAGGGGTCGGGCGAGACGGAAACCGCATCCTCGACCCCGGGCGAGATGGAGCCCATACCCAAGGGGTCGGGCAAGACAGAGCCCGCGTCCTCGACCCCGGGCGAGATGGAGCCCGAGGTCAGGCGAGACAAAAACCGCATCCATGGAGTCGGGCGAGACGGAGCCCGCACCCAAGGGGTCGGGCAAGATGGAGCCCACGTCCTCGACCCCAGATGAGACGGAGCTCGAGGTTGGGCGAGACGGAAAGCACGTCCTTGGGGTCGAGCGAGACAGAGCCCGCACTAAGGGGTCGTGCAAGACAGAGCCCGCGGCCTTGGGGTCGGGCGAGACCTTTTAATACGTCTCAAGCCATCCGGGAAAGTCAGCGTGGGTGCTAACTTTCTTGTTTTGGGTATCCCTAATATCGATACCCGATAGTAGCCCCCAAGCCTGTGGAGGAGTAGAATACTCCTTTGGAGGCTTTTTCGGATGGGAGGACTCTGAGGGCCTTGGCATTCTTCTTGTAGCCCGCGGCATGTCCTGGTAGGACGGCGATTCCCTTTTGTCGTGATCGGTCTTCTAGGGGGCATGTAACCGTAGGATTTGGGAGGTCAAAAAGATTGTTCTTGATTCCGGTCCCCTAGGATCCAATCGATACGCCATCATACTGCAACCGCGCGTTTGGTCTCCTTGCGTGTCCAACTTCCCTCGAGCCCCCGCGCGTAGCATGGGTTCGGCCAAGGGTTGGCTCGTCTTTGTGATCGTCGTCCCTCAAGCATTTTTTTGATAAAACGGAGGGGCTGAGCCATGCCATGTTTTTCCTCAATGGATGAAACATGGTGCTCGGTGAGCTGTTAACGGGCTAGTCCTAGTGGGCGCTGGCTTCCCGTTCATGGGGACCGACTCCAGACTATTGGTGGCTAATCCATATAGTTCTTGGGTCCGTTCGGCCGGTCCCAAGGGCTCGTTGCCTTTCTTCAAGGAAAAACCATGGACTAGGAACTGACCAAGACACAAACGTGGGCCGGGATGCCCACGACGCTCGTGTGCCCAGGTACTAGCCACTAGTGGGCCCATCCCTTTCCACCCCTCGCTCTAAGGGTGCCCCGGAGCGGCTGTGAACCCATCGACGGGCTAGCCTTCGAACTCCTAGTCCTGAATGGGCTGTAGGAGCATTTTCAGCTCTGTATCCCTCCTTACCTGCGATGGTGCTTGGCCCATCGACCGGGCGAACCGTCATTCGACGCGTCCTTTAAGGGCGCGGCCAGAGATAGCGTGCACACGATCTTCGGAGGGAGGTGACGTGACGCGGCATAGTGGGCGTGTGAACCTAGGTGGACGGTTTGCCTTCTCGCCCCACTCCGTCCTATAAATAGCGGCCTCCCCCTTCACGTTTCTACACACCAAAACCACAGCCTTATTGTCGGTGCAAAAAGTGACCAACACATAAATATTTGTAGTTTTGCCGTACGTTGTGATCGGAGGTGGCCTAGTACTCAATGACACAAGGTTTATACTGGTTCAGGTCATGTGCCCTACGTCCAGTTTGAGTCGATCGGTGACTTTATTCCTAAGCCTAGGTGCTCGAAGTTTATAGTGGGGTTTGAAAGGATCAAGATGCCCAAGATAGGGGGGGTGAATTGGGCTAATTCTAAATTTCTTTACAATAATTAAACCCTATGGTTAGCCCAATTAACCCATTGTGCCTAGAAAGTATTTCTATTGATCTACCGTACAAAAGTTTAGCAACGTATATTCCAATCCTACTCTAGCATGGCAATTCTATGAATGTAAAGACAAGAATTGAATTGCTCAAAGTAAATGCTCAAAGTAAAGAGAGAAGGAGGAATGTGGCGATGTTTTGCTGAGGCATCGAAGAGTCGCCACTCCACACTAGTCCTCGTTGGAACACCCGCGCAAGGGTGTAGTTCCATCTTGATCCACGCAAGGATCAAGTGCTCTCTACGGGTTGATTCTTTGACACTCCGTCGTGGTGAATCACCCACAACCGCTCACAACTTGAGTTGGGTCATCCACGAGCTCCGTCGGATGATCACCAAGCTCCCAATCACCACCAAGCCGTCTAGGTGATGGCGATCACCAAGAGTAACAAGCACGAACTCTCACTAGACCACGACATGCCTAATGAGAAGGGTGGATGCACACTTTACTACTCTTGCTTTCACTAATGAGGTCTCACTCTTGGATTCTCAAATCTCAATCACCTCACTAGGACCTTGCTCTTCTTGGCACTCTCAAGGGTGTTTCTCAGCTATTAGAATGAGCAAAAATACCCCCACACACGAATAGAGGAAGTATTTATATACCCGTGTTCAAAACTAACCGTTATGTGCCTCTGCAGGGTGACCGGACGCTTCGGTCAGTTCACCCGCCACTGCGCAGTTTAAGTTGTGACCGGACGCGTCCGGTCACAAAAACTGCCCTCTAGAACCATACTAATGTTGACCGAACCCTGGAACCCCAACGTCCAGTCACTTTGCTGCTCAGCGTCCGGTCAGTAGCCAGAACCTGACCAGCGTCTGGTCAGCACTGACCGGACGCGTTCGATCATGATTCTCCCTCTCTAGGACCTTACTAGAGTCGACCAGACGTTGGTCACTCACCTCTCAGTGCCCGATCGCACCAGACGACTTCACCTTGATCAAATGAACTGACCGGACTCTGCGCCAGCGTCTGGTCACACCGGAACCAGCGTCCGGTCAACATTTGACCCTCCATTCACTTCCAACTCTCAATCATATGTGAATGAAGTTTGCTCCAATTGATCTAAGGGCTGTTTTGGAGTTACCTAGTGCTAGATTTAGCAAGTGTGCACCACACCTAACCCACTAGACTCACATAGGTCAAGCTACCCGTCCTTACCCCCATTAATAGTACAGCCAAAGGAAAAACAAAGTCCTAAACTACTCTAAGTGTCTCTTCAACACCAAATGACACTTAGAACTAGTCCATCCTTAACCTTATCGTCCATTCTTTGAAAACTGAAACGATTTCCATCGTAGGGGCATGACCACCATGATTGCCCAATCAATTTCTATTACCGTGACCTAACTTAATTGCCTCTGCAAAACACACGTTAGTCATAGTAATCAAGTATTGTCATTAATCACCGAAACCCAACTAGGGGCCTAGATGCTTTCAATCTCCCTCTTTTTGGCGATTGATGACAATACAACCTCAAGTATGTGAAAGAGATGAGGTTTTTAATATGCTTGGTTCATATAAGCTTTTGACAATAAGAACAAAAGAGTTAGGCAAGCTTATATGACCCAAGCCAACATAATGTACTCCAAAGATATGAAATAAGCATGAGTACAAGTAATAAAGCTCATTTGCATCGGAGTAAAACGCGGAAGCAAAGCAAATGAGCATAACACAAGTGATATGACATATAAATAATTCAAAGTAGATAGCACACATGTCAAATATCACGATCACGTAGATATCACTATCACATAAATATAGTTTGATGCATGAAAGTAAACACACGAATGCATAATAGTGTATCACACATAAAAAAACCAAATATAATATATAGACTTCCCCTAAATAAATCGCTCCCCCAAGTCTAACATACTCGATCCCTCTCCCCCTTTGGCGTCAAACACCAAAACCTAAGGGTCGGTCGGCGGGGCTATAGCGGATGAGTCGGGCGTTGAGGTACGAGGAGCGAGCTAGAACTGTGTGCCATCATCATCTGACCCTGAGCTCTAAGCTGTATGACCCTCTGTAGCTGGAAGCGACACTAAAGCGCTCTAGGTTAGATCAGGGACTGGAGCGGCCTGAGACTCTGCAGGTATGACTGTGGCGGCTCTGATGATGCAACTGAAGAAGGGAGCGTCTCTGTAGTCCCGGTAATAGGTGCAACTATGGAAGGACCTGGGACATGTAAATATGGCAGAGTAGGCTGCCCTGTCAACTCACTAAAGGTGGCACCAAGACTCCTAGAGACTGTAGTATCTGGCACAAGCAACAAGGAAGTCTGAGCCAGTGTGAAGCCCGTCTGAAAAGGTGGAACTGCGGGGCTGGCACTAGCGAGGCAAACCACTAGGACACCTGCTCTGTAGGTGAAGCAAACTGAGTAGCAGTCTATCCTTGACTCTAAAGCCCACTGGGCTATACAACTGGAGTCTATGAAGTGGTGGTAGGCTGACCACGCTGGGGTAAAGGCTGTGGCGGTGGAGCCCCAATAGCTATCATAACATGCTGCATAAATCTGAGGAGCTGCTGCTGCATGAGGAGCTGCTCTTGATGCATGGCCTGCTGCTGCTGCTGTATAGCCTACTACTATCGCTGGAACTCATCCTACCTAGTCTAAAACTGTGCAAATGTAGCAGCGGTCTCCTAGGCCTGGCGAGCCTGATCCTGCCTCATCCGCTCAAGTATAGCAAGAAGAGCGGGGTCTATCTGTGGTGCAGGTGGAGCAGAACTGGAGCTACCGGCCTCATGGTCATGTCGTCATGGAGGCATCTGAGGGATAGCCTGGTAGTTATCATCTGAGCTATCACTAGGGTCGCTCTCGACCATCCCCTCCTACTAAGCATCTAACTGCTCCTCCTCTATAGCTGCTATACCCCTGATGGTCTCGTCCTGCTGGGCTGCAGTCTCTGGCATCTCTGGACGACGGTGTGGCTGGCTAGGTGTCCTCACTGCACTGTGGCGGAGCATCTGAGTCATGTTGTATGCAGGGAACTCTATAGTAGCACCACTGTACTTTGCTAGCATCTCTAGAGGCTTCATTGTCACGACCCTATGAATCAAGAATGTAATCTAGTGAGCATAGGGCAACTGTCGGTGACCTCTGAACCCCTCTATAATAGTATCCTCCACCTCTGATAGTAAGAGATCCCAAATATCAAAAACAGTCTACTGCATCAGAGAGTTCAGTAGCCATAACCGTATGCGAGTCAGGCCCTCGAGATATCCCATCCTTGGAAGCAGGGTCCTCATAATAGCATCAAGCACTCTAGTTGTAGGAGTGAGGTCTCTGGGTGTCCTGCTCGACCCCTCATCGAAAGGCTCTGTGAAGCAATGTCGGACTAGATCTGTAGAGGGCACAAGACCCCCATGAGGGCGTCTGGGAGGCTCTGTCTGTCCATAGCATACCTCATGTAGCCGGATGGGCTGCTCCTGAAGCCTGAGTATCTCTCTGACCCTAAAGCTCATCAGCCTATAGTCTCTACCTCTGAAAGCAAACTGTATAAATCTGTGCTACGGGTCAATCCAAAGTGTAGCATAGAACTCACGGACCCAAGATGGAACATATAAGCCTGTCCGTCCAAGTAAGTCTATCAGCCCTGGCAAGTAGGATAGGTAAGGGCGAATATGCTCTCCAGCTGCTGCTACAATGGACTCAATGTTGCACACCCTCTGTGATCTGAATACAGCCCCACTGTTAAGATATGCATGATAAAAATCCTCCTGCAGTGGTGTGTAGAAGCCCTATGATGCACGCTCATCCCGCCTCAGTAGAAACCACTCCTCAAACTGCACGAACCTGAGCTGCTGCACCTGCTTGGCCGTGGCGGCCCTCAAATCTAGATAAGTCACTGGAGGCGGACCCTGTGGTCTAGGAGGCGGATGAGAACCCCTCCGCTGTGTCTCTGCCCTCGGTGTCACCTGGGTACGAGTACGACCAGAGCGGTGTAACTGTGGCTAAGGTGCCGGCTCTGTCTCCTCGGACTGCACTCCCTCCTAAGTCTGCTTTGCTAGCTGTGGCTCCTGCTATGACTCCCCCTGAGGCTGACTCTCATCAATAGTGATACGCCGTCCTCCAACCATGGTTGTCCCAGCTGGACCACCATGACGACGCTAAACCTCCTGGACAGCGGCCCTTTGAGCTAGTGAAAGCTGATATGCAATGACTACACCACTCCTAGCACCTCCTGCCTCTACATGCTCTGGGGTGGCTGCAATTGTGGCTGCTCTAGCTGTATCAGCATCTGAATACTTGCGCTTCTTCGTTGCAAGCTTCTTCGTCACCTTGCCTTTTGACTCAGAAGGTAGGCGAGGCGGGGGCCTCGGATCCTCATCACCGGGATCACCTCCGACATTCTTGACATGAGTCATCTGATGGATCTAAAAAGAACAACTGCACTGACAAGAATCAACTGCCAACTATCACTTCTGAGGCTTGGCCTCGATCCGTACTCGCGAGCTTGACCCCGAGTTAGCTGACAACTGCCAATGAGACCTCAGAAACACCGACTCACTGCGCGTTAGAATAGATCAGATATGAATAATTTCAATATACATCTAGAGATACAAAACCCTAAGAAGCAAGCATTAGATACAAAATTGGAAATGAGGGCTTGCTACCTGATGAACCGGCAAATCGACGAGAAGAGGAACTAATCAGGGAACCACTGGATCGGCAATGCGAGGCAAGGGTTGGCACTACGTGGTGAATCGGTGGCTAGGGTTCAGGCAGGGCTCTAGTGGTGTGGTGAAGCTGGCGGCGTGGGAGCTACGCGGGCAAGGAGCGGCACTGGTGGATTCGGTGACTAGGGCATGGGCGTGGGCAATGGCGAGCTCAAGGCGAGGCAGCGATGTCAGCGCGGGCACGAGCGGATTAGGTCACGACGTGGCTCAATCTAGGTTATATGGTTGCCCCCAGCATGATAGGAAAGGAAATGGAGAAGAAGTCCTGAACCCACACGATTTCTACTGATCGGACGCTCCGGTGGCAACGACCGAACGCTGCCACCCAGAGTCCGGTCGATTCCAGAGAGGTCCAAAACCCTTGGAATCACGACCGGACGCGTCCGATCACCACTGACCGGACGTAGCCAGAGTCCGGTCCAACCTGTCTCCTTCGTCTTCACTTGACCGGACGCAGGAACGCCCTCTAATCGGACGTTGGACAGCAGAGTTCGGTCACTCCATCACTGCAACAGTTCACCTCCTGTGAACTGATCGGACGCTAGACTTCAGAGTCCGGTGCAGCGTCCGATCACTCTTTTCCAGCAAATCTTCAAAGTTCCTTTGCGCTGCCTGTTCCCAATCAAGTCCCAACTTCAATAAAATCCAAATAAACATCAATTGGGACTGATGTGAGTGACCTCTCTTAAACCCTCAATTTTTTTGAAAGTATTTTGCCTTAGGCTATAATTCTTTTTAAGAAAATAGGCAATAAGAGGGCAATTAAAGAGAAACGACAGAACAACATTCATGCATATGCAATGCAATACTTGAAAGTAAATCTAGTTGCTTGTCAAGTTTGATCCAAGGTTAAGCTTCTTCACTCGCTTTTCGGCGGTTATCTTAACCATGTTAGACAAGCCCTATATGCATTACCAAAGATTAAACATGTTGTATATTATAATGCAATGCAAGGGACAACACAAGCTCATTTTCTAGTGAAGTTACTAAAATCAAGAACATTTAGCTCATTCTGCAATCTACAAAATGTTGTCTCATCTAGCGGTTTAGTGAAGATATCCGTTAATTGATCCTCGGTCCTTACACCTTCTAATGATATATCATTCTTGGCAACATGATCTCTAAGAAAGTGATGGCAGATATCTATGTGCTTGGTGCGAGAGTGTTGAACCGGATTATTTGCAAGTTTTACCGCACTTTCATTGTCGCATAAAAGAGGTACTTTTTCTAGAACTACACCATAGTCTAGCAAAGTTTGTTTCATATAAAGTATTTGTGCACAACAAGCACCCACGGCAATGTATTCCGCTTCGGCGGTGGACAAGGCCACACTATTTTGTTTCTTAGAGGACCAAGACACAAGTGATCTACCAAGCAAATGGCACCCACCGGATGTGCTTTTTCTATCAACTTTGCAACCGACATAATCCAAATCGGAATAGCCAACTAATTCAAATATAGCTCCTTTGAGATGCCAAAGGCCAATGCTTGGTGTGTGCTTAAGATACCTAAGGATTCTTTTAACGGCAATCAAATGAGTTTCCTTAGGATTAGCTTGAAATCTAGCACACATACACACACTAAACATGATGTCGGGCCTAGATGTGGTTAAATATAACAAGCTACTAATCATAGAGCGGTAGAGAGTTGGATCAACCGTGTTACCTCCCTCATCTAGGTCAAGATGTCTATTAGTTGGTATTGGTGTATTGATTAGCTTACATTCATCCATCTTGAATCTCTTGAGAAGATCATTTGTATATTTCTCTTGAGAGATGAAAATCTCTTCTCTCATTTGCTTGACTTGAAAACCAAGAAAGAATGTAAGCTCTCCAATCATTGACATCTCAAACTCCTTTGACATCAATTCACCAAACTCTTTGCAAGAATCTTCATTTGATGATCCAAAGATGATATCATCAACATACACTTGACAAATGAAGATATGTCCATCAAGCTTCTTGGTGAATAGTGTGGTGTCGACCTTCCTAATGGTGAAACCCTTCTCAATGAGGAAGTCCCGAAGACGCTCATACCAAGCTCTTGGGGCTTGCTTAAGCCCATATAACGTCTTGGACAACCTATAAATATGATTAGGATATCTAGGGTCTTTAAACCCGGGAGGTTGATCAACATAGACTAGTTCATTAATAAAGCCATTTAAAAATGCACTTTTCACATCCATTTGATATAGTTTCATTTCATGATGTGATGCATATGCAAGGAGGATATGAATGGCTTCTAGTCTTGCAACCGGTGCAAAGGTCTCTCCAAAATCCAAGCCTTCAACTTAAAAGAACCCCTTTGCAACTAGTCTTGCCTTGTTCCTCGCAACAATGCCTTGATCATCTTGCTTGTTGCAGAACACCCACTTTGTTCCAATGACTCTTGCACCTTGTGGTCGCTCTTGAAGAGTCCAAACTTCATTACGAGTAAAGTTGTTCAACTCTTTATGTATGACATTTATCTAATCTGGATCTTGAAGGGCTTCTTCTATCTTAGTAGGCTCAAAACAAGAGACAAAAGAGTGATGTTCAATAAACGAAGCAAGCTTTTGAGAGCGAGTCATTACTCTCTTTGATGGACTCCCTATGATGAGATCTTGGGGATGAGCTTATAGTAGAGGTGAATTTTTTCTATCAACCACTTGAGGGGGAGGTTGTGGAGCATAACATCATGTGCTTGTGTCATCATTTGCTCATGGGAGACATGAGTGTCTTTATTTTCTACTCTCCCATCTTTTTCACCATCTTGTGGCACACTTGATGAAGGAGGATTGATCACTTGTACATCATTTTTATCATCATTAGGCTTGATGTCTCCAACCGAAATATTCTTCATAGCCTCCCTCAATGGTTCATCACCTACATCATCAAGATTCTCATGTGCTCCTTGGGAGCCGTTAGATTCATCAAATTCCACATCATATGTTTCTTCAACCAAGCCAGTGGCATGATTAAATACTCTATATGCTTTGGACTTTGATGAGTAACCAAAAAGAAAATCAATATCACAACGTCTTTGAAACTTCCCTATGTGTACCGCTTCTTGTAGATGTAGCATTTGCAACCAAACACCCTAAAGAAGGAGACGTCTGGCTTCTTCCCATTAAGCAACTCATAAGGTGTCTTGTCAAGAAACTTTTGAAGGAATAGGCAGTTGGATACATAACATGCGGTGTTGATAGCTTCTGCCCATAGAGCTTCGAGGGTGTTGTACTCTTCTAGCATTGTTCTTGCAAGAGTGATCAATGTCCGGTTCTTTCTCTCAACTACACCATTTTGTTGAGGAGTATATGTTGCGGAGACCTCATGCTTGATCCCAACTTCATCATAATAGGCTTCAATGTTTGTGTTGTCAAATTCTTTCCCATTGTCGCTTCTAATCTTCTTGAGCTTCACTTCAAACTCATTTTGTGCTCTCTTAGCAAACTTCTTGAAGCATGATGCAACTTCGGATTTATCATGAAGGAAGAATACCCATGTGTATCTTGAATAGTCATCGACAATCACAAGACAATAAAGATTTCCTCCCAAACTCTTGTATGTTGTTGGTCCAAATAAGTCCATGTGAAGGAGTTCTAGCACTCTTGTTGTTGACATGAAAGCTTTTGTTGGATGAGTATTTGCAACTTGCTTGCCGGCTTGACATGCACTACAAAGCTTGTTCTTTTCAAACTCCACATCCTTCAACTCTCTCACCAAATCATTCTTCATTAGCTTCTTCAGTGAGCTCATCCTAATATGAGCAAGTCTTCTATGACATAGCCACCCAAGTGTTATTTTGGTGAATAGGCATGTCTTCAAGTTAGCATCTTCGGTGGTAAAATCCACTAAATATAGGTTGTTGTATCTAAATTCTTTGAATATCACTTGATCATCATCCTTCTTAGATACAATAACTTCCTTCTCGGTAAACAAGCATTGGAAGCCAAGATCACGCAATTATCCAACGGATAGCAAGTTGAAGCTTAATGAAGCAACATATAGCACATTTAAGATTGAATGATTATTTAATATTGCCACTTTGCCCAATCCTTTAACCTTGCCCTTTAAATTATCTCCAAATATGATTCTTTCTTGTCCATCTACTTCTTCATCTAGTGAGGTGAACATACGAGGATCATCGGTCATATGTTGTGTGCAACCACTATCAGTTACCCAATGACTTCCATCGGTCTTGTAGTTCACCTACACACAAGAGATCAAGCTTTAGGAACCCAAACTTGTTGAGGGCCCTTCAATTTCTAAGCATGTAATGAGCATTGAAAGCAAAAGGTCTAGCATGCTTGGGCAAGGGTTGTGGTGGTGGAGTTTAACACTCATGGGCAAAGTGGCCTTCTTGTACACATTGAAAACATCTCTTTGGCTTTGGCTTTGACTTGTGTTGTTGTTGAGCTTGAGCCTTCTTCTCTTGGTTTGCCAAGTACCAAATGCCACTTCTATCCATCTTCATGACGGTGTTCATTAGTAGTTCACTTTGAAGATGCTTGCCTCTTGTGAATTTGCTCAATCTAATCTTAAGATGCTCTTTGTCCAACTTGAGCTTCTTGTTCTCTTCCTTGAGTGCATCATTATTTTTCTCTTCCTTGAGTTTCTTGTTCTCTTCTTTGAACTTCTCATTCTCAAGAATCAAGTCACCATCATGATCAAGAGTTTCTAGCACTACAGTGTTGGTGGTTTTTAGCTCTTCAAGATCTTTCTTGAGCTTTTCATTATCATTCTTGAGCTTGATATACTCATCATAATTATCGGTCTCAACCACTTGCTTGCCCTTGCTACTAGAACTTTGCTCAATGCTTTCAATGATCAAATCATCACATGATGTAGCTATATCAATCTTAATAACATCGTTAGTAGCGTCATGTGGCTCATTGGATAAAAATTCTTGAGCAATGATAAGATTATCATGATTAATCTTAAGAGTAGTATATTCTTCTTTTAGCATGTTGTGGCTAGTGATGAGCTCTTTATGCATCCCCTCAAGTTTATCATGTTTATCTTTAAGCTCTTTCTTAGAAGATTTGAGCTCCTTGAGTTTGAATGACATAGCATCATTTGCTTCTCTAAGCTCAACACTAGCCTTTTCGGTACATCACATTTGGCTAAAAGAGAATAATTCTTAGCTTCTAGCTTGTCATTCTTAGCTCTAGTCTTTGTAATGATCTTTGTATATTGATTTAGCAATTTAATAAGATCATCATATGAAGGCGATTCATATTCATCATCATCGCTATCACTATCACTATCATCATTATTAGCATGATCATCACCACTACTATCTTCATTATTTGATACCTTGCGTTCACCTTTGGTCATAAGGCATAGGTGTGTAGAGGATGATGGCGGTAGTGTCGGTGAAGATGATGAAGAGTCAATCACAATGGCGGCCACCTTCTCATTATCACTATCATCATCGGATGAGCAACTTGATGAATCAATGTTCGTGAGCCAATGTGGCAGAACCTCCTAAATTATAGGGCCCACATGCACCTGTCACTGTCCAATGACCTATGACGACTATGCATATGTTCCCGGTAACTTAAGAAGCCTGTCGGGTGTCCTCGGAGAACCCCGAATCAACCATGATTTCCGAGCAGGATCCCATTACAGAGTCATTACAGTATTACAACAGTTTATTCAAATAGATACATCAGAATAATATAGCGGAAGTCTTACAATAACTTAGTTTACAAAACATTTATTTCAAATCTTACAAACTAAGTTCAATTAATATTACAAACCGTAGTAGTGGAGTGGCATTAGTAACATAATACAAACACACAAATAAAGTGCCCTGTCCAAGGACCACGCATTTACTTATCATCATCGATTTGAACAACAGTCATGCAACACGGTCCAAAGCAAACCTGCTCATGAGGCTCACCTGCAACAAGGGTCAATGAACCCTGAGTACAAAAGTACTCAACAAGACTTAACCGAAATAAAAATTGATAGAACTTAGGAATGCAGGCTCAGGGATTCAAGGTATGGCTTTAGCAATAATCAAAGTTCTTTTGCGTAAAAACTCTTTAACAAAATTCTTTATATCAACATTAAAACTTCATAAGAACCACATATGAATCTGCCATGATCCGTAATGAGACCATGAACTTCATACCAAACTCTTTCTCAAATCCAGCTCAAGTTTTAGTTATTAAACTACGATGATGAACAGTGAGTCGAGTCTCCATAACCGAGGAGCAACGACGATTCGAACCGATTAAACCCAGCTGGGAATTCCAGACCACACGACCTATGTAGGTCCCTGACCAACATATACCAACCTACCCTCAAATCCTCTAAAACAAGAATGGGTCCGCGCCACCCGAGAATACAGTACTCCACCAATCCAGCCCATTGTCACGTTGGTACACGCTATTCCCGCCATCTCTCCACTCCCAGTGCGCGAGTAGCCATTCTCATAATAGAATAGCCAAGTTAAGGCTTACCAGAGTATGTGATTAGTACTACAAAGTCTCACCTCATGCAATTCAACAACGGATGGACCTTAATCAACACAGGCGGAAAGAACCCGCTCACAAGACCTCCACGTCTTGTGGCTCTCACACACCGAGTCCGCCCGATCTAGATTTATTACTCCACATTCCCATATCACATGATAACATAAGTAACCAAAGTTCCATTTAAAACTTGCAGGTGACAGGTAATCACCCGACTTTCATCGTTCTAAGCATAGCTAAGCATAACTAGGCATATACGAATTAAAACTGGTAACAAAGTAGATATGAAAAAAAACAAGGTTGGTAATGCACCAATTAGGTTTGCACTTAACTCCTAATCACTTAATGCAGTAAAGAAAATCAAAAGCAAAATCAATTTGTAAAACACAAGGTAGGTTTAAATGCATCCAGGGCTTGCCTTCGTTGACGGAAAAGTTAGGTTCCGGAGTCGTTCCACCTATCTCAATTCCAACCTCCACAGACGGATTAACTTCTTCCACAACTTGATTAACTACCACGTGTTCACCTTCGTTCACTACACGTAGTAACAATGCCATGTTTAACATGATGCGAGATACAAAATATGATGCTCAATGATGGATGCAAAAGTTAACAACGTGAATACAACTTTCCTTCGCGGTATAGTTACAAGTCAAACTAACTAAACCTTTTTCGTAACACTTACATCAATTGCCAAGGATCATTACCAACTAATGACCCAATGTCATCACTCAATCCAAAATTCAATCAAAACATAAATCATTAAAGGTTATTATTTGCTTTTATGAATTAATTATTTAATTAAAAATTATGAAATAAATCAACTTGTTCCAATTGAGCTCAAAATTTTTGTAAAGGTTCATCACATGATAAATAAGTGGCAAAACAATTTTCATAATTTTTGGATAATTAATTAAGCCTAGAAAAATCATGGAAACTCATTTATTAATTAATTGAGCAATTTTTATCACATTCAAAAAGTACTGAAAAACAACATTTCATATTTTTTCTAAATAATATACATCACAGAGAGGTCACACAAAAATATTCATAATTTTTGGAGCTCGAAATAATTCTACACAAAAATAACAAAAACTCATACTATTCATCCATTTCTGAAAAAGGAAAAATTCATTTTGAAACCCACGGTCACTGACAAGGTGACCCCACCCGTCATTCCCTTCCTCCCGCTTTGACTACGGTGACGACGGCGTTGACCGACGATTTCTCGCCGCCAGTGAGACCAACGGCGACGGCGAGAGTACCAACATGATCACAAAGATAAGGCGCATCGATTTAGGGCACAAGCTGGACTAATTACGGCGAGGTTCGAGCTTGACACCGGCCATGGTGGACACGGCGGCTCGGCGGCGCTACGCCGGCGAAACAAGGCCGGTAGAGCTTAAACAAAAGGCATGGGAAGGTTTAGCAGCTCACCCCGAACACGATTTAGCAAAGAGCAAGACCGGAGAAGCAACGGTGACGCGGGTCGACGCTCACAGCGGCCACGGCGGAGCAAGCTACGACGACGGCGGTGCTCCGGCGACTGTGATGGACAAAATGACCAAGCAACAAGGTATTAAGCACCACGGTATCAAGGCGAAGCTGGAACTGGCTTTGCTGAGATGATGGAGGCACTACGGCGACAACACGGGCTCGCCAGAGTTCAACGGTGGCGACGGGAAAAGCATAGAAGAAGAAATGAGAAGAACGGCGACGGAACAAGCTTTAAAGGGCGGCCAAGAAGCAAGCAGAAGCCACGTCGCGACCTTGCCCACACCAGCGCGGAGCCGAACACGGCCACGAGCACGCCTGGAAGCCAGAAGAAGGTCGCCGACGGTGTAGCTTAAGCGGCGAGCACTGTTCACCATATTTACAGAATTGCCATCCGATTTGAAACTCAAATTACTCCCAAATTTATGTAACAACTCAAAAATCTCCAAAAATAAAAGTTGTTCAAAATCAAAAGTTCTACAACTTTGCTTTTATAACCACCCCCTAATTCGGTCTATATTTTGAAATGCAAATTTGAATTCAAAAATATGACATTTAAAGAATTACGCCTTTTCAAATTACTTCAATTTTTATAAAACAACTTTGAAAACTCTAAAAACCAACTTTGTACAACTCGACAAGCTCTACACTTTTGCTTTTAAGCTCAACCCCCAAATGTGCTTAGATTTTGAAATGGGTTTTCCAGGGTAAACTTAAATGCTGGAAATTCGGGTTTTCAGAAATCCAATTAAACACAAATGTTTTGAAATTGATTCATCCATACAAGGCAACACATATTATAAAACAAGGTCCACACCAAGCATTGCAACAAAAATTATAAAACTTTTACTAAGGAAGAATTTGACTTGTTTAAAAGATTCCCACATCAAGATTCACAAAGTTTCCTAATCATTATTATTAACATTATTTCAGGTAATATATAAAACACTCCATAAAATAACATTTGCATACTATAATATAAACATGAAATGCATTCATGAGTTGATGCATGATGATTATGCATAATGATGATATGATCACCTTCTTAATTACTTTTTGACATCTGGGATGTTACAGCCAATCACCGACGATGTATGCCTTGCCATTCTTCTTTTTCTTGTGGAAGTCCTTCTTGCCATCCTTCTTCTTGTATGGCTTATTTTTCTTCTTCTCATCTTCTTCTTCATTACTTGAGTCATCTTTCTTGCCCTTGTACTTGTTCTTGTACTTGTCTTTCTTGGGCTTTGTGTATTGGTGTGCTAGATGACCAAGTTTCCCACAATTGTAGTAATCCATCTCCGAGATTGGCTTCCTTCTAGAGCTAGTGAAGAACTTCTTTTTCTTGCCGTCAAACTTGATACCACTCTTGTTAAGCTTCTTTAGCATCTTGGCGGTTTTTCTCACCATGAAAGCAAGACTTGCATCATCAATTTCATCATCACTTAAGCTCTCATACTCAAGCCTTGCTTTGCCCTTCTCTTGGCTAGCTTTGAATGCTAAGTCTTTTTCTTTCTTCTTAGTAGAGGATGAGCCATCTTATGGTGTGATGTGCATGTACATCTCATGAGCATTGATCTTTCCCAAGATTTGTGTTGGTGTAGCGGTGGAAAGATCACCTTGATGAAGCACGGTCACAATATGCCCATATTTATCAATAGGGAGGACACTCAAGATTTTTCTTACAACGACGCATGGTTGCATTTAAGTAAGTCCAAGCCCATTGACTTCCTCTACAGGCACATTCAAGCGTGAGTACATTTCATTAGCACTCTCTTTAGGAAGCATTTCAAATGAATTTAGCTTTTTCATGACAAGATGATAGCGTTCCTCACGCTCGCTCTTTGTTCCCTCATGGAGCGCACAAATATCCGACCATAGTGCATGGGCGTCTTTGTGGTTCCTCACCCGATTAAACACATCTTTGCAAAGGCCTCTAAAGATGGTGTTTCTAGCCTTTGCATTCCATTTTTCATAATTGACCTCATCGCCTTGTAGGTGCATGGGATCCCGAGGTTTTGGGAATCCTTGTGATGCGGCTATAAGTATACCAACATCTAGAGCTTCTAAATACTCCTCCATGCGGATTTTCTAATAATAAAAATTATCCCCCTCAAAGATAGGAGGAGGTCCATCCCCGTGAGACATCTTTCTCTAGACGGTTAAGTCTAATTTCGAGAGAATGAGGCTCTGATACCAATTGAAAGGATCAAGATGCCCAAGAGGGGGGTGAATTGTGCTAATTCTAAATTTCTTTGCAATAATTAAATCCTACGGTTATCCCAATTAACCCCTTGTGCCTAGAAAGTGTTTGTATTGATCTACCGCACAAAAGTTTAGCAACATATGTTCTAATCCTACTCTAGCATGGCAATTCTATGAATGTAAAGATAAGAATTGAATTGCTCAAAGTAAATGCTCAAGGTAAAGAGAGAAGAAGGAACGCGGCGATATTTTGCCGAGGTATCGGAGAGTCGCCACTCCCCACTAGTCCTCGTTGGAGCACCCGCACAAGGGTGTAGCTCTCCCTTGATCCGCGCAAGGATCAAATGCTCTCTATGGGTTGATTCTTTGACACTCCATCACGGTGAATCACCCACAACCGCTCATAATTTGAGTTGGGTCATCCACAAGCTCCGCCGGATGATCACCAAGCTCCCAATCACCACCAAGCCGTCTAGGTGATGGCGATCACCGAGAGTAACAAGCACGAACTCTCACTTGAGCACGACAAGCACGATCACCTAACTTAATTGCCTCTACAAAACACACATTAGTCACAGTAATCACGTATTGTCATTAATCACCGAAACCCAACTAGGGGCCTAGATGCTTTTAGGGTTACAAACGAGAAGGAGAAAGATGGGGGGTACAAGAGGTTCGGTCGAACTCTGATCGGAAGGGTCGAGGGTGATGGGAGCTCTGCTATGAGCTAAGTGTTCGAGCGTGTGCTCGTGGTTGGAACCTGGTGATTCTACTATTGTGTACTAGTGAACTTGATCGATCTAATGAATTTGAATCAACTTATCTTTTCAAAGAGAGTGCATCCCCTTTTATAGATGAAGGGGATAGCTTTACAAGCGAGAGGGAGGGAGTACATTCACTGCTAAGATTTGCTGCCCACGCCGACGGGTATAAGACAATGGTAGGTGACCATAATACTGTTGAATGTCAGACGCATGTGGGAGGTTGTGTTGTCTTCTTCGGGTATGGAAGACGTCGGTGCCTGCCACACTGTTGATACCGGGAGGCATGCAAGGGGTTTTACCATGTTCGCCTAGTACGGTAAGTATCGGCGCCCACAACACCGTCGATGCCCAGAGGCATGTGGGAGGAACCTTACCTTATGGGAGTTAATGTCGCCTACAATACTGTAGGGCAAAATGTTGGCGCCTACAACAATGCTTGGGCTCTGTTGTGCTAGGGAGGTTGCAGAGTACTATTTCTATAGGGGTATAGGGTATGGTCCCTGGTAGCATGGTTTGACTTATGCGCCCTGCCTTGCTTTCTCCGTTCGTTCCCTGGTCCTTACCGAGAGGGCTTCTCCGGTCGGTTGGTCCTAGTCGGCTCTAATCGCGCCAGTCGAAGAAGAGCAGTGAGCAGGGGTTTGGCGCATCCCCGGTCGGAGACATGGGTCAGAGTCGGAAGTAGTGCTTTGGCCAGGCCTTCCGGACGGAGAGGCCATCCAAAGGCGGGCTAGAGACCGAAGTGAGCGCTCTGGTTGGAGAGGCGGGCCGGAGTCGGAAGCAGGCGCCGTTCCTCCTCAGCCAGGCCTTCCGGTCGGATTTTGGATCGCCCTTATGGCCTGTCGTTTAGGTACTTGGGTCGACCCATGCATTGCGAGCTTGTTGGCAATGTTGCCTGCTGGGCCGAGCCTTCGTTGGGAAGCTGGTCCACGAGAAACCCCGGGTTTATGAACCCGACACTTACCTTCTCCGTTTCTTCGCCGCCACCATTCGGATCTATTGTGATTGCTAATCCACCGCCGAAGCCCTAGATCTGTAGCTTCCACTTCTCCACCGCCGCCTTTGCTTCTCCACAGCTGCCTCCATCCTCCATGGATTCGTGGTACCGCTCCGATGTTACCCATGCGTGGATGGAGGGCCTCATCAAGCGTGGTATTCTCCCAGGAGGACCAATGCGGTGGAGTGGCTTGTGCCGGCTATGAGGATGCGCTGGCACCGCCCGATGGCTACGTCGTCTCCTTCACGCCCTTCTAGGAGCGTGAACTCATAGTTCCTCCCCACCCGTTCTTCTGGGGTCTGCTACACCACTAGCAGATCGAGCTGTAGTACTTGAACCCCAACGGGATCTAGCACATCACAACCTTCATCGTGATGTGCGAGGGGTACCTTGGGATCGAGCCCCACTTCAAGCTGTGGAGATATTTCTTCTCTATCTCCTTGATCAAGAAGAAGGAGAGGCTAAGAGACCCTGGTGCCAATGGGATGCGCGGGCATCCACCTCCGAGGGCAACGAGCGGCCGAGTACATGCCCTGCCAGCTCTCTAGATCCAACAAGGGGTTGCACTCGCATTGGTTCTACCTAAAGGACAACCCTGCCGCTCCCTTGCCAGTCTTCTCCAGGCACCTGGTCGAAGAGGTACCACCGTCATGGCAATGGGGGCCACCCGTCAAGGAGAATAAGAGGATGCGTGACCTCCTCGAGGCCATCATGTTCCTGAAGACCCACGACCTCCGCAGGGCTAGCGTCATCGGGGGGTATCTCACAAGGAGGGTGGCGCCGCTCATGGCACACGTCCTCCTACTATACGGGATGACGCCCGACATGCAGCTCATCGGGATGATGCTCGCCCAGGGGCTGCTCCACGATAGTGAGGTCGCACAGCGCATCAAGGAGGCCACGGGGGAGGCCGACGCCGTGTTCCTGATCCTGAGGCATCACGTGATGTGGCCGGACACGGTCTTCATTGAGCTACCGGTGGGGTTAGTCTTCCGGGACTCTGTCATGCTGCTGCCAGAGCACGCGGCTGTGAGGGTGGTGAACCACGCGGTGGATGAGCAAAGGAAGAAGAAGAAGGACGACGAGGAGAAGAAATGGCAGTCGAAGCAGCGAGTGAAGCTGCAGCGAGGGAAGCGGCGTCAAGGTTCGTCGAAAGAAGAAGAGGAGAAGGAGGATTATGTCTCCATGTCGCCCATCCCATGGGATGATCTAGCCACTAGGGACAAGGACCCACCTTCACCGCAGGCGGGGCCCTTCCTGCGGCATGCCACGGGGCAGGAGGAGGAGGACGCGTCCCTAGAACCATCTAAATCAAAATGCCCCGCCCTGTCTAGACCTTCGATGGAGGCCTCAGAACTGGTAGAACCAGGCTGCCTCTCCTCGTCTGGGCCCTCGATGGTGGCCCTAGAGCTAGCGGAAATAGGTCACCACACTCCGTCCGAGCGCTCGGCTGTGCCTCCAAAGTCGTCGGGAGGCGGCCGTTCTGATTCGTCCGAGCCCTCCGAGCCAAGGGAGGGCTTGAAGCGGCAACGTGCCGATGAGGAGCAGCCGGGGTCGAGCATGCCGGCCCCAAAACATCCTCGCATGATGGATTCAGGGTAAGTCAAGAGTTTTTTCGTCCTTTTGTTCTAATGAATTTTTGCCGCGAGCTGACCGCCATGTCCCTTGCAGCGTCGAAGGATGTGGGACTCTCCTGCGGCTCACTCCAAAAAAGATCCTCCTCTGGCAAACATGCCAAGAGCCAGCTGGCGCCGCGCTGGTGGTGAGCGTGAGTGGCATTGGGGCAGCCACGGCGTCAACCGGGGAGGCACAACCGATGGCTACGTCCATGGGAGAGCAGGCAGAGGAGGGCGCATCTAGGGCGCCCATGGTGGGAGCGGCGTGGCTGGTCGTGTCCTCGACGTCGCAGGCGGAGGCGGCATGACCGGAGCTGTCATCCGTGTAGGTGGCCATGTCTGCGGCAGGGTGGATGGAAGGGGGCGCACCCAAGGCATCCTTCGTGGATGTGGTGATAGGGAAGGCCTCCGTGTCCACATCACCCGCCCCTTCTATCCCTAGAGGAGCCACTCTGGAGGAGCTATCGCCGCAAGAGAGGTCAACGCCGCTTGAGGTCGGTGCGGGGATGTCCTGGTCTCTGGTCCAGGTGGCTGCCCTCGATGAAGCAGTAGAGGAAAGGGAATGGGGGAGTGTCCACATGGAGGTTGGGTATGCGGTTCGTGCCCTGACCACCATGCTGAGCTTAATGTGCTACATTGTCGCCCTGGTTGGCCAGGTATGATATGATCATGCTTCCGACCCTCATGTTCTCTTTCCACGCCTCTAAGTCTTGTCTTCTTCGTAGATCCTTATGGCCCGCAACCGAGGGAAGTCCTAGTTCCTTGCTGAGGAGATGCGGTGGAGTAAGGGATTGGCTACATAGCTCGCTGCTGCCCATCAGGAGGTGGCTGAGCTTGCCCCTACTGCTCGGGAGGTGGCTGACCTTCGAGTCGGCGAGAAGGATGCTCGTGACGACACCCGCGAGGCCGAGGAGAAGCTTGTGACCCTGATCGAGAGGGTGCACATGGACGCCATGGAGGCCGACCAGCTATGGAAGGAGCGGGATGATTTGCTCTTGGCCATAGCGAAGCTCCACATAGGGATTAACCTGGCTCGCCAGGAGTACGCCGACGCTCAGCAGCGGATCGACCACCTCGAGGATGAGCTTCAGGGGGAGAGGGACCTAAAGGGCATGTTCACCAGGCTCACCATGGAGGTTGGTTAGCGCCTAGAAGAGGTCTGGCACCTGGAAGCCGAGGTGACTCGGCAGCGCGATGAGGTGCTTAGGCTTCGGGCGGATGTCAACGGTAAGTCTCTGGTTTCCCTTGTTGTCTTTCTCCCTGGAATCCGTAGTAAGCCTTTCGACACAGTCGGTACATGACTTGGGTAGGTCTCGACGACAAGCTTAGGGCGGAGGTGGTAAAGAGTCATGACCAAGAGAAGGAGCTCAGCGAGGTGAAGGACACCCTCTAGAAGGAGAGCGACGAACATGACTACCTATGCGTCGCTGTCCAGCTGGTCTGCGATGAGCTTGAGCAGGCCCCGGAGCAGCACACAAGCTCGCTCGTGGTTCATGCCACCCAAACCACGGATCAGGCACGTGATATGGCAAGGGGCGCGCTTCGCTTTGGCTTTCACCGATCGTTCATGATAGCTCATTCTCATTACGAGAACATCGATCTGGCGACGATGAGCCAAGGTTTCGCGCCCATCTGTACCGACGCCGAGCTGGACAACATCAAGAAGAATGTGGCCCCCCTGGCGCATGACCTTTCTGCCAAGATAGAAAGATGAAATCATCCTCTTGAGGGGTTAGTATAGTCAGATAGGTCAGGCGGCACATTTGTAATAAGTGGACAAGTTCCAACCCTTCTGTTTCGTTTAAACAAGTTTGTTCTTTTGTTTCGGTTGAACAAATTTGTTATTTCTCCCATTTTATGTGTAAAAAGGGTTAATGCGTTCCGACCCTTCCTGTTGTTAAGACTGTAGAGCACGAGGTGTGGGTGAGAAACTTTGATCATGTTGGTAAGCAAGAGTGCCATAGCCGCTAGGGCGTAGGTTTCTTGCAGTCCGACTAGTTTTACTCAGCGTTTGTTTCCGCAAACCTTGCCTCTAGGTTTTTAACATGAGAAAGGGTCGGTCATGGCGACTATTTTAGAAAGGATATATATACCCTTATCAGCCCCCGAGTGAGGCCCGATCCCTTGCCGTTGCCAGGTTAGGTTTCACTAAAGATCGAGGAGACGATAGCGAAACTGGTAAGAGAAAACATTTTTTGTTTCAGAAATGTTATTCTTAGTTTTTGTACATACCCCTCCCTAGGATTCGAGCCATCGTAATATGACCGTGCATTCGGTCTCCTTGCGAGTCCAACTTCCCTTGATCCCCCGCACGTTGTAGGGGTCCGGTCGAGGGGTCAGCTCGTCTTTGTGATCGTCATCCCTCATGTGTTTTTTCGATAAAATGGAGGGGTTGAGCCGTGCCACGTTTTTCTTTGATGGACTAAACATGGTGATGGGTGAGCTATTAATGGGCTAGTTCGAGTGGGGCCCCAGCTTCCCATTCATAGGGGTCTAGCATGGGTCAGCTGGTGACCGACTCCAGATTCTCAGTGGCCAATCCATATAGTTCTCGGGTCCGTTCGACCGGTCCCAAGGGCTCGTTGCATTTCTTTAAGGAAAAACCATGGACTGGGAACTGACCAAGACTCGAACGTTGGCCGGGATGCCCGTGGCGCTCGTGCGCCTAGGTACTAACCACTAGTGGGCCCATCCCTTTCCACCCCTCACTCTAAGGGCACCCAGAGCGATCGTGAACCTGTCGAAGGGCCAGCCTTCGAACTCCTAGGCCTGAATGGGCCATAGAAGCATTTTCAGCTCTGTATCCCACCTTACCTGTGATGGTTCTCACGCTTGTCTACACCAACACCGAGCTAGACACCATCGAGAAGGAGGTGGCCCCTCTGGCATATGACTTACCTACGGAGATAGAGGATGAGATTATCCCCCCAAGAAATTAGTTAGTTAGATAAGCCAAGCGATAAACTTGTAATAAGTGGACAAGCTCTTAAATTTTGTTATGGCCAAACAGATTTTTAGCTCTTCTTCCCTTTTTGTATAAAAAGGTTAATGCGTCCCGACCCTTTCCGTCGTTAAGGCTGTAAAGCTCGGGGTGCGGGTGAAAAAACTCTGATCACGCTGGTGACCAAAAACGTTGTAGCCGCTGGGGCATAGGTTTCTTACAGTCCGATCAGTTTTACTCAGCATTCGTTTCTGCAACCCTTGCTTCTAGATCTTAACGTGAAAAAGGGTCGGGCACAGCGAATTTTTGCCAGGTAGATATACTCTTTAATGCATTATGACTCTTTCCATAGTTAACGCTAAAAAGCTCAGGGTGCGGGCAAAAAACTCTGATCACGCTGGTGAGCAAAAACGTCGTAGCCACTGGGGCGTAGGTTTCTTACGGTTCGACCAGTTTTACTCCGCATTTGTTTCCGCAACCCTTGCTTCTAGATCTTAACATGAGAAATGGTCGGGCATAAAGAATGTCTACCGGATAGATATGCTCTTATCAGCCCCCGAGTGATGCCCGACCCCTTACCGTTGCTGGGGTCGGGTGTCACTAAAGATTGAGCAGTCG
The DNA here is from genome assembly GCA_904845875.1 of Miscanthus lutarioriparius. Taxonomy (NCBI): domain Eukaryota; kingdom Viridiplantae; phylum Streptophyta; class Magnoliopsida; order Poales; family Poaceae; genus Miscanthus; species Miscanthus lutarioriparius. Next base: position 23,951,727 of record CAJGYO010000016.1, on the reverse strand, counting down.
ATAGCAAAAGTGATAAGAGAAAGCATGCGTAAATTAAGGATAAAAGCGACATAGCTGTTTGATGTTCCAGGCGTTGACGAAGACTTCGCTGTTGATGGTCTTGAGCCTATAGGTGCCTGGTCGGAGCACCTCCACGATGATGTATGGTCTCTCCCATGGTGGATAGAGCTTGTGGCAATTCTTGTTGCTCTGGACGAGGCGAAGCACTAGGTCCCTGACGTTGAAGGCCTGACCCCGCACTCGACGGCTGTGGTACCGACGCAGAGCTTGCTGGTACTTGGCCGAGCGGAGGAGGGCAACGTCGCGTGCTTCTGTAGCTGGTCCATGGCATCCTTGAGGGATGCCTTGGCTCCTTGTTTGTTGTACGCCTTGACCCTCGGCGCTCCATAATCGAGGTTAGTCGGGAGGATAGCCTCGGAACCATAGACCATGAAGAATGGCGTGTAGCCGGTGGCCCGGCTAGGGGTCGTCCTCAGGCTCCAGTGCACCGTGGGAAGCTCCGCGACCCATCGTCTACCAAACTTGTTCAACTGGTTGAAGATCCTAAGCTTGAGGCCTTGTAGGACCATGTCGTTCGCGCGCTCAACCTGCCCGTTCGTGCGGGGGTGCGCAAAGGTGGCCCAATCGATACGGATATGGTATTCATCGCAGAATCAGAGGAACTTTTTCCCGATGAACTGCGTGCCGTTGTCCATGATAATGGAGTTTGGGACTCCAAAGTGATGGACGATGTCAAGGAAGAATAGCACGGCTTGCTTAGACTTGATTGTGGAGATCGGTCGAGCCTCTATCCACTTTGTAAACTTGTCTACGGCGACAAGCAAGTACGCATAGCCCCTGGGCGCCCTCTTAAGAGGTCTGACCAGATCGGCCCCTAGACCATGAATGGCCACGTGATGGGGATCATTTGGAGTGCTTGGGCCAGCAAGTGGGTCTGCCAAGCATAGTATTGACACCCTTCATAGGTGCGCACAATCTGTTCAACATTGGCTACTACGGTCGGCCAGTAGAAGCCTTGTCGGATTGTGTTTCCAACCAGGGTCCTAGGTGTGGCATGGTGCCCACAGACCCCACCATGGATATCACTCAGCAACTGCTTCCCTTGTTCGATGGGGATGCAGCGTTGTAGGATCCTGGTGTGGCTTCGCCTGTAGAGCTCGCCCTCGATAATGACAAAGGACTTAGCACGACGCATGAGCAGCCGAGCCTCCATTTTCTCCGTCAGCAGCACCTCATGGAGGAGGTAGTCAAGGTAAGGCGTCCTCCAGTCGGCCAGAGGGTCAGGCTCTGTCGCTGGATCCTCATCAAACTCCATGACTTTGGGGTCGGATGGAGCCGTTAGCTGGTTAGCTCTTGAGCCCAGGGCAGACAGCTCATCACCAGTCTGTTCTGACTCCTCGTAGCGGACCGAGGGCTTGTACTGATCGCTGGCGAAGACGCCCATTGGCACCGACTCTCGGCCGAACACCGTTTTTGCCAGCGTGTCGGCCACCTCGTTGAGACTCCTCAGGATGTGATTGAGCTCGAGACTGCCGAACTTGTCCTCCAGCTGGCAGACTTCTCGGCAATACGCAACCATCTTGGCATTGTGGCAGCTTGATTCCTTCATGACTTAGTCGATGACCAGCTGGGAGTCACCCCGGACATCAAGCCGTCGGATACCCATCTTGATGGCGATGCGTAGGCTGTTGATGAGTGCCTCATACTCGGCCACATTTTGGAGGAGGGGAAATGGATGCAAACCATGTACCTCATGCGTTCCCCGAGGGGCAAAACAAAGACCAGCCCCGCGCCGTCACCCATCTTCATCAGCGATCCATTGAAGTACATTGTCTAGTACTCTTGGTCAACGACTACTGGCGGCATTTGGATCTCGGTCCACTCTACAACAAAATCAACTAGCACTTGGGACTTGATGGCCATATGAAATGCCTTGACACATCAGCTCGAGTGCTTACTTCATGATTCTTCCTGTGGCATCCCAGTTTTGGTCGACTTCGCCGAGAGGGAAGGATGTCATGACCGTCACCGGATGCGACTCGAAGTAGTGATACAACTTCCTCTTGGCGATAAGGATGGTGTACAAGAGTTTTTGGATTTGGGGGTAGCGAGTCTTGGAATCGGACAAGACCTTGCTAATGAAGTACACGGGACGCTGTACTTTGAGGGTGTGTCCCTCCCCTTCCTGCTCTACCACCAGGACGGCGCTGACCACTTGCATGGTGGCAACAATGTAGAGCAGGAGCGGTTCTCCATCGGTCAAGGTGACCAGGATCGGGTCCTTCGTTAGGAGCTGCTTGACCTTGTCAAGTGCCTCCTAGGCCTTAGACATCCATTCGAAATGGTCGGCTTTCTTCAGAAGCAGATAGAGGGGAGACCTCATTCGCCGAGGCATGAGATAAAATGGCTGAGCACAGCGAGGCACCCTGTAACTCGTTGTACCCCCTTTATGTTTTGAATCAGGCCCATCCTCGTGATGGCCGAGATCTTCTCTGGGTTGGCTTCGATGCCGCGCTCAAAGATGATAAAACCCAGAAGCATACCCCTCGGGACCCCGAAAACACATTTCTCGGAGTTGAGTTTGATGTCGTTTGCTCGGAGTTTCACGAAGGTCTGTTCTAGGTTGGCTACGACCTAGTCAGCCCATTTGGACTTGACCATGATGTTGTCCATGTAGGCCTCAACGGTTCACCCGATGAGGTCCCTGAAACACTTGAGCATACAACGCTGATACATAGCCCTCGCATTTTTTAGACCGAATGACATTGTGACGTAGCAGAACAATCCGAATGGGGTGATAAAAGATGTCGCGGGCTGGTCGGACTCTTTCATCATGATTTGATGGTACCCAGAGTACGCATCAAGGAAGCAAAGGGTTTTGCACCCTGAGGTCGAGTTGACTACTTGGTCTATGCGTGGTAAAGGAAACGGATCCTTTGGACACGCTTTGTTGAGACCCGTGTAGTCAACACACATTCTCCATTTCTCACTCTTTTTTCGTACAAGAACGATATTGGCTAACCATTTAGGGTGGTATACTTCCTTGATGAACCTAGCCGCCAAAAGCTTCGCAATCTCCTCACCGATGGCCCTACGTTTCTCCTCATCGAAGCGACGTAGGCGCTGCTTCACCGGCTTGGAGCCTGGTCTGATCTTCAAGGTGTGCTCGGTGACTTCTCTCGGAATGCCTAGCATGTCCGAGGGTCTCCACGCAAAGATGTCTCTGTTGGCGCGAAGGAAGTCGGTGAACGCGCTTTCCTATTTGGAGGAAAGCGTGGTGCTGATGCGCACCACTTTGCCCTCAGAGCCGCTGGGGTCTTTGAGGACCTCCTTGGCGCCCTCTACAGGCTCGAAAGACCTGGTCGACCGCTTAGGGTCAAGCGCTTCTTCGATGACCTCCTCCCTGATGGCCACAAGCTCTTTGGAGGCGACAATCGCTACGATGTGTTCGCAACACTCGACCTCGCACTCGTAGGCGCGCTAGAAGGAGGTGCCGGTGGTGATGACCCCGCATGGACCTAGCATCTTCAACTTTAGATAGGTGTAGTTGTGGATGGCCAAGAACTTCGCGTAGCATGAATGTCCTAGGATGGCGTGGTAGGTCCCATGGAACCCGACCACCTCGAAGGTAAGGGTCTCTGTCCTATAATTGGTCGGATTACCGAAGGTGATGGGCACATCGATCTGCCCAAGTAGCACAGCCTGCTTTCTAGGCATGATGCCATGGAAAGGCGCCCCGGTCGGCCGGATGCATGATCAGTCGATGCCCATGGCGTCGAGCGTTTCAACATACTTGATGTTGAGGCCGTTGCCTCCATCCATCAGCACCTTGGTGAGCCGCTTTGTGCCGATGATCGGGTCGACCATGAGCGGGTATCTTCTCAGCTACGGGACACTTTCCGGGTGGTCTATCTGATCAAAGGTTATGGTGGACTCCGACCATCGGAGGAAGGAAGGCGTGGCCGGCTCGGCCATATAGACCTCGTGGCGTGTGAGCTTCTAGCGGCGCCTAGAGTCATAGGCCGCTGACCCTCCGAAGATCATGAGGCAGCCATCTAGCGTCGGAAATCCATCGTCCTTCCCCTTAGCGTCCTCTGCGGCTGGCTTGGGCTCCTTCCTATGCTCCCCCTTGTTGGAGCCTCCGGACAAGAACCGCTTCATGAGGATGCAATCCTTGTATAGGTGCTTGATGGGGAAAGCATGGTTTGGGCATGGCCCTTCGAGTAGCTTCTCGACGTGGTCCGGGGTACCTTCGACGGGCTTTCGACCCCCTTGCAGTTGGCAGTGTCCACGAGCGAGGCCTCACGCCACTGCTTGTTCTTCTTCTTGTTGGGGCGGTTGGAGGCGCCTTCACCCGCATCCTTGTCCCACTTTGCCTTTCCCTTAGGGGCGATCGAAAATCGCCCCGACCGCCTCCTCGCCTGAGGCATGGTTGGTGGCAATGTCGAGGAGCTCCTTGGTGGTTCGTGGGCCCTTACATCCTAGCTTGTGAACCAGAGACTCACGGGTGGTCTTGGACAGGAAAGCAACTATGGTGTCGGCGTCATTGCACTACCGGAGAAACGCCTGATGTACCCACGAAGAGTTTCCCTAGACTTCTGTCAGTAGTTTTTTAGATCCCATGGGTTCCAAGGATGCACGTATGTGCCCTAGAAGTTTCCCATGAAGATTTCTTTTAGGTCCGTCCAACTTTGGATTCGGTTGGGCGGAAGATGTTCCAACCACATTCGCGCCAAATCGACCAGGAACAATGGAGGTTACGAATAATGAAATTGTCACTATCCGCTCCACGGCTTGGCTAGCAAGCCGATAATCCTTGAGCCATAGTCCAGGGTTTGTTTCCCTAGAGTATTTCGAGATGTTGGTCGGCGGTTGGTACCACGGTGGGAAGGCGGCGTTGAGGATGTGTCGCCAAGGGCCTAAGGTCCTAGCAAGTCGGGCCTCGGGCTTTGGTCCTCGCCGCTGTCGCAGCGTCTACCATGATGAGGGTGGTAGCCATGGTTAGCCTCCTCCCTCTCATTGCCTGGGCATGACTGCGGGCATCCAGGGTGTTGCGCGCGTCGCGGTGGAGGCCGAGACGCTCATGCACCGGGGCCGTGGCGCGTGGCCTGCCGCCTTGCTGCACCTGGTGGACTGACACATCCCTATGGGATCACTCTGAGGACGCGTGCTGGCTGGCACCGAGCTCGTGTCGTTGGTACAGTGAGCTCTCGGCCTGTTGCGCCACCGCATGCTCGAGTAGCGTGCGATTCTCGCAATGGGCCTGACGATTCTCGGGCGTCAAGGGCCCCGAAAGCCTCCGAAGCAAGGGCATCATGGCAGCGATGTTCTGGCTTGCCCGGGTGAAGCGTGGGAGGGCTTCGTCATCCTCGATGATCCTCCGGTTCACATCGCGGGCCACGGCGCACGCACGCCCACAGTCTCTGTGGCGCTCGAGCTCCGCACGTTCCTGCTCGAGCTGGAGTCATGCTTCTTCGAGCTCTTGGTGCTGCACCCTCAACTACTCTACTCGCAGGCGAGGTGGGGCCCCTGCATCCCCCTCGACCTTGTCATCGAGGTCGTCTGTTGGGGTAGCCCCTCCCTCGCAGATGCTTTCAATGTATCCCTCGGGGGTACCTACCATGAAACATTCTCGCGAGGGGTGATGGCTCCCCTGCCAGAGTCAGAGTCGGAGGGCGGCTCTGATTCTCCCGCGAGAAGGTCGTGGAAAGATTCCGCGACGTATTCAATCATCCCCACGAACTTATCGTTCATAGGGGATGGGGGCATGCGCTGCGCCGCAAGGTGGCCAACGGTCTCCATGGCGTTGCGCAGACCGAATGGGAGCACTATCGGGGCACTCCGGATGAGGTATTCTGGGGAGAGCGGCTCTCCTCCGGCAAGCTACGTCATGACATTGGAGAACAAGAAGGTGAGGTGGCGTAGGTCCTCTCAGGATGGTCGGGGTCCCAGGAAGGCGCCGAGCTAGCGCTCTAGCCTCCCGTAATCGAAGTCGAGGAGCTGGTCGCTCTCAGGGGCGTGGGCCTCCGGTGCGTGCAGCTGCAGCTCCTCAAGTGCCTCGGCGATCGCATCGAGGCCAGCGAAGTGGAGAGGTTGGACGGCGGCGGGAACCTACGCCAACTCTCCCTCTGTCGTAATGATGAAGTCCAGGTTCCCAAAACGCACATGCACGCCTAGGACCTAGCTGATGCCGTGACTAGCCATCCGAGGCCTGATGTGGACGTCGAGACACGTAAAAAGCCCCTACCTGGCGCGCCAACTGTCGGTGTTTTTGGAACCACCGACGAGTAAATTTGTATTTGCGCGTCTGGCCCGGATGGTGTGCTCGGAGGACACAAGGGTTTATACCAGTTCAGGCGGAATGTCCCTACGTCCAGTTCGCTGCTGCTCGTGTTACTAGCACTTGGTTTGCAGTAGGGGTTACAAACAGGCGAGAGAGGGAGAGGATCCCAAGTCTCTGGTGGAAGGAGTGAATGGATGCTGAGAGCTCGATTGCCACTTAGCCGTGTGCTCATGTCGTGCTCTTGTGTTCCCATCTCCCAGCATAGGGCATCCTGCTTCCCCTTTTATAGGCGAAGGGAAAGCGCGGGTTACAGAGGTGGAAAAGGAGAAGAGCGAGAGAGAGAGAAGAAGGCTTCTAGGGTTGTCAGGTCCTTCTTCTCCTTCATGCGGGCCCCATTGATCCTGTAGATGTCAACAGGGACGGCTCCATGTCGCGGCCCTATTCGTCACTGGCGCCATGCGCAGGCGTCATCTGCCGGTCATAGCGTTCCACTTCGTCCCGGTGGACATTGTGGTGAACTGACGCGCCTGTTAGCATCCGTACGAGGATTAGGCAAAACAGCACCGACGCGTCCAACACTGTTCTTGATGTGAATCCCTAGGCATGGCCCGTCATGGCAACGGGTTACACCGAGGCGTGCCAGCCTCTTCCCTGGCGTCAGGGTTTTGACCCAGGCTCATACGCTTGGACCTGGAGTGGTTGGCGGCGGTATGGGTCCCCGTCGGGCGAGACAGAGCCCGCGACCTTGGGTGAGACAGAGCCCGCACCCAAGGGGTCGTGCGAGACGGAGCCCGCGTCCTCGACCCCGGGCGAGACGGAGCCCGAGGTCGGGCGAGACGGAGCCCGAGGTCGGGCGAGACGGAGCCCGCACCCAAGGGGTCGGGTGAGACGGAGCCCACGACCTTGAGGTCGGGCGAGACAGAGCCCGCGGCCTTGGGGTCGGGCGAGACCTTTTAATACGTCTCGAGCCATCTGGGGAAGTCAGCGTGGGCGCTAACTTTCTTGCTTTGGGTATCCCTAATATCGATACCCGACACGTACCCAGATGACATGACCTTAGATTTCCACATAACTCTACCATGATCTACTCTGGGGCCAGAAAACCAGGCATAGTTTGGAAGAACACACAACATCCAATTTAATAAACAGTGCTCGCACCCGGCACTACAAATAATTTTACATGAAAGATCACATATCATCCATGCCAACCATGCCACGGAAGATCACCCAGCAACTGTGTCCTCTGCTCATAGTCCATTGCCACTCCGATCTCCTAGTAGAAATTATATTTCTACCTAATGGGTGTGATATCAAGTTTGTCCATATAAACATGCGGTTTCCCAAATATCTAGCTAAGCGAGATGCCCTATGAACTAGTCCTTATATGACTAAAGCGAGTATCTCCTAAAAGAACCCTCACTAGACGAACTTGTCGAGGTAGTCTACACCACATGAAATACCCCCACTCGCTCCCATCAAAAGTAAATTTTAACTCACCAGTTCATATTCATTATCACCACGGTTCATGTTTTTAAGCACATTCATGTCATTGAATAAACACATTCTCACAGGCACGTAAAGGGAGGATGATTCAATTATATGATGTAAATTGAGCTTACTAAATTGTGGGCAAAATGGGAGGTGCTAGGCTTTATGTTGGAGGTGACAAAATATGGTGATGGTGAAAAGGAGACTTAGTAGTTGCCTTCACTGTATTCTCCTTCCGGTTCCTCGACGTAGTCCGGCATGCTCCTGATAACTTTGTCTGCTCAGTCCGCATAAACACAAGAAACAAGCAACAACAAACATAGATAGAGCTTGATTTTAGAAGAATTTTGGTGGTGGTTTCATGGAAAAATAGAGTTGGGATGAAGGAGTATGTTTTTTGTAAGTTTGGATAGAGTTTGGGAATTTCTAGAATTTCTGGAGATATTTAGATGGATATAAAAGGCATGAGAAAGTTCTACAGTGTCTAGAGTTTATTTAGGAATTTTCCAGGAATGACGGTAAGGGGCGGCGAGATCTTTTCCAGTCCGATAGGATATTTTTGCTGTCGCACGTGCTTGAGCTCAAGGAGCGAGCAGATGCACTGGACACTACATCGATGCTCTTGTGCTCAGTTGAGGTCAGCGACAAGTGGGGCGTGAGGAGCTCCATCAATGGCACTGGTGGGATTTTTGCACCGGGCCGACCGCTGGCTTTGTCGCGTGTTGGTACGTTTTGTCAGGAGGGACAGCTGATGCTAGTGCTGTCGTCTTCTCCACTCTCCAGTGCCAGAACAAGACAACGACGGGGTCAGGGTGTTAAATGGCATCGCGTGGATTTCGGCAGAGGAGTGAGAGAAAGCTGACGGTCGAGGCCCGCGCGTAAGTGAGAGGAAAACGGTTGACGGCTGGAGTTGCTGCGTCAATGAGAGTAGGGGGAGGGAGTGGGTCACGCTAGGCCAGAAAGAGATGTGAAGGGAGAGTTGAGCCCAAGCATTTTCTATTTATGCAAACCTTTTCTAATTTCCTAGAAAATTCTTTACGAAGATTCAGAGATAAGTTTTGAGTTGAAATTAAGGAGTGCTGAAATCAAGGAGGGTTTCAAGGGGATAATACCACCATAAGCCCAACAAACAAAATATAAACAATTAAAGCAACATTACACATGCAGCTTGGTTTTATTTTGTGGACTTTTTCTGCGGCACAAAATAGAACCTAGCACATCATGTTCATTTAAGTTATATGGAAAATTTAAAATTCCAAATTTTTAGTGATTTTCAACTCGTGGCAAAAATCAGGATATTACAGAAATCATTCATCGCCGGAAAAAAGGGCATGCACACTACTAGCAAAGATGCCAATGAACAGAACTAGTCGTGAGATCTTGCAGTCCCCAAAACATGATTCACCCACACACCCGCACAAATAGAGAATGGAGAGGTGCGATGGTTTTGTGCATCGTACACACGTGAGGCTCTTGAAGGACGCCTATACTTATGCGCATAGAGGAAGAGGAGATGGAGGGTCAAAAGGATGCAGCTGGATGAGAGACGTTACTGGACTGAGTAATCACATAGTAACTGACAGAAACTCCGGCAATGATTTCTCCCTAAGTGCTCTAGGGAACTGCCCATTTGATGGCTCCATCAAACGACCCAAGCAAAACCCATCTCACCTCACACATCTTGCCGTGGTGTGGCCCAAGCCCATGCATATCAGAATGCCACGCTATGGCTCGGCGAGTGCACATGACACCCTTCGTCTCTCGTAACTTTACAACATATACACACACAAGCTACATATTTAAGTTGAGACAACATTTAGTCAGAGGGCCTGTTCGCTGGTTGGTGCTGGTGCTGGTGCTGATTTGGGCTGGCTGGTGCTAGTTTTTTGTGAGAGGAAAACACTGTTGGCTGGCTGGTTTGGGCTGGCTGAAACCAACAAGCGAACAGGCTGAGAAAGAATCTCATTCGAGACTAAGACTTTAATGCACCTAGTATTTAATATGACCGTTGGGGAGATAAAAAAATGACCATTATGATTTATTTGAATTAAGAATAGACCAAACTCAATTAAATATAACAATTTCTTGGTGCACATGCTTAATATGATATTGATTAGAGAATTATGAATATTCTTGTAACTGCTCTAGGTGTCCAAGTGGCAAAACCCAACCTACCCCACACCACATTCTATCATGGTGCGGCCCGAGCCTGTGTAGGCCATGCCTCGACTTGGATCGGTATGCATGCACGTATGGCACACTCTTCTTCTGTTTCAACTTTGCAACTGGTGCACATATAAGACACATATTTAATTTAAGACAACATTTAGTCGAAATCACATACGAGAGACTAAGACTTAAATGCACCTGACATTCAACTTGGACCTTTTGATTTATTCGATTTAATTGAATTTAAAACGGGCCAAATTTAATTAAATCGATCAATTTCTTCATGCACATGATTAATATGATATTGATTAGAGATTTTTTTTATGAATATGAGATTGATTCTAGCGGTGGGCTTGATGGTTCTGGCGGTGGTAGTCGAGCTGGTGTTGATGATGGACTACTGAGTGGCTCGAAACCTCACCTGCGATCCTTACCACCGATATGCATGGTTCCGAATGAACTGAGTTGGGGTGTGAGAGAGAATGAATCAGAGGCTCTGTGACCAGCAGTGTATATAGGGACTGTCAAGGAGGAAGGCGGAGAGGATAGGGAAACTTCCAAAATCCACTGCCAGAGCTTCCGTAGAGGAAGGCACCTTACCTATCCCGATTCTCAACATCCAGATAGCCCAATGGCCGTTAATTGTCCGCACACGGTCCTGGCAATTTGCTTCGTATTGATACGCATGGTGGATTTGGAAACCATATATAAGCGCATACCTAGTGGATGGTACGATGATCCTACAGACCTAGGACACAAATCATAAGTCAATCCGCACCGGCACCACACCCGTTTTCAAACCACACACATCGAAGCTAGTAGTCTTGAAGCTGCTTGCCATACGTCGCACGGTGGCACGTTGGCACTTGATCGATTGGCATTGATGGTCACAATGGAAGCGACTGAGCTATGTTTCTTGGCCTGGCACAGGGACACGTTCTCTGAAGACGGAGAGAGATGACTGACCTAGGAACGAATGTGATGTCTGCCGAAAATAGGTGGAAACCAGAGGCCTACTTAGGGTGTTTGATTTGTAGAATGGGGTGGTCCATCGTCATCTTACTCTTTAGTTTTATGATTGGTTTATGGAATAGAATGAGTTAATCCATCATCACCTCGTTCTCACGGGCTAATAATTAGTACGAGTACAAGAAATGTGGTTATTTCACTAAATTTAGGAATGAACTCATAATGCATCACCTCATTTCGAATGAGTTGATTCTGCAAACCAAACACTCTATAATACTATTCAATAGTAACCCCCAATATTTACACCACAAATGATAAGTTAGTCAATCAGCTGGTCAAAGCCAGCCTACTCTATACCGTGGATGACCAAAGTTACGCAGGCAACCACAAACAAATTAAGGGTCTGATTGGTTGTCGTAGTAGCTTGTATTTAGGCTTATGCAATGAAGTTTGTTTGTGTTTGATTGTATGTATAAGCTCTTATGTAGATTTGCACGGTGCTCAAAGCAGACCCAATGTTACATTAGCTATTAAACTGATTTAACTTGGTCATATTAGGAAATGTAGGTTTGCACAAGGATACACACACAAAAATGAAATATTCTAATTCCCCATATCTCAACTAGAAACATGAGATTTCAATTAGGAGATGACTACATGTAACAAGATGTAAACATGAAACACAATTTTAGCAAATATGCCTTGTTTATGCAGAACAATCAATCAACAAGTCACCACATATGTTTCTTTGACTTAAGTTATGTTGTATAAGGTATAATACAAGCTAAAGCTAATTCAAGCAACCAATCAGATCTACATACATTTATACTAGCTTATTTTACGCTGCATAAGGTTTAATACATAAGGGTAATGAAAGCAACCAAGCAGACTCTATAGAAACATCTTGTGGGTCTCGGGGGTAGTATCACTAACCATTTGGTAGGTCAGGATAGAGACTCATATATTTGTGCAAAAGCATCTATCGCCCTGTTCGCTTGGCTTATAAGCCATACCTTTTCAGCCAACGAATAGTATTTGGCTTATCAGCCAAGCGAACATGGCATACATTGAGGGGCTTAACAAAAATTGTCAAGTCCTTGCTGGGTGGGCTTTGACTAGCTGCACTATTTGACTTGCAATGCTGAACTGTCCAATCCCAAGCTTGCCTGGAGCCATCGGCCATGGTTTGTTAAGGGAATTGATGATAGAGGTTTCTTGGAAGGTCCACAGCACATAGCAAGGTACCTTGGGTTGGTTTTATTTATTAAGACATAGATATATGCAATGATTTTATATAGGAATATTTTTACTAGATAGCACACGGAAAAGGAAGCTAAGAAAACTAGTTTCATGATATTTCAAACAATGGAGAATTAATTATGTATTTAAAAAGCTAAGAGCTTGCTTGTTTAAGTTTAAATAAAATTATAACATAACTTGTTGTGGAAACATATTTTAAAAGAGTTTTGCTATTTATCTGTCGACAGTTTTTTGTTATAAAAATCTGTCAAGTTATTGACCGTTGAATCTGCTTTAGGATTTGTGCAGTGTACCCTTGTTTTTCTGAGTTTTATTGGGTTTGAAGTCTGAACCCACCTACCCGTATCCACTCGTCACCTGCCAAATATCTCTCTCCTGTTTCTCTCTCTACATCTATCGACAGCACAGGCACAGAGGCCGCTGCCTCGCTCACTGGCGAAGCCCCGCGAGGGAGATGGCCGGAGGCTGGGCGGCGGCGCTGAGAGGCCGCGCCGCGGCGACCGAGGCGGCCGTAGGCGAGCCGGCGCTTCTGCTGGTCGACGTGGCGGCTGCGCTGCTGCGGGGCTACGCCGCAACCCGCCGGACGGCGGAGGGCGCAGGCACGGAGGCGTTCCAGCGTGCTGCTGTCGCCGGCGGCGGAGGTCGGATTGGCACTGGGGTTTTTCGGTTGCTTCGCTTTCTTGAATCTTTGATGTTATTTGAATGGGTCGTTCTCCATTTCCCCCTTTACAGGCATAGTACTACCCACGTGTGCTCACATTTGCTGATTCCAATTGATGTTCGAAGCTTCAATCTGCAGGTATGTGGTCTTCGACTCGTCAGATCTGCTATGTGATTTGATTTTTTGTGTGAGCTATATGCTTAGATGCAGGTTGTTTTGTACTAAAATTAGTGTTAGGGTTTGACGTGTTCATGTAGAGGCAATAGTAATCTAATGTTTTTTCTCCTATTTTGTTGTGCTCACGATTGTGAAAAAGGGAGTGTGGAGTCGGATCTCTTTGGGTGCTTTGTGATATTCAAGTTCCTGTGATTTTTTATATTATATTAAATTGGGGGAGATGAAGAGGTTATCTATTTAGGTTGTTTGGTCAGCTATTCTCTGTTATTCTTGGTCTCTATAGGATGTGATTCTGCTTTGTGCCGCAACTTGTGAAACTGTGTGATCTAAAACTTTCATTTGCAGTCCTCCTTTTTATTGGAGTTAATTGTATTGTCATTTCTTAGTTGACGAATCGAGTCACTGTCACGAGATTAATTGGTTTCACTGCTTGAAATCATGATCGTTGTTCAGTCTTAAAATCAAAGAATGTTTTGCGTGATAAATTTTAACTGAACTGTCAGCTCCTTTTTATTTGTTCAATTATTTATCGCTGAAAGTTGCCCTTGATAGGAAATTTACATCGATGAGTAAACTTTTCCTGTCCCATTCATGTCTGCTAGGTTATTCAGAGATATATTGTTCTAAAGTATTTGCAGATGATGACGCTATAAAGAAATCATTGAGAAAGTAAACTACTGCTCAGAATTCTAGCATCAACCAAAAAGGTGTTAATTCACCACTGGTGCATATACTGCTAAATTAACACAGAAGAAAGCATATACATATATGCCAAAGTAGCACAGTCAAGGTCAGCAAATCTCATCTCAGTTCAGCAGTACAGAGAGCTAGCTGATGGTGAATTAAACTAATTGCACACGCACACCATGAATAAGAGCAGAAACCAAGCAATCCAAAACCACACACGTACAGAAAAATGTAGAAACATGAAATAGGTGTGAGGTTTTGTGTGGTTGTGTGCTTTTCTGGGCTTTATTTTGGGTTTTTTTGGCTTAAATATTTTGATGTGGCAGTTATGTGTGTTTGTATTTTGCTTTTTAAGGACCCCAAACTAATTGTTTTTTTTTCCTGGGTTGTCTTTTAGTTGCTGCTGCTTGTTGGGCTGCTACTGATCAGCAGCAGCAAATGCAGTTTCTGAACATTTCTGTTGCTTCTGCTTTGCTGCTATTGATTAATCTGCTAGAGCTGCTGTCGTTGGAATAGTTGGAAAGTTGCTAGAGCTACTGCTGCTTGAATAGTTGGAAGTATTTAATTTTTGGTGGAGTAGTAGAAGTTGGAGTTGATTTTTTTTAGCTGTTGTTCTTTTTTGTCCTTTGCCTTTTGAGTGTGTCTCTGTTTGTGGTTGTTTCTATGTGTCTGGGTGCATTGTGGTGATGTGCCGTTTTGTTTTTGTTTTTGTTTTATTCTTTTTCTTTTTCTTTTTCTTTTTTTGTTCTAGCAGATCTGTATTTCTGCTGTTGTATTTTTTTCTGCTTTTGTAGTTGCTGCTGCCTTTTTTTTTGTGTGTGGGGTCTTTCTTTTGGGCTTTTTTTAGCTTCAATTTTAGTGCTTTTCTTTTTCTTTTTTTTGTTTTTTGTTCTAGTAGAGTGGTTTTGTCTTTTTCTGGGATTTATTTTGGGCTATTTGTGGGCCTTTCTTTAGGCTTCTCTTTTTGTGGATGTGGCAGGCCATTCTATGTGAGTGTGAGTGTCTCTGTTTGTGTTTTTTTATTGTGTGTGTGTGTTTGTTTGGGTCTGTGTGTGTGTGGACTTCTGTGTGGGTTTCTGTGTCTCTCTCTCTTTTTGTCTGTGTTTTTTTTTTTTTAGTTTTCTCTAGGTTGATTTTGACTTGGAACTTGAGTTGTTTCGGTTAATTTGTGTTTTATATCTGATGGTTGCTTGCAATTTTTTGGATGTGGTCATGCCATGTAGGTTATTTGAGTTTTTTTTTTGGGTGTTGGAGGGGGATGAGCAGCGTTTTATGGTTGGGCATGGGATTCTGTTTTAGTATTCTATGATTGCTTGTCACCTCGTAGTCTGGTGGTCTTTTTTGTTGTATGAGTTGTAGCTGTCGGTGTTGGGAGCTTTGTCTCCTTCCTGCATGTGAAGTTTTGTAGCTGTATGAGTTGTAGCTGTAGGTTTTTTTTTGCTATCATCTTCAGTGTGTGGACTGCTTTGTTGCTGTATTTGAGGCATTGGATGTGTTTGTTGCTGATGACCTGCAAGTGTTACAGATTGTGCACTTTGCATGTTAGTGTTGCTGCTGAATTATTGACTTGCAAGTTGAGCTGTTTGAGTAATCTGCATTTTATATCTGATGATTGCTTGCAATTTTGAGGATTTGGTGGGTGCATGTGTTTGTCTTTGTCAGATTGATTTATGCCTATGCTTTGCATTGTTTTCTGCCACTATCCATAGTGTGTAAGTTTTGCTGATTGGTCTTGATATATTTTGATATTGCTAATTAGCATGTCATTTTTTGGTCGTGCTGTATTTTTTTTGCTTATATTTTTCTGCATATTACAGGGTTTTCGTTCCGTTGATACTGTCACTTCCGAAAGATCAGCTTAAGGTGATTATTACATGCCTATCTTTGCATTTAGATTTCCGTTGTTCAGTAGTATTCTATAGCTTAACTAGTCATCGAGATATGTGCATAAATAGGTTTGTGATGGCCAATGATTGCATTTGTGAGGAAGTTGAGAAGTTGGCTGCTGCATAGTTTGTTATGTCAAAGTTGTTGCTGCAACAACTTTGAACAGTGCTTTTTTTTGGGTGTGTGTGTGTGTGTGGTTGTGTGTGTCTTAGCACTCTTCCATAAGGTCTTCAACTAAAATATCTCATTTATTCATTTTGCTGTTGCCAATGTTGCCATAAAATTGCAAATGGTATCTCATTCTCATATAATTCTTACCACAGGCACTTAAAGAAGCCTTTGAGGTCTTCTGCAACAAAGGTGTCTCCGGCAGGTCGAGTGCTAAGTTGTTGGCTACCTTCTGCGACAATATTCTGAAGAAAGGTTGCAGCATAGTTGTTAAGGCGTCGTTATACCGACGCCATATCGTCGCCATATCGCCGTGGCGTTTTTCCGGCTCTTGCCACGGCGACGCCACGGCTCCGGCGTGTATGGCGTCCGCCATAGCGCCGTGGCGTCCCCGTGGCGCCGATTTGGCGTCCTGTGGCGCCTTTGTGCGCTGTGGCGGGCGCAATAGACGGTGAGGGTGAGGGTGAGGCCGTGAGGGTACCTGTAGGGGCCGTGCGCCGTCGACGGTCCAGCGGAGGCGGGAGGGGAGAGGGAGGTGCATACGCAGGGTCGCCAACCGGTGTGCGGAGGATGGAGGCGAGGGCGCCAGGTCGGCGAGGCGGAGGAGGAGCTGCTGCCGCGCCGCCGCCGAGCTGGGACTGCCCGCCCGTCGCCGAGAGCCCGAGCTCGAGCGCCGCCTCCGTCGCCTTCATGCCGAGCGCGAGTGGGGGACGGAGCAGAAGATGGAGCGTCGCCTTCATGCCGAGCGCGAGTGGGGGAGGGAGCAGAAGATGGAGCGGCGGCGCTGCGAGGAAGATAAGAAACGGCGGCGGCTATCAGGCTGTGTGCCTAGGGTAAAGACTATGCGGCGGTGCGTGGGCTTTTTTAGATGGGCCACTAAATAAAAGCCCATACCATCTCTTTTCTTTTTCATTTCTTTTTTCTTTCTTACATATTTTGACAAATTAGCACATAATCTATATATTTATATATCTACAATAACATATTTACCTGCGATTTCATGAAGCCACATCGATCTCCATTATCCTCTATTGATCCCCATGTACTTGTAATTAAAATTCCTTGCTACATTTACATTGCTATTTTGATTTGCTAATATTGTAGACTATACCTTTTAAGCTACATTTGCATTACCATTTGTCAATATAATTTTCTTATATCCTAGACTATAATGTATGTATTCGCCACGCCGATGTGTGTATGGCGTCGCCACGCCGCGCGCCATAGACGCTGTAAAGGTGTGAAGGTGGTGGGTCGCCGCGCCTCGCCACGCCGCCGTAAAAACTATGGGTTGCAGTGAAAAGCTCAGTGATGAAGCCATTGAAGATGCCCTTGAGAAGGTACATCTGTGTTTTTTCGTTTGCTGTTATTGATAAATTATGTGCCAGCTGCAATTCTCTTATATGTGTAGTAGTGATTGGACGATGATTTGGATGCGGCACCACACATAGATTTATTACATTTCGCTTTTTGGGCAGTGATAATTGTTGTCATATGAATGTAGCTGTATTTGTTTTATTGACATGGTTTTATTTCTCTGAGATGTGGTTAACATCTAACATCTGTATGAGTTAGCAATTGATTAAAGTTGCATAGTTTGTTTTCATCGTGTATATAACACCTTATCCTGTGTGTTCTTGCTGACACATTGGGTGCGTGAGCTACCTTTTTTAGGCTGCCAACTATCTGAACATCAAGGGATTGCTGGAGGCGGGTGCTGACATGATCAAGGGCATGACTCCGGAGGAGATCCGCAAGATGTTCAACATTAAGAGCGACTTCACGCAAGAGGAGGATGAGATCCGCAGGAAGAACCAGTGGGCCTTCAAGCGATGGTCTTCCCTGGTGGAGGTGTGGTGCTGCTTACAAGAAAGATGGATGTCTGCACTGGGTATCATTCATGGTAATAACTCCAGCTGTAGATCACTGGGTATCATCTTGAACAGGACGAATAGTCTCAAAGACTTTGGCCAGTCATTCATTCGTGGTAAGAACTAAAGCTGTTGTAATTGGGTTAGTTCACAGTGTATTTCTGTGGTGATTGAGCATGCCTACCTATTTTTGCTAGTGTTGTCCAGAACAGAATGTCAGTGGAGGTCACAAATCCACAGTTCATGTGTACCCGTGTTCTGGAAATCTGACAGATATTTATGCTACAAATCTGTCATTCTTCTTGGCTGATGTAGCAGCTGTTGATTTGTCTAAAATTTGATAGATTTGGGGCCAATAAATCTGTCAACAGTTATATAGACAGACCCATTTTAAAAATGTAGAGGACAAGATAACGAAGAGGCAGGCTAACAGAATTTATTTCACAACCTTTTGAGTTATATTTATTTTTTTACAGTTTTTGCAAGACCATGCGTGCATATGAAGCACCTGTTAGTACCTGGATCGTCTAGGAGTAGATCCAGTGGATGAGTCCTTTTCAATTCGGGATAAACAAGCCTAGATCCGACCTAAAACATGAACTAGAGAGAGAGAGCGAGAGGTGTAGACGTAGCTGACCATCGGTGGGCTTGGTGGAGGAGCTCGCCATGGCAAGGGTGTTGGTGCAGCCCGGGTTGGTGGCGGCGTGGTGAGGTTCAGAGAGTGGCAGCGCGGGCGACGGCGAGTCGAGGAGGACGGTGGCGGTGCTTCCTGCCGCCGCTGTGGTCCCTTAGATCGGTTAGGGTTCGTCTGTGGGGTGTTTTGGCAAAACCGGTGAACCTCGTACCGTGAGCCGTTGGTCTCCATCTCTTTATATAGCGTAGTGTGACGGAGCCTACCAACCATGATTTGGTTGGACGCTCCCGATCAGAGCCAACTTGGTAGAGATCAATCTAACATTCTCCTCATTGTTCTTAACTTATGACTTAAACTTAAAAAATTTATCTCTTTTTCCATTTCATCACAGATTAGCGCATAGAGCGTGCCTCATCATAACAATTAGTACCATTAGATTAACAGTTACAATACACCTCTTTGTTTTGAAACAGATTCTCAACTAGGCCCTTATTGTCTAGGAATTATAGGCTTTTTCCGTAAACCCATACCGACTAAGTGTTCCCTGAACACATTGGGCGGTAAGCCTTTTGTAGGCGGATCCGCAAGCATTTTTTTGTACTTATATGCTCGAGACTAATAGAATGATCCCAGATTTTGTTTTTCACAACATAAAACTTTGGCCTTGTTCGCTGGTCTGGTTCCAGCGAACCAGCCGGCTGGTTCTCCTCTGGAGATTCAGCCAGTTTCAGTCGCTACAGTGTTTTTCTCTCACAACAAACTAGCCGGAACAGTGTTTTTCAGCCAAGTTTCAGACCAACGAACGGGGCCTTTATGTCAATGTGTTTGGCAGCACCACTTGATTTATTGTTGTGAGCATAACATACTGTTGGCTCATTGTCGTAGTACAATTTGAGTGGCTTATGAATGTCATCGACCACTTTCAACCCGGGCATTAATTTCTTTAGCCAGTTCACCTGCCCATGGTCTCATAACATGCTACAAACTCGGCATACATCGTGGACGATGCAGTGACGGTTTGCTTGGAGCCTTTCCACGATATAGCTCCCCCTGCGAGAGTAAATACACAATCTGATGTGGATTTTCTATCATCTACATCTCCGTCAAAATCTGAATCTGAATACCCTTCTATATGTAGGGAATCAGATCTTCTGTACATTAGCATGAGACCTTTTGTGCCTTGCAAATAACGCAAAGCTTTCTTTGCCATTCTCCAGTATTCTATTCCTGGATTACTCTGATATCTGCCAAGTATTCCGATAATAAAAGCTAAGTCAGGACATGTACATACTTGAGCATACTGCAAGCTTCCTACAACTGAAGCATATGGAACCGCTTTTATCCGATCGATCTCATATTGGTTCCTGAGACATTGGAATTCCCCAAAACTATCGCCCTTAACTATAGGAGCAGGTGAAGGTTTACACGCATGCATACTGCATTTTTTTAAAACCTTTTCTAAGTATGCCTTTTGTGGTAATCCTAAAACCCTATTTCTTCTATCTCGGTGAATCTCTATTCCTAAAACAAATGAAGCTTCACCGAGATCTTTCATGTCAAAATTTGAGGACAAGAACTTCTTCGTCTCCCGTAGTAGATTAACATCACTAGTAGCGAGTAAGATGTCATCCACATACAGGATTAGGAAAATAAATTTTCCATTCTTAATCTTTGTATAAATGCAATTGTCCTCTATATTCTTTTTAAACCCAAACTTTCTTAGCGTTCCATCAAACTTTAAATACCACTGTCTAGAGGCTTGTTTTAAGCCATAAATGGATTTCTTCAGGCGGCATCCCATACGTTCTTTTCCTTTCACGACAAAACCTTTTGGTTGTGCCATGTAGACATTCTCATCTAAATTCCCGTTAAGGAAAGTCATCTTTACATCCATCTAATGTAATTCTAAATCGTAATGCGTCACTAACGCCATTATGATTCTAAAAGAATCCTTGCATGAGACTGGAGAAAATATCTCATTATAATCTATTCCTTCTCTTTGCGTAAAACCTTTCGTCACAAGTCGCGCTTTAAATCTTTCAACATTCCATTTGGAGTCATATGTAGCTTTGTAGACCCATTTATAGCCTACTGTCTTGGCTCCTTTAGGAATTCTAAGTCCCAAACACCATTGGTGCTCATTGATCTCATTTCATCTTTCATGGCTTCAAGCCACTTTGATGAGTGAACGCTTCTCATGGCTTCTTCAAATGAGGTGGGGTCACCCTCCATTTGAAATTCTTCACATTCATAGACTTCGTAGTCATCAGGAATGGTTGGTTTTCTGGCTCTCTGAGACCTTCTAGAGGCCTCATTAGTTGGCGCTTGTTCCATATGGGGCTGTTGTTGCTCTTCCTCATGTGCGACAACGGGTTCTGTAGGATCCTAAAGGACAGGTTCCTCATGTTCATTTATTGCTGCCATGGGAGAACTAACAACAGGTGTTGTCACAACAATGTCCTGTACTGTTGGTGCAGTAGCCACAGGTAGCGAGAAAAATGGCTCCTGAACCATTGGAGTGGGCACATATACCCACTTCTCCTCAAAGTTAATTTCTCACGCTACCATGCTCCCCCTGACCATATCATCCTCCAAGAACATAGCGTGTCTTGTTTCTACAAACTTCGTATGTCTGTTAGGACAGTAGAAACGATAACCTTTTGACTTATCTGGATAGCCAATGAAATGTCAACTGATTGTCTTGGAGTTTAGCTTCCCAATATTTGGGTTAAATACTTTAGCCTCAGCTGGACAGCCTCTCACACGTAAGTGGTTAAGTGAGGGTTCGCTTCCTGTCCACAACTCATATGGTGTTTTGGGCACTGACTTGCTTGGTACTCGATTGAGAATATGAATGGTGGTTTTTAACGCCTCCATCCATAAACTTATTGGTAAAGTGGAGTAACTTATCATACTTCTCACCATATCCATTAAGGTATGGTTGCGTCTTTCAGCTACTCCATTCTGTTGAGGCTCGCCCGGTGTAGAGTATTGGGCAACTATGCCATTTTCCTGTAAGAACTTTGCAAAAGGTCCAGAAACTTGGTCATATGGGGTATGTCGACCATAGTACTCTCCCCCCACGGTCGGATCTTACTATCCTAATCTTTAAATTGTGCTGATTTTCTACTTTAGCCTTAAATATCTTAAATTTATTCAATGCTTCTGATCTTTCCTTAATTGGATAAATATAGCCATAACGAGAATAATCATATGTGAATGTTATAAATGAATCATAACCATCCACACATTTCACAGGAAAAGGACCACAGATATCTGTGTGAATTATTTCTAAAATTCTTGCGCTTCGTTTGGCATCTTTCTTTATTTTCTTAATATACTTTCTGTCGGGTTCATAAACCCGGGGTCCCTCAGGGACCGGCTTCCACGCCAAAGCTCGACCCGAGATCCTAAAAACAACAGGGCAAGGGGGCGGTCCAGCAATCGTCCGGAAGGCCTGGCCCAAGAAGAGCAACGCTCGCTCGTCAGCTACTTCGTCCCACCTATCCGACTAGAGCGCTCGATTTGGGCTCTAGCCGCCTCTGGATGGCCTCTCCGATCAGAAGGCCTGCCCTGAGCCCTACTTCCGACTCCGACCCCGCGTCTCTCCGACTGGGGTACGTAAGAACCCTGCTCGCCGCTCTTCTTCGACCGGCGCAATTGAAGCCGACTGGGGCCATTCGACCGGGGACGCCCGCTCAGAAGGGACCAGGGACGAACGGAGAAAGCTGCACGCGAATCAAACCACGGTACAGGGACCATACCCTATACACCTGCGGGAACAGTGTTCCACAACCACCCTAACACAAATAGTATTGTAGGCGCCGACATTTATCCCTACAGTATTGTAGGCGCCGTTGGATTCTCGTACGGCAGAAAGCCCCTCACATGCCTCTGGCCATCAATAGTGTTGCAGGCGTCAGGATTCACCATACCCGGTAAACGTGGTGAGACTCCTCCCATGCCTCTGGGCAAGCAGTATTTTGCAGGTACCGACGTCAACCCTTCCTGAAGAAGACACCGCAACTTCCCACGTGCACCTGACATTCTACAGGACATCAATAGTGTTGTGGGCGCTTACCATTATCCAATCCTCATCGGCGTGGGCAACAAGGCTTAAAAGCATCTGTACCCTCTCCCTCTCACCTGTAAAGCCATCCCCTTCATCTATAAAAGGGGATGCACTCCCTCCAATAGGAGCCCAACTGATTGATTCAAGCTCAGTTCCTTTAGATTCATTAGTCCAATAGCTCAACCACAGAACCGCCAGGTTCGGACCTCAAGCACACGCTTGAACGCTTAGCTCATAGAGGAGTTCCTATCGCTCTCGGCCCTTCCGACCAGAGCCGACCGGGCCTCTGGTACCCCCCATCTTTCTCCTTCTCGTTTGTAACCCCACTGCAGACTTCGAGCACCTGGGCTCAGGAATAAAGTCACCGACCGACCCAAACTGGACGTAAGGCACGTTGCCTGAACCAGTATAAATCCTATGTCATTGAGTGCTAGGCCACCTTCGATCACAACGTACAGCAAAACTACAAATATTCACTAATTGGTCACTTTCTGTACCGACACTTTCCTTTTATACAATCAATACATTGCTCTAAATCTAAAAATTCTAATGGCGGAAGAATTGATTTCTATCCTCCCCCTCGAAATATGGCATAAATGATAGTGCCATAATTTTGATGATAGATCATGAACTCTGTTCCACTTATTTCTTGCATTCATAGACGAGGAGGCATTCTCATTCTTAGTGCTCACAGCATTCACATTCTCAGAAAGCGATAACAAATAAAGCTCGTCTTGTCGGAAGGTAAGACCAACACACTTATGATTAAACATTATCTTACATTTGCCATTACAAAAATGGCAATCATATCCATCATCGTCTAAACGTGAGACACTTATTAAGTTTCTACACAAAGAGGGTACATAAAGGACATCTGTAAGCTTAAGTACAAAGCCATCATTTAATTCTAATGGGAGTTCTCCAATGGCTTCTACTTCAGCTTTGACTCCATTTGGCACCTTAATGTGTCTTTCTCCTCTTTGCAGGGTCCTCCTCGTATGGAATCCCTGTAATGAATTTGCAAATAAATAGTTGCACCTGAATCCATCCACCAAGTAGATTTTGCATAACTTAAATACAAGGACTCATCTACGAATGTAATAATGTCCTCACCTTTTCTCATCAGGTGCTTCAGGAAATCTAGACAATCCTTTTGATAGTGTTCAGTCTTCTTGCACCATTTTTAGGTGTCATTGTCTACTTGAACATAGTTGGATTTCTGATGGTGATCTTTCAGTGGTGCCTTTCCTTGTGACTTAGAGGAGGAGCTATTGTCCCACTGAGGTTTCTCTTGTGGTTTGTCTTTCTTATTGTTAAAGTTCTTCCTTTTATATTTGTAGGATCTCTGGTTGGCCTAGAGAGGGGGGGGGGTGAATAGGCTTGTCAAAACAAACACTAAAACTTTTATCAATTCACCCTGCGGCACTGCCGCTCTGGAGGGCGGCACTGTCGGACCAGAACAGAGGCACTGCCGTACCTGCAGACAACTTTGAGTCATAGTTCAAAGTCTATGAATGAAAACTTAGATCAGAGAAATTTCCTAGCTTACTACAGGTATGACAATCACAGATCTAGAGTTAGAAGTGGTAGAAACACCACACAAAGTAGATCGACTAAAAACTGTAGAAATCACCTCAACCACAATATGTCATGCAAGTAATGTAAATCAAGCACGAGTGACAAAATGATTTATCTCGTGGTTCGGCTCACCACCAAGGCTTGCCTACCTCCATGTTGTTGAGGTTAGCCACTAATGCTTAGCGCTTTCTTGCCCTTCCTCGTTCTCAAGTCAAGAGACTTAACTCTTGAGATGAGAGGTGAGTTTACTAGCTTCAAGAGATGGTTACAAACCTCCCGGGGCTGCCACACAAGTTGGCAAGCTCCACGGGCAACGCTCTAGCCGGCTAGGAGACATGCTCCAAGAGTAACAAACACAACCGCCGGCCAAAACGTGAACCAAGTGCTCTTTAGAGTTGAGAAATCAATGGTGCTGCTCTATAATCAAGTTTGGGACCCCTTTTCCTCAAGGATTGATAGGGAAATCAATGGATTTGCTTGAGGGCTTGAGGTCAACAATGGAGGGAGAGAGAGAGAGCTCCTGCTCTGCTTTGGACGTGCTCAAGTGAGGAAGAAGAGGCAGGTTACTGTTGGGAAGGAATGGGAAAGGTATATATATACCCCTAGCCCCCAAGGGTCACTTAAATCGCAGATAGCCATTGGGGAGGAAAGGGAAATGTATATATACCCCCAGCCCACAACGATCACCACACTCAAGGGGTCGGGCGAGACAAAGCTTGTGGCCTCGAGGTCGGGCGAGACGGAGCCCGCCACCTTGGGGTCAGGCGAGACGGATCCCGTGACCTTGGGGTCGGGCGAGATGGATCCCATGACCTTGGGGTCGGGCGAGACGAAGCCCGCACCAAGGGGTCAGGCGAGACGGATCCTGTGACCTTGGGGTCGGGCGAGACAGAGCCCGCACCAAGGGGTTGGGCGAGACAAATCCTGCGACCTTGGGGTCGGGCGAGACGGATCCCACACCTAAGGGGTCGGGTGAGTGAAAGCTCTAGTTTGGTTTTGGTGAATTGATGAAACCCTAAGTGCTAACCTAGTTTATCAAGTGATCAATGATATAGGTAGCACACTCCAAGTGGTGAAGCAAATGAAGATCATAGCATGATAAAGATGATGTCATGGTGATGATCAAGTGCTTCGACTTGGAAAGAAGAAAGAGAAAAACAAAAAGCTCAAGGCAAAGGTATAATTTGTAGGAGTTATTTTGTTTTGGTGATCAAGACACTTAGAGAGTGTGATCACATTTAGGATTGATAGCCGTACTATTAAGAGGGGCGAAACTTGTATCGGAATGCGGTTATCAAAGTGCCACTAGATGCTCTAACTCATTGCATATGCATTTAGGATCTAGTAGAGAACTAACACCCTTGAAAATGTTTGTGAAAATATGCTAACACATGTGCACAAGGTGATACACTTGGTGGTTGGCACATTTGAGCAAGGGTGAAGAAGTTAGAAGTGAAATAGAGTTGGTCGCAATGATGCTGGCGTCAGTCAACTGACTGGACGCTGGGTTGCTCTGCGACCGGACGCTGAAAGGCTGCGTCCGGTCGAGTGGTCGGCCGGCACAGTGGTTAGGGTTAAGCACCGGATGATGGGCTGTGTCCGGTCAAGCTTGACTGGACGCGTCCGGTCGGCAAAAATAGGATTTGGACCCTTACTAGAAACGACCGGACACTGAGGGTCTAGCGTCCAGTCAATAGTGTTGGAGCGTCCGGTCAACATTTTGACCGTTGAGATCATACGTTCACAGTTGAACGCAGGTGACACGTGGCCGCTATCAGGCGACCGGATGCTGAGGACCAGCGTCCGGTCAGTATGACCGGAGCGTCCGATCAGCCCGATCAGTGCCCAGTGAAGGGGTATAACGGCTCTATTTAGTAGGGGCTTCTATTTAAGCCCCATAGCCGGCTTAAGCTCACTCTCTTGGCCATCTGCATTGACATAACAACCTTGTGAGCTTAGCCAAAGCCCTCCCACTCATCTCCATCATTGATTCATCATCATAGTGAGATTGGGAGTGATCCAAGTGCATTGCTTGAGTGATTGCATCTAGAGGCACTTGGTGTTCGTGTTTCGCTGCGGATTTCGCTTGTTACTATTGGTGGTTGCCGCCACCTAGACGGCTTGGAGCAGCGAGGATCATCGAGCGGAGGGTGGTGATTGTCTCCGGCTCCGATCGTGGTGATTGTGAGGGGTTCTTGACCTTTCCCCGGCGGAGTGCCAAAAGGTACTCTAGTGGATTGCTTGTGGCTTGTGTGATCCTCATCTTGTGTTGGTTGTGCCGCACCCTATTGTGGGTTTGGCGTGTGAAGCCAATTAGCGCGTGAACCTCCAAGTGAGTGAATCGCCACAATGAGGAGTAGCTTGCCGGCAAGCAAGTGAACCTCGGTAAAAAATCATTGTGTTAATCATTTGATTCCGAGGTGATTGGTCTTCATTGTTATTCATCCTTGTGATTGATTGGTTCCTTCATCTACACGGCGGTATAACTTTCTTGATCACTCTCTTTACATTACCGCAAACTAGTTATCAAGCTCTTTAGTGTAGTTAGTTGTGAGAGCTTGCTTGCTTGGTTGGTGTGGCTCTTTAGTTAGTCTTTGAGAGCACACTAACATAGAGTTGTGTCATAGCTATTGTGTGATTAGATTCTACCTAAACTAGAATTGTGGTAGGTGGCTTGCATCTTGAGTAGGCTAGCGCAACACTTGCTTTGCCTCATAATTGTCTAACCCTTTTGTTTAGTGTTGTTGTAGAAATTTTTATTAGGCTATTCACCCCCCCTCTAGCCATTAGGACCTTACAGCGAGACCGTTTAATACATCTCGAGCCATCCGGGGAAGTCAGCGTGGGCGCTAACTTCCTTGTGCCATGACTCTAGTACGTCAGTGCCTCTCTTCAAGTGCGACAATGCCGCACCACGCAAGACAGCAAGGGTAATAGTGAAGTAGAGACTATCTTGGCTATGAAATCTGAGGATGCTTGTGGTTGTTTGAGCACTTGGTAGCACATATTAGCTTAAACATTGTGTCCCCCTTTATAGTATGGCTTTTCCTATACTCAAATTCAACATATAAAAGAATCTTAAACCTCTTTTGAGTTTGAAGCCATCTATATTTGTAATTGGGGGCTCCTCCGTTTCTTGTAGCATCCTCGAATATAAATTCCCTGCTTGTCATCTCGATAAATCTTATTAGTTCTCTAATTGCGTGGTCATTATCACCAAAACCCACAATTAAGGCTTGATTGCACTTTTAATCTTCCCCTTTTTGGTGATTGATGATAACCCAATTAGATCTTACAAAAGATATGAAATAAATACTGAGACTTTTCAAGCCATGGGTGTAGAGCCTCCCTCTAAGTATATGAATAGAGAATTGAATTCTCAAATTGGCATAAGAAGCCAAGATTCACATTTTAGTGAAAGTGATGGGGCTCTCCTTACATCCATGCTCCTGTGGGGTGCTACATACTGTGTCAGGTATATAAAATGTTATGCAAATGACAGTTTATGCACAATATGGTTTGCTGTTGCAGCTGGGTGCTACACTTCCGCACTTGCTGTAACATCACAGATCAGAACAGACACCACATAGCATGTGATACATATAAACATATACATTCTAGCACAAATGTTTCACAAGCGACAGCATAGATTAATATATGTCCATATCCCATATATATATAAAGTACTTAAGTAGCATTATTACATAAATAGAGTTTCTAATGGACTCTCAAACTCTCACCTAACGAAGACTATTTTAAACGGATACGAACGCAGCAACCTCCATGGCATCGAAAAAGTTGTTGACCCCTCTAATTTTCTCCCCCTTTGGCATAAAGCACCAAAAAGAGAAGAAAAGAAGAAAGATCAACACCTACTCGTCATCTCCCTGGATGTCCGTCCAATCAATATTATCACCTCCTGCAGCCCTAGCACCTCCTGCAGCAGTCCTGGCACCACCATCACCATCATCGTCATCACAGTCAATACGTGCATGGCCCTGACGGTGAGTGGTGGCGGTGTTGCGAGTGGAATGCCTCGGCTCCTGTCTTTGACGGTATCCCTCTAGGGTCTCATCCTAATCTGTTGCTCGTCCCTGCTGCTCCTCCTCATCATCTGAATCTATGTTGGAGAGACTCAGAAGGTCATACTGTGGAGGAGGTGGAATAGGAGGAAGTGGTGGAAGGGCCTATCCACGCTGCTGATGCTGCTCAAGCTGTGTCTCATACGCTCTGTCAGCTACATAGGTGCACTTGTGGAGATTGCCTTCAACCACTTGCCAAACTTCTTCATCTTGCCTCCTCTGCGAGACCTAGAGCAAGAAGATTCAGGGATGTCTATATGAGCATGAGAGCTCCCCGCTCCCTGAGTAGCTGCAGTTGGCTGGGTCTTCTCAATTTTGTAGACGGTGTGCATTCCATCCTTTGGGTTGATGGTGTTCTTGATGAGGTTGTTGAGGATGTAATAGAAGCTATGTAGACCACTCATCTTCCCATATGTAATCCTTCTATCTCTCCACATGTAACCGATGTCACAGATCTCAGCTCGAGGCTCATCATGAATGTAAGTGTAACCTCTATGCTCCTCCCCAAAGCCAAAAATCCAGCTGAAAGTGATAAAGTCGACTCGGTAGTGTCGACCATCAGTCATCTAGTGAATCTCATCAGAGGTCTGGTCATAGAAGTATGTGGCATGGAACTGTGCAAGGACCTCCTCATTCCAGTTATACTAGAAACCCATGATGTCTGAAAGCTGGAACCTATCACAAATTTTGATTACCTTGTCAAACTCAGGCTCCTCCTTCTCCTACATCTCATCCCAATCAATGTACTACATCTTGATGATCTTGGTTTTCTTGGATGCAAGAATAGCAGTGGCATAAAAGTTGGAATGAAACTCATTCCAGAATCTATAATCAATGCCCAAATCCTTGCGCACTGCATAGGGATTGATCCCCCTTGCCTCTTCCACCAGCTTCCAACTCTTGGAATAGTTGACAATTGCATGCTGGCGGGAGTCATCTGGAGGTCTCACGATGATCTCACCCTTAAAATCTCTTATGTATCTGCCATCAAACTTAGAGAGATGCTGCGGGGTGTTAAGAATGGCATCATTGGTACGACCTGTCATCTCTAGCCTCTCCTCATCTTCACTGTATTGCTCGCACCTCCCCCTATCACCAAATCCCCTTGGAGCTGCACTACTACCTGCTGCTATTGACCTCCCTCGACTACGGCGAGGTGGATCCTTGTCTCTTTGCTCATTCATCTTTCTTTTCCCCCTTCAGTCATTATCTCCGTGCTCCATCTTCTCAAATGAGGAATGGAGAGGAGAGGGAAGAAATTGCTCGGGCTAGGGGCAGTAGCAGCCGTCAGCGACATTGAGGGAGGGCTGATAGCTGCCACGGCACAGCCAGAGATCGGCAACATGTGGCCAAGTGACGGCGATGGTGCGGGCACGAGAGGAGAGAGAGGCATGGGTGTCGGGGAAAAGAGAGAGGGAAACAAGTTACTGTGGACCTGAGGATGAGAGGAAGAATAAATGGGCCCTGCAGTAAAACCGTTTGGGCCAAATCTCAATTGAGATTCAAAGTGTGGCACTGCCGCACTCCCCAAAACAGTGGGAGTTAGCTATAATCTGTATGACTCTCTCTATATAAGATATGGACACATATCACCTATATACCATGACCAACGACAAACAATCAATACATACCTTGATCATGATACATAAGTTGCCTTTTTGTCGGTGTTTCGTACAAGCACCGGCAAGTAAATTTATAGTAATGCGCGTTAGGCTCGGATGGTGCGCTAAAGGACACAAGATTTATACTGGTTCGGGCCAAAAGTCCCTACGTCCAGTTTGTTGCTGCTCGTGTTATTAGCACCGTGAACGGTTTGCAGTAAGGGGTACAAACGATCGAGAGAGGGACTGGTCCCAAGTCTCTGATGGAAGGGTTGAAGGGATGTCAAGAGGTTCGACACAACTTGACTGTGCGTATCTGAGAGTCTTCTCGTTCGATCTCTTTTCCCCCCTATCTATGGAGGAAGCGCATCCCCTTTTATAGATGAAGGGGCTGGCTTTACAAGGGTGAGGGCTTTAGGATGCGTACTCTACTTAGTCTTGTGGTTCACGTCTACCCGGCCTGGTCCTTCATTCTGATGAGTGCGAAGGAAGATAAGCGCCTACAATACTGTCGATGTCCCTGTAGAATGTCAGGTTGGTTACAGAATGCTACCCTGCGCAGGGTATGGGCCGCAGTACAGTGGTTTTGACTTTTGAGCCTCCCCCAGCCTTGCTCCGCATGCCTTCTGGTTCCTATGAGTCTTTGTCGGAGGGACACGGGGTTGGGGTCTGGAGTAGCGCCATGGCCAAGGTCTTCTGTCTTGGTGGACCTGAGGGGTCGGGAAGCGGGCGCCGCTCCCTTGGGTCCACCGCGTGGTGACGAAATATCCGTCGTTCATGGAGATAGCAAATCCTTTCCTGGAGCGTAGTGGTTGTCGTATATCTTCGTCGGGTTCCGTGTCCCAGAGCTGAAGGCGGCGCCTACAACTCTATAGGGTGGAGAGCTCGCACCTGTGACACCTTTCGGGCTCTGCGGCGCCTGGAAGGGCCTAAAGCGCCCGTCCCATCATCCCCTAGTAGTACTTTTCCTGCCAGGGTGCAGGGTATGGCTCTTGGAGCCACGGTTGACCTGAACGTCATGTCTTGCCCTGTCTCTATCATCTTGAAGGAACAGGGAGAAGTGGTCAGGTAAGATGAATCCAATCTTTAGATATGGAGCAAAGTGAGGTTTGTTTCTTGCCGTCGGGCGAAGCGGAGACCAATCCCTATCTCCTGGGCGAGACCGACCCTGCTCCTCCGGGGTTGGGCGAGGCGGAGTCTATCCCTCAGCCCTCGGGCGAGACCGAGCCCGCTCCTCCAGGGTTGGGCGAGGCGGAGTCTATCCCTCAGCC
This sequence comes from Miscanthus lutarioriparius, assembly GCA_904845875.1. NCBI lineage: Eukaryota > Viridiplantae > Streptophyta > Magnoliopsida > Poales > Poaceae > Miscanthus > Miscanthus lutarioriparius. Next base: position 23,920,869 of record CAJGYO010000016.1, on the reverse strand, counting down.
CTCGGAAGAGACCGAGCCCGCCCTAAAGGCGTCGGGCGAGACAGAGACTAGCCCTGGGCCCTCGGGCGAGACCGAGCCCGCCCCAAAGGCGTCGGGCGAGGTGGAACCAAGCTCCTGTCATTCCTATGAGGGGTGAAGCAACGCTCTTATGCGTCCAGAAGTTTTTAACGTTCGGTGGTTATTGGTTCCACCTTCTGGGGTACCCCGGTATTAGGTCCCCGACAGTAGCCCCCGAGCCTCTAGGTGATTCGAGTAGAACCGCTTGGAGGGTGTTTTTTGATTTCATCGAGGTTACTTTGTCAGAGGGTGCGCGTGAGCGCACCCGATGGGTGTAGCCCCCGAGCCGCTGGGTGATTTGAGTAGAGTCGCCCGGGGGGTTAAATCGGTCCCTTCGCGGGTAAGGCTGAAGGACTTAATTTTTCGTCAACTAGACATTTTTCCGAGTGGGTCGTGGTATCCCGTTCGCTGGGAACTGATTCGGGGCTGACCTAACTGGTGCTTCTGCCCTTGATTTCGGATCGTCCGCGGATCCTTTCTTAGTTGGGCCGGCCAGCGAGCTTCTGGGCCCTAGGTGGGCCAAAGAGAAAAGAAAAAGGCCTTTGTGGCTTGCGTTTCCCAGGTGGGTAGAGAGTCCGGGTTCGCCTGGGGAAGGCGATCCGTCCGCCGAGATTTTTGGGGTGAGAGGATAGGGACTGCGGGCGCGTGTCCCGCGACGTGACACGGTGGCGCGTGTGGTAGGCCCGGAGATCGAGGCGGATGGTTGCCCTTCTCGCGTCCGTCGCCCCCTATAAAACCACGGGGTTCGCCCCCAAGGTTCCGTATTTCGCTCCCCTGCCTTTGCGTTCTGAAACATCCGCCGCCAATCGTCCCAGCCTCTCGCGCCCGCGCAGACGCCACCGGACCCGCTGCGTTAAGTGTTCCACCGCCCGTCAAGCTCGCGCTCCCTTCCCCCCTCTCTTGCTTTAATGGAGTTGTGGGGCGAAACAAGCATCACCTCCCGGCGTCTAGAGGGCCTCGTCCGCCATGTGGCCTTCTCCGCCCCTCCCCGTCCGCCCATCCAAGTGGTGGTTGCTACTGGCGACGAGGGTGAGCCGGTGCCACCAAGGGTATGTCGTCTCTTTGCCATCTTCCATGAGCGGGATTCGGGTACCCACGCATAGATTCCTTCGGGGCTGTTGGACTACTATGAGGTTGAGCTGCAGCATCTAACTCCCAATGGGATTCAGCACATGGCAGCATTTGTTGCCCTGTGCGAGGGTTTCCTGGGGATCGATCCCCATTTTGATCTGTGGCGGTATTTCTTTACCATTAGTCTCAAAAGAGGAAGATTGGGGGAAAGACGTGAACGCGCCCGATGGGGTGTGCCAAGATTCATCTGCGCCATACTCGGTCGAAGGGTTACCCATACATGCGTCTGGCGACATCCAACAAGGGATGGCACTCGCAGTGGTTTTACGTTAGGGATGACGCGAGCGCCACCCTACCGAAGTACACTGGACGTCTTATTGTGGACGTTCCGGAGTCGTGGGGCTGGGGCGTCCAGACCAAAGACAAGAAACACATCTCCGACCTTCTTTCCGCCCTCCAAGCCCTGAAGGGTCGGGGTGTAAAGGGGACAGGGATTATCGGTGCCTACCACGCTAGGAGGGTGGCGCCTCTGATGGCGCGTGTGCTTCCCCTGCATCGGATGATGCCCGAGATATCGCTCGAGGGGACGGTACTTGTTGATGAGGCGCTCCCTTACTCGGAAGTGGCGCAGCGCATCAAGGAGGCGATGGAGCCGATGAAGGATTCTGCAGGCAGGGTCCTCGACATTGTGTATCCGGTGCCCGGACACCCCCCCATGCGGCCGGAGCCTGGATTCTTTGAATTCGTAAGTTCTCCTCTCCCGTGCTCTTTTCTTTTTTCCTAGAACTCCATTTTTTAACACTTGCTTTATGACGTTGGGACCACCAAAGAGGTGCTGGTCTTTAAGATAGCCAGTTCCACCGTCGAAGGACAAGGTCATGGCGGCGGCGAATCGACTTCATGAAAGCGGGACAAGAAAGCAAGGAAGAGAGATGAAGAAGGCGAAACGACTGAAGCAGGAGGCACGGGAAAGGGGAGAGGACGTGAGCAGTGAGGACGACGACGATGATGATGACGACAACGAGGTAGCTATCGGCGTGGATTGGGACGTCCTGGAGGACGAGGACACGCTGACGAGTGGCCACCCATCCGTGCAGGGGCCCTTCGCTTTCCACGCGGAGGGAAGTAGATCGATGAGGTCAGTGGAGGCCGGCGAGTCCGCCGCCAAGACGGCATGCCGCCAAGGACCGTGGATGGGGGCGGACTGTCGCCGCCATTCTCGAGGCGACGATGGAGGGGAGCAGCTCGTGCTGCACCCGTGAGACGATGGAAGGGGCGGCTCCGTGCCGCGCGCCCGATGAGATGAACCCCCTGCCCGGGCGGGGGGGGCATGAAACAGTCCCGCCCAGATGAGTCAGGGCAGGGATCTGGGGATCCATCCCCAAAACGCTTCCGTCGGCCGAGGACGTCAACGTAAGCTGTTGATTCCTCTGTTTTCATCCTTTTTCCAATTTTATTTTGACTTAATGGTTATTACCTTTGTGCAGGTTCTTGCGGATGGGTCACCCCCTGGGGCTGGTGCCCAAGAAGAGTCTCGCCCTTCAAGTGGGATAGACGGCGTCGCCTAGAGTCACCCCTGTTTCAGGCAGGAGTGGTGCCGATGTCGGGGCCGCGTTGGCCGACCCGACGGCGCCCATGGTGGCTCCCACGCCCGCGGAGGTTACTGAGCAAGCGGCCTCCTCCGTGGCGGTCGTGGAACAGCCGGCCGAGGGCCGCATATCGCCGGTGGAGGTGGTTGTGACCGCGCCAAGCAGATCGGCCGGCGCGGCATGGCGGTGCTTGAGGACGCAGATGCGATCCACGCCACCAGGACCTGTGTGGATCCACCCATGGCGCTCAAGCGGCCCAGACGGGGAGGGTCCAAATGAGGGTCCTCGAGTGCGGTGGTGGTGCCGCCTGAGGTCGAGGAGCCGCCACCGCCCCTTTGTCGGGAGGAAACCACTCCCCCCTACGCTGGGGAGCCGCCGCGCTCAGATGGATGGCCGCTTTCAGACCCGGCGTCGGCTCTTTTCTCGCTCGATGATCATTCCGAGAGCATGGAGCGGGAGGGTCTTGACATCGGGATCTCGAGCATGCTGAACGCCCGGGACCAGGCCAGAGGAGCCCTCCGTGAGGTCGTTATCCCTGCCACTCAGGTATTTTCTAGGCTTTCTTCTTTCTTCGTATGTTTTTGTGTTTTTGCATTTCTGATACCAGTCTTCTTCCTCTTCAGGTTCTTGTTGCTCGTAGTCGGAATAAATCCCAATTCCTCCGTGAGCAGAAGGCAGAGTGGGATCGCCTCTCCGAGGAGGCCCGGCTGCGAGCAGACATGGCCGCACAGCTTGCTGCCGCCCAAGAGCAGGAGACCCAGGCGTGTCAGGACGTGGAGGAGGCCCACGGGATGTTCGAGGACCTGGCGGCGAGGTCTAAGCTGGAGGGAGAGGAGATTGCCAGACTCCAAAAAGAGCGAGACGAGCTGCTGCAGAGGAATGTCGCGGCTAGTGAGAAGGCCGGCGAGGTCCTAAAGGAGCTGGAGATGGAGCGGGAACTCCGGCGGGAGGCCAAGAGTAGGGCCACGGTCCTCCAGCAGAAGGTGGACGAGGACGTCGAGGTGGTCCACTCTCTCCGGGCAGAGCTTGGTGACGCGGTGAACCGAAGGTTGAGTGCTGAAAACGCCTCCATCAAGCTGGAAAAAGAGGCTGCCTATGCACGAAGGACCCTTCAGGTTGAGAGCGACGAGCACGATCTTCTACAGGCTGCGGTCGGGGTGGTCCTTAATGCCCTGAATGTGACGGAGCCGGTGGAGACTAGCCCGCTCGCGGCTCGTGTCGTGGGTATCATGACTCGGGTGGGCCAGCTTGAGGAGAGTGCCTTCCACGTCGGGATTACCCAGGCCTTCACCGTTGCCCACGCTCATTATGGGAAGGAAATCAACCTGATGGTGATGAGCGAAGGCTTCCCGTCCACCTACGAGGATGAAGAGCTGGAGGAAATGGAGAAGATGGTTGCTCCCCTTGCAAAAAACCTGGCAGACAATCTGAAAGAGATGGTTCTCCCTCCGCGGGAGTAATTAGTTGAACAATTTTGAGAATAACTTATATGTAATATGTGGACAAGTGTCAGTATTTTTCGGGTCTGGACGCTTTTCGCGATTTTGCGTCGTAATTTTGTTTTGTTTGATTTTTTACGATCTTACCAATCTATTCCCCTAAATTATACCGCTGGTTATAATGCGAGGAGATTGTTCCGAAAGAAAGAAAGGAGGTAGACATACCTTAACCAGCCCCCGAGCAAGGTCCGACCCCCTGCATTTGCTGGGGTCGGGGGTTGCTGGAGATCGGAACTGTGGTTTTGGTGACAGGGTTGACAAAGTCCATGGACGTCATCGCGATATTCCCCGCCCTGTCTTCCAACAGAAATCCCCAACTGGGGACTCTATGGGCTCGGCAAGGTGGGGCCTTCAAGCCTATGTCCCTGTATTGTTTGGCTCAAGCCCCCGAGCCTTGTTAGGGTCTAATAGGGGTCGGCCGTTATTTGCGTGTCACCCCATCCTCGGTTTTCGCAATCGGAGGGGCTGAGTGAACGACACTTGCCTCGACGGCTCGAGTGTCACGCTCAACGAGCTCACTAACGGGTACGTTCGTGTGGAATCCGGGTCCATCATTTGCTGATGGGGTCAGCAGGGCCCTCTGGTGGCACTCCACAACTTCTTAACCCGCCTTCCGGCAGATGCCTGAGTCGTTTGATAAGCTCAGGGGGCCCGATGGCCTATCCTCGATGGAGATTCTGTGGGTTTGGCTCGGGGTTAGAATCGAACGAGAGAAGGTCGAGACGTCCCTGTTCGCTTCTGAGTGGGGTCAGGCAGGGCCGCTGGGGCTTGTCTCGGTTGTCTCTCCCTGGCTCTATTCGGCGTGAGGCGGCCTCGAGCCCTTCGCGGGCCGACCTTCGAACCTCGGCCTGTGGTCGCCTATATTGAATGAGGCGACAGCCGTTTCGTGGTGCGACACGAATTGTTGGGATGTTTTGCCTACGTATAATATAATTGAAACGAAGGCGGGGTCAGTAACGTTACCTTGGTGGCATGAGTGGCGAAAAAGCTCCTACCAGATGGGCTCGGGCCCTGACGTTTGTGACGAGGTTGGAATAACCTGCATAAGATTTGCTATTCTTTGTTTTCGTGTCTCGGTGGCGATCCGAGCCGTTTGATTAACTTGGGTAACCTGACAGCTTCTCCTTTGGGGGAGATTCTGTAGGCGGACCCCTCTGATCCCTTCTTTGAGAAGGCAGACGTCGAGACTAGGGACGCGGGGGGTGTTGAGTATGATTTTTCTGGTGAACAGAAACACCGTAGCTATCGGGGCGTAGGGTTTGCTAGTTCGTCCAGTTTTACTTAAAGCTTTGTGCCCGTATGCCGCACCCTTAGTTTCAAGCGTACGGAGGGGTCGGGTGAGGGGGATGTCTAGACTGGTTGACATCCTCGGCATCCCCCCAGCGATGTTCGTGTCCGCGCCGTTTGACGGGGTCGGAAGCTCGTGAAAGAATTTTAATGCATAAAGTAAGAAAGCTGAGATGCTTATCTTTCTTTGGACGTTCGTTCGTTGTGTCTTCTGGGCCGAACGGCCGGCCCAGGAGATCCAAAAGGTCCTGTCGTCGGGTCGTCCGTGGCCCTGCATGGGGAGGCAAAAAGTTGTCTGCCTATGTGGGCGCCTTAATCGCCGCATCCGGAGTGGGTCAGTAGCGGGCCATACCCAGGCAGTGCTCAGTTTGACCAAAGGGGGACGCCTTGTCGACCGGGGTACGTCCCGTCAGTTCCGGCGCGTCCCCTCAGATATCAATCAGCATTGATTCCGTATTTAAAGAGGGGAAGGGAGAGGGTTTTTCGTCCAACCTTTCGCCTTTCCTTAGCTACCGCGTCTCCTCTTTAAATAGGGAGGGGGCGAGGAGTTCTCATCCCACCTCGTCTTCTGCCTCCGAGCCGCTATCTCTCCTTCTTCCTTTCCACCGAACGCGTCCGTGCGTCGCGGCACTTCCTGAGTGAGGAAGAGTAATGCTAGAGAGAGAGAAAACTCACAAATTTGCTCGCGAGTCTGGTGTGTGATGTCGAGCCGGAGGTTATCCAACGTAGATGAGACGGTGCATGCTGCCCTTGCTGAGGAGTCGCTGTTGTCGAAGGAGAAGAGGCGTTGGTGGGCGTCGTACGTCGTCGACTGCGCCGTCGTCCGCTGTGCTCCTCCTTTGGCAGGAGGCGTTTCCTGCTCATACGCCGTTGTCAGGGTTATGGCTGGGGATGATGGCGTAGTCCCCAGACGCCATGGCGGTGGCGTCGCTGTCGAGGTTGCGGCTGACGACGATGGCGTAGTCCCCGGACGCTCCGGCGGAGGCGTCGTAGATGGTGGCGCCTTTGAGGATCCAGCAAGGCGGCGGGATATCAGGATGTCGCCGATGAAGAGCGTGGCACGGCGACCGTAGTAGACGAGCTGGCCCATGTATATGCCCCGGGCGTCGCCGATGGAGAGCGTGGCGCGGCGGCCATAGTAGCACTCGTAGTAGAGCTGAGCAGAGACTGTAATGAAATAACCTTGTGGGGAAGCCCCCGAGTAAACAGTCCTCTGAATTTATAAGTATATTGTTCCTTTTTGTAATGAAATCGCTTTGTAAGTGATGAGTTTGTGCAAAAAATGAACAAAATTACATCCTTTGCTTATGGCAAGCAATTTTTTTTATCTTTCTCCCTTCTGCAGGAAAATTTTTGGCGCTTTCTGACCCTTCTCATGGTCTAAGTCATAAGAAGCTAGGAACGTGGGCGAACTAATTCTGATTGAACTGGTGAGCAAAGAGGTTGTAGCCGCTGGGGCGTGGGTGTCTCGCAGTCCTACCAGTTGTATTCAGAATCGGTCCCCAAAATCTTAGCCCTCGGGACTTGTTTATGAGGTGAACGGAAAACTTAGAGAATGTTTGTAAGTATAACACAGGAGTTTTTTGCAAGCGCAATATTTATATCACATATGTCACATGTTATGAACACATGCTAGCCCCCGAGTGAGATCTGACCCCTCGCTACTTGCAGGGGTTGGAAGTCACTACGGGTCGGGGTTTTGTTATGACAAAATTTGATAAGGAAAAGTGTAAGCTTATTTTAAGGATAGAAACGACGTAGCTGTTCGATATTCTAGGCGTTGGTGAAGACCTCGCCGTTGATGGTTTTCAACCGGTAGGCGCCTGGGCGAAGTACTTCCGCAACGATGTAGGGCCCTTCCCAGGGCGGGGAGAGTTTGTGGCGGTCCTTGTTGCTCTGCACAAGACAGAGGACGAGGTCTCCGACGTTGAAGGCTCGGCCCCGCACCCGTCGGCTGTGGTACCGTCGCAGCGCCTGCTGGTACTTAGCCGAACGGAGGACGGCGATGTCGCGGGCTTCATCTAGCTGATCCATGGTGTCTTGGTGAGATGCTTCGGCCCCCTTTTCGTCGTATGCTCTGATTCTTGGTGCTCCGTAGTCGAGGTCCGTTGGGAGAATGGCCTCGGAACCATAGACCATGAAGAAAGGTGTGTAGCCGGTGGCCCGGCTAGGAGTTGTCCTTAGGCTCCAGAGCACGGCTGGGAGCTCAGCTAGCCAGCGTGCGCCGAATTTGTTCAATCGGTTGAAAATTCTGGGTTTGAGGCCTTGAAGAAGCATGCCATTTGCGCGCTCGACCTGCCCGTTCGTCCGGGGGTGTGCGACGGCTGCCTGGTCGATCCGGATGTGTTGTTCATCACAAAATCGAACGAATTTCATATCGGTGAACTGCGTGTCGTTGTCCGTAATGATGGAGTTCGGTACTCCAAAGTGATGGACGATGTCGAGGAAGAACAGTACGGCTTGCTCGGATTTGATCGTGGATATTGGTCGAGCTTCAATCCATTTTGTAAACTTGTCTATGGTGACAAGCAGGTGGGTAAAGCCCCCGGGCACTTTTTTGAGTGGCCCAACCAGGTCGAGCCCCCAGACCACGAAGGGCAACATGATGGGGATCATCTTGAGAGCCTAGGCCAGGAGGTGTGTTTGCCGAGCGTAGTACTAGCACCCTTCGCAGGTGCGTACAATTTGCTCGGCATCGGCTACTGTGGTGGGCCAATAGAAACCTTGTCGGAAAGTGTTTCCAACCAAGGTTCTTGGTGCGGCATGATGACCGCATACTCCACCGTGGATGTCGCCCAGCAGGAGTTTTCCTTGTTCGTCAGGGATACAGAGTTACAGAATTCTGATGTGACTTCGTTTGTAGAGTTCGCCCTCTATAAGAACGAAGGACTTGGCGCGTCGTGCGAGCCGTCGGGCTTCCGTCTTGTTGGTCGGTAGTATGTCGTGGAGGAGATAGTCGAGGTAAAGTGTTCTCCAGTCATTGGGAGGATTGGACTCCACTGCTGGGTCCTCTTTAAGCTCCATGACCTCAGGGTCGGGCGGAGAAGTTGGCGGATCGGCCCTAGGGGTCGGACTAGAAGGGCCATCATCGGCTTGTTCTGACCCCGCGTAGCGTACCGAGGGTTTGTGTTGATCACTGGCAAAGACGCCTGTTGGGACTGGCTCTCGGCTGGATGCTGCTTTTGCAAGCGTGTCGGCCGCTTCGTTGAGGCGCCTGGGGATGTGATTGAGTTCGAGGCCGTCGAATTTGTCCTCCAGACACCGGACCTCTTGACAGTACGCCTCCATCTTGGTGTTGTGGCAGCATGACTCTTTCATGACCTGGTTGACGACCAGCTGAGAGTCGCCCCTGACGTCAAGGAGTTGGATGCCCAGCTCGATGGCGATTCATAGGTCGTTGATGAGCGCTTCGTATTCTGTAGTATTGTTTGATGAGGGGAAATGAAGCCGAACCATGTACCTCATGTGGACCCCGAGGGGGGATACAAAGACTAGTCCTGCTCCGGCGCCCTTCTTCATTAGCGATCTGTCGAAGTACATTATCCAGTACTCTTGATCGACGGCTACTGGTGGCATCTAGACCTCGGTCCACTCCGCGATGAAGTCAGCTAGTGCCTGAGATTTGATCGCCGTTCGGGGGACATAAGAAATGCCCTAATCCATCAGCTCGAGTGCCCACTTTGCGGTTCTTCCCATAGCGTCATGGCTACGAACGACCTCACCGAGGGGGAACGACGTCACCACTGTCACGGGGTGTGACTCGAAGTAGTGGCGTAGCTTCCTTTTGGTGATGAGGACGGTGTAGAGGAGTTTCTGGATCTGGGAGTAGCGGGTTTTGGAGTCGGATAACACCTCGCTGATGAAATAAACAGGGCGCTGCACCTTGAAGGCGTGCCCCTCTTCCTCTCGCTCTACTATTAAGGCAGAGCTGACCACCTGGGTGGTGGCCGATATATAGAGCAGGAGGGATTCCCGGTCGTACGGAGGAACTAGGACCGGAGGTTTAGTCAAAAATTGTTTAACCATGTCAAGTGCTTTCTGAGCCTCGGCTGTCCACTCGAAGTGGTCAGATTTCTTCAGGAGTCGATAAAGGGGGAGTCCTCGTTCGCCGAGGCGTGAAATAAATCGGCTGAGAGCGGCAAGGCACCCTGTGATCCGCTGAACCCCCTTTATGTTTTGAATCGGGCCCATCCTTGTGATGGCCGATATTTTCTCTGGGTTGGCTTCGATGCCACGCTCAGAGACGATAAAGCCGAGAAGCATGCCCCTCGGGACCCCGAAAACACATTTTTCGGGATTGAGTTTGATGCCGTTTGCCCGGAGTTTCGCAAAGGTTCGTTCAAGGTCGGCGACAAGGTGGTCAGCTCGCTTGGATTTGACTACGATGTCGTCGACATAGGCCTCAACGGTTCGCCCGATGAGGTCTCCGAAGCAATTAAGCATGCAGCGCTGGTACGTTGCCCCTGCACTCTTCAGACCGAATGGCATTAAAGTGTAGCAAAACGATCCGAAGGGCGTGATAAAAGATGTCGCGAGCTGGTCGGATTCTTTCATCGCGATTTGATGGTAGCCGGAGTATGCGTCAAGGAAGTAGAGGGTTTCGCACCCCGAGGTGGAATCGACTATTTGGTCTATTCGTGGCAAAGGAAACGGATCCTTTGGGCACGCTTTGTTGAGGCCGGTATAATCGACACACATTCTCCATTTCCCGCTCTTTTTTCGGACAAGAACAGGATTTGTTAACCACTCTGGGTGGTATACTTCCTTAATGAATGCTGCGGCCAGTAGTTTGGCTATCTCCTCGCCAATGGCCCTGCATTTCTCCTCGTCGAAGCGGCGCAGGCGTTGTTTCACTGGCTTGGAGCCCGGGAGGATTTGGAGAGTATGCTCGGCGACCTCCCTCGGGATGCCCGGCATATCCGAGGGTTTCCACACAAAGATGTCTTTGTTGGCGCGGAGGAAGTCGACGAGCACGCTTTCCTACTTGGAGGAGAGCGCGGTCCCGATATGGACTTTTTTTGCCCTCGGAGCTGTTGGGATCCAAGAGGACCTCCTTGGAGCCTTCTGCCGATTCGAATGACCCGGTTGATTTCTTTGCGTCGGGTGCCTCTTCGACGACCTTCTCCCTGAGGGTGGCGAGCTCTTCGGAGGCGATGACTGCGGATGCGTGTCCGCAGCATTCGACCTCGCATTCATAAGCACGCTGGAAAGAGGTGCCAATGGTGATGACCCCGCGGGGGCCCGGCATTTTTAGCTTCAGGTATGTATAATTGGGAACGGCCATGAACTTCGCGTAACATGGTCGCCCCAGGATGGCGTGGAAAGTCCCCGGGAACCCCACTACATCGAAGGTGAGGATCTCGGTCCGGTAATTGGACCGATCCCCAAAAGTGACGGGCAGGTCGATCTGCCCCAGTGGTACGGCTTGCCTACCAGGCACGATGCCATGGAATGGTGCTCGGATGGGACAAAGGTTTGTTCGGTCGACGCCCATTTCGTCGAGCGTTTTGGCGTACATGACGTTGAGGCCGCTGCCCCCATCCATCAGTACTTTGGTGAGCAGCTTTGGACCGACGATCGGATCGACGACAAGCGGGTACCTTCCCGGGTGTGGGATGGCATCCGGATGGTTGGTCCGGTCGAAGGTGATGGCAGATTCCGACCACCGGAGGAAGGCTGGCGTGGCCAGTCCGGCGATATAGACCTCGCGACGGGCGACCTTCTGGTGGCGCCTAGAGTCGTAGGCCGTTGATCCTCCTAAGATCATAAGGGCGCCGGTCGGCGTTGGGAAGGCGTCGTCTTTCTCCTCTGTGTCCTCTGTGGCAGGAACAGGTTCCTTCCCCTGCTCCCCTTTGTTAAGTCCCCCGACCAAGTATTTGCGCATGAGGCCGCACTCCTTGTATAGATGCTTGGTTGGGAAGGCGTGGTTTGGGCATGGCCCCTCGAGTATTTTCTCGAAGTGGTTCGGAGTGCCTTCCGCAGGCTTCCGGCTACCTTTGTGGTCGGCTGTGGACACGAGCGGGTTGTCGCGTCGTTGCTTCTTATTTTTTCTCTTGGCGGGACGGTCGGAGGTGCCTTCATCGGCGGCCTCGTCCCGCCTCGCCTTGCCGTCGGCGCGGTCGAAGATGGCTCCGACCGCTTCCTCTCCAGAGGCGTGACTGGTGGCGATGTCCAGGAGTTCCTTGGTAGTCCGCGGGCCCCTGCGTCCCAGCTTGTGGACCAGGGATTCGCAGGTCATCCCGGACAGAAAGGCTCCTATCATGTCGGCATCGGCGATGTTCGGGAGCTCGTTGCACTGTCGAGAGAAGCGCCGAATGTACCCACGAAGGGTTTCATTGGCCTTCTGGCGGCAGTTTTTGAGGTCCCATGGGTTTTCAGGGCGTTTGTACGTGCCCTGGAAGTTACCCACGAAGATCTCCGTCAGATCCGCCCAACTCTGAATAGCATTGGACGGTAGGTGCTCCAGCCATGCTCGCGCCGAATCGGCCAAGAGCAGCGGGAGATTGCGAATAATGAAGTTGTCATCGCTCGCACCACCGGCCTGACATGCAAGCTAATAGTCTTCGAGCCAAAGCCCGGGATTTGTTTCGCTAGAATATTTAGGGATGTTGGTAGGCGGTCGATACCTTAGGGGGAACGCAGCGTTGAGGATGTGTCGGGCGAAGGCCTGAGGGCCTGGCAGGCCGGGGCTCGAGCTTCGGTCCTCGTTGCTGTCGTAGCGCTCACCACGTCGGGGATGATAGCCATGGCGTGCTACTTCTCCATTGTTGCCGTGGGCGCGTCTCCGAGCATCGATGATGCTGCGTACGTCGCGGCCATGGCCGAGGCGTTGATGTACTGGGACGACAGAGGGCTGCCCGCCGGCTGGCGGTGTTTGGTGTACGGATGCGTCCTTGGTGGGACGCACCGAGGGCGCGTGCTGGCTGGTGTCGGGTTCGCGTCGTCGAGACAATGAACTTTCCACCTGCTGCGTCGCTGCTCGCTCGAGTAACGTGCGAATCTCCCGGCGAGCGCGGCGATCCTCGGACGTCGCGGCCTCTGGATGGCCATGTAGCAAGGCGGTTGCTGCGGCGATGTTCTGGCTGGCTCGGGCAAAGTGAGGAAGGGCCCCATCGTCGGTGAGGATCCTCTGATGTACGGTGCGGGCCGTGGTGCGCGCGCGCCCCCCGTCTTTGCGGCGTTCAATTTCGCGATTGATGTCCGCGTACTCCCGGACGAGCCCTTGCCCGGCCTCATCGATCTCCTGCTGACGGGCCTTCAGCTGCTCCATCCTTAGGCGAGATGGAGCTGTCGTCTCTTCCCCGGATCTACTGTCAGGGTTGTTTGTAGGGGTGACCTCTTCCCTGGAGGCGCTTTCGACGTGACCTTCGGGGGTCTGCGTCATGAAGCACTCCCGGGAAGGGTGGTGACTCTCCCTACTAGAATCCGAGCTAGAGAACGATCCCGGCTCCTCATTGAGGAGCCCGTAGAGGGTCTCCGTATCATGTTCAATCGCCCCCACGAACTCGATGTTCGTGGGTGACTGAACCATCCGTAGCGCCAGAACGTGGCTAGCGGTTGCCGCAGCGTTGCGGAGACCGAACGGAAATGCTGTCAGGGCACTCCGTACAGGACCTTCTGGACATAGGGTGACGTTGTGCGAGACCTCCCTTGGTGACCGGACTCCCAGGGAGTTGCCCGATGGGCCCTCAAGCCTAAGATGGCTGAGGTTGATGGAAGGAAGAGATGGGGAGGCAGAGTGAGTCAGCGCCAACTCTCCTTCTAGTGTGATAATGAAGTCTAGGTCGCCGAAACACACGTGTGCGCCCGGGACCCAGGTGATTGCGTGGGTGGCCATCCGAGGCCTGATTTGGAACGCGCAAGCCCCCTACCTGGCGCGCCAACTGTCGGTGTTTCGTACAAGCACCGGCAAGTAAATTTATAGTAATGCGCGTTAGGCTCGGATGGTGCGCTAAAGGACACAAGATTTATACTGGTTCGGGCCAAAAGTCCCTACGTCCAGTTTGTTGCTGCTCGTGTTATTAGCACCGTGAACGGTTTGCAGTAAGGGGTACAAACGATCGAGAGAGGGACTGGTCCCAAGTCTCTGATGGAAGGGTTGAAGGGATGTCAAGAGGTTCGACACAACTTGACTGTGCGTATCTGAGAGTCGTCTCGTTCGATCTCTTTTTTCCCCCTGTCTATGGAGGAAGCGCATCCCCTTTTATAGATGAAGGGGCTGGCTTTACAAGGGTGAGGGCCTTAGGATGCGTACTCTACTTAGTCTTGTGGTTCACGTCTACCCGCCCTAGTCCTTCATTCTGATGAGTGCGAAGGAAGATAAGCGCCTACAATACTATCGATGTCCCTGTAGAATGTCAGGTTGGTTACAGAATGCTACCCTGCGCAGGGTATGGGCCACAGTACAGTGGTTTTGACTTTTGAGCCTCCCCCAGCCTTGCTCCGCACGCCTTCTGGTTCCTATGAGTCTTCATCGGAGGGACGCGGGGTCGGGGTCTGGAGTAGCGCCGTGGCCAAGGTCTTCTGTCTTGGTGGACCTGAGGGGTCGGGAAGCGGGCGCCGCTCCCTTGGGTCCACCGCGTGGTGACGAAATATCCGTCGTTCGTGGAGATAGCAAATCCTTTTCTGGAGCGTAGTGGTTGTCGTATATCTTCGTCGGGTTCCGTGTCCCAGAGCTGAAGGCGGCACCTACAACTCTACAGGGTGGAGAGCTCGCACCTGTGACACCTTTCGGGCTCTGCGGCGCCTGGAAGGGCCTAAAGCTCCCGTCCTATCATCCCCTGGCAGTACTTTTCCTGCCAGGGTGTAGGGTATGGCTCTTGGAGCCACGGTTGACCTGAACATCATGTCTTGCCCTGTCTCTATCATCTTGAAGGAACAGGGAGAAGTGGTCAGGTAAGATGAATCCAATCTTTAGATATGGAGCAGAGTGAGGTTTGTTTCTTGCCGTCGGGCGAAGCGGAGACCAATCCCTATCTCCTGGGCGAGACCGACCCTGCTCCTCCGGGGTCGGGTGAGGCGGAGTCTATCCCTCAGCCCTTGGGCGAGACCGAGCCTGCTCCTCTGGGGTCGGGCGAGGCAGAGTCTATCCCTCAGCCCTCGAGCGAGACCGAGCCCGCCCTAAAGGCGTCGGGTGAGACGGAGACTAGCCCTGGGCCCTCGAGCGAGACCGAGCCCGCCCCAAAGGCGTCGGGCGAGGTGGAACCAAGCTCCTGTCATTCCTGTGAGGGGTGAAGCAACACTCTTATGCGTCCAGAAGTTTTTAACGTTCGGTGGTTATTGGTTCCACCTTCTGGGGTACCCCGGTATTAGGTCCCCGACACTTTTATAAATCATTTTCATGCACAAAATGAAAATTTTCAACTCTTTTGCCTAGATACTAGTTTATCAAATAGAGGCATGCTAAAATTCAAAAAACATTACGAGAATCAAGTATATTTAGCTCACTACGCAAAGCACAAAACCTTGACTCATCGAGGGGCTTTGTGAAGATATCGGCTAGTTGCTTTTCGGTGCTCACATGGCGAATTTCGATATCCCCTTTGGTTTTGTGGTCTCTCAAGAAATGATGATGGATGTCTATGTGCTTGGTTCTAGAGTGGCTTACGAGATTGTTTGCAAGCTTAATGGCACTCTCATTGTCACATAATAATGGGATTTTGATAAAATGACATCCAAAATCACGAAGAGTTTGCCTCATCCAAAGTAGTTGGGCACAACATGCATTGGCCGCAACGTACTTGGCCTCGGTAGTGGAAAGGGCTACACAATTTTGCTTTTTAGAACTCCAAGACCCTAGGGATCGTCCAAGGAATTGACATGTCCCCGAAGTGCTTTTTCGATCTACTTTGCAACCGACGTAATCGAAATTTGAATACCCAAGTAGATCAAACTTAGAGCTCTTAGGATAGCACAAACCAAGGTTAGGAGTGTGTACTAAATATCTCAAGATTCTCTTAACGGCCACCAAATGACACTCTTTCGGGTTAGCTTGAAATCTAGCACACATACACACACTAAGCATAATATCAGGCCTAGATGCGCACAAATAAAGTAGAGAGCCGATCATGGAACGATATACCTTGGTATCCATGGCTTTCCCTTCAATATTGAGATCAAGATGTCCATTGGTTGGCATGGGAGTTTTGATAGGCTTGGCATTCACCATGTCAAACTTCTTGAGCATATCATGGGTGTACTTTGTTTGACTAATAAAAGTTCCATCCTTCACCTGCTTGATTTGAAATCTGAGGAAGAACTTCAACTCACCCATCATGGACATCTCAAATCTCTTCATCATGATCCTACTAATTTCCTCACAAAAAGTATGATTAGTACTACCAAATATTATATCATCGACATATATTTGACACACAAATATATCTTTACCAACTTTGTGAGTGAAAAGAGTAAGGTCGGCTTTGCCTATTTCAAAGCCTTGTTTAAGCAAGAATTCCTTAAGGCATTCATACCATGCTCTTGGTGCTTGCTTAAGCCCATAGAGCGTCTTTTGGAGTTGTAGACGTGGTTGGGGAACTTATGATCTTCAAAGCCTGGTGGTTGCTCAACATAGACAAGTTCTTGAATAGGACCATTGAGAAATGCACTCTTCACATTCATTTGATATAGCTTGAAGTTGTGATGAGCGGCATAGGCTAGAAGCATTTGAATTGCTTCAAGTCTTGCCACCGGTGCATATGTTTCTTCAAAGTCCAAGCCCTCTACTTAAGTGAAACCTTGAGCAACCAACCTTTCCTTATTCCTTGTCATCACTCCATTCTCATCTTGCTTGTTATGGAAGATCCACTTGGTACCAATGACATTGGTATTGGGTCGTTCCACCAAAGTCCACACTTGGTTCCTTTCAAAGTTATTGAGCTCTTCTTGCATGGCCATCACCCAATCTGGGTCTCCAAGTGCTTGTTCTACCTTAAGAGGCTCCAAACAGGAAACAAATGAGTAATATTGACAAAAGTTTGCTAAATGTGAATGAGTTGTTACCCCTTTTCGAAGACTCCCAAGGATGTTATCAACTAGATAATCCTGTTGTATTGTTTGCCTTAGCCTTGGATGCTCAATGGCCTCTTTTTCATCTTCTAGATCTTCATCATCATCTTGCTCAAATATGGGTTGTAGGTTTAGTCCACGAGCTGGAGTCGAATCAGCTGCTGCTGACTGTGTAGGTGCGGCACTGCCACGCTCTTGAGTTGCAGCAGGTGTTTGCTACAGTGTAGCATCAGGTACGTCAGCGGAAATTGGTGCAGCAGCAACTTAAGGAACCACCACTTCAGTGACTTCATCTTCTTGTGGTCTAATATCACCAATAGTCAATTGCTTGATTGCTTCACATGGTGGATCCTTCTTTCCTACAACACTTGAATCAACTTGCTCCACTTGAGAGTCGTTAGATTCATCAAATGTCACATCTACCGCAACATCAACTCTCTTGGAGGTTTTATTGAAGACACGGTAGGCATGCTCATTTGATCCATAACCAAGAAGAAAACCTTCTTCAACTTTAGGTGCAAACTTAGAGATTTTGGGTTTCTTGTTAAGTATGAAATACTTACACCCAAACACTCTAAAGTAAGACACCTTAGGCTTGTTACCGGATAGAAGCTCATATGAAGTTTTGTTCAACTTCTTATGTAGGTAGAGGCGATTGATGGCATGGCAAGCGGTGTTGATGGTGTCACACCAAAAGATGTCCGGCGTCTTGCACTCATTTAGCATTGTCCTTGCCATGTCAATGAGTGTACGGTTCTTCCTCTCTACTACACCATTTTGTTGAGGGGTGTATGGAGTTGAAAACTCATGCTTGATGCCCTCTTCATCAAGAAGCTCTTCAACTAGAGTATTCTTGAATTCGGTCCTATTGTCGCTTCTCACTTTCTTGATGGGAAGACCGAACTCCTTTTGATCTCTTCTAATAAATATCCTCACCTTCTCTTGAACTTGGCACTTGTCATGCAAGAAAAATACCCAAGTGAAACGGGAATAGTCATCAGCAATAACAAGACCATATTTGTTACCCCCGATACTTAGGTAGGCGACTGGTCCAAAGAGATCCATATGTATTAGCTCCAATGGTTGCTTGGTGGTCATGATGCTCTTTGGTGGGTGAGGTGCTCCAACTTACTTTCCGGCTTAACAAGCGTTACAAATCCTATCTTTCTCAAAGTGAACATTTGTTAGCCCAAGATTGTGTTCATCTTTTAGAAGTTTGACCAAGTTCCTCATCCCAACATGGGCTAGTCGGCGATGCCAAAGCCAACCCATGCTAGATTTTGCCACTAAACAAGTCTCAAGCTTAGCTTTACTTTTGTTGAAATCAACTAAGTAAAGCTTGTTCTTTAATTGACCCATAAAGACAATATAGGAATCCTTCCTTCTAAAGACTTCCACACCCTTATCCAAAAAGAGACAATTGTAGCCCATCTCACATAATTGAGAAACGGACAACAAATTGTAACTCAACGAATCAACATGTAATACATTTGTAATTGAATGCTCAAGGGTT
Source organism: Miscanthus lutarioriparius (assembly GCA_904845875.1). Lineage (NCBI taxonomy): Eukaryota > Viridiplantae > Streptophyta > Magnoliopsida > Poales > Poaceae > Miscanthus > Miscanthus lutarioriparius. The sequence continues at coordinate 23,902,846 of CAJGYO010000016.1, read as the reverse complement.
ATAGCAACTTTATCGAGACCAATTTTGCTATGATTTTGTAATGATATGAGGAACTCGTTCTTAGTGTTGGATTTAGCATGCATGAGAGTTTGGGAGCTCATCCCTAATATATATATGTGCAACTTGAGGGCTATGGAGCTCATGAGGGACTCCGGTTGAGGTAGGAAAGAAGCACGGGGATGGCTCACCAGCGCATGGATGAGCTCTAGGTGGAGTGGCTTGGCTCAGGATGGCTTGGAGGAGGAGATCATCAATATTGAGCTTGTTCATGGTGCTTGGGAGGATAGAGAAATTGTCTCAACTCTGACGAGGAAGAAGAGGCGGCCAACATGGTGGAGCTGCTCGCTGGCGTTGCGAGGTCCTACGGCCTCCTTCTCCTCCACCTCTTCTTGTTTTGTATTTCTCTCTTCTTTTGTTCTCTCCATTGTGTTCTTCTCGTAGTCTGTTCTTGGAAAGGTGGGAGAGAGAATGAGTGGTTGAGGGAGCTGATGACAGAGATGTATAGGTGGGCCGAGTAGGGGGTGCGTGTGACACCTCACTCCTCATGCATTGCATGGAACATGTGTTAGTATGCATTATCGGACCCTCAAGAAATCAACATTGGACCTCTCGACAAGCACTAAGTAGTTAAGGCGCGGCCAAGTGGGGTGCTGACGTTAATGCTGACCAGTGGGTTAGATCATTCGCCCGAATAGTTCAAACGTTGGACGAAACCAATAAGATTTTGAGATAAAGTAGATCTGCGGTTCACCAATTTTTTGGCATAAAAGATAATTTGGGTTTGACCAAGATTCAACAGAAGCATTTTTGTGGTTTAACTAAGATCTAGCTAAGGGATTTTGACAAACCAAATTTTGGGTAATGACAAGAACCATGGTGTAATAGATGTTGAGCAATCAAAGAAGAGGTGTTGTATAGTTTCTTCAATAGTTTCATGACATAGTAAGTAATTATATCATTATTTGAGAAACTTCTTCCCTTGTCGAAGAATATTTCTAGTGTTCAGCCGATTATTATGCAAGAGGCCGCAGAACTTTAAATTTTTCATATATTTACTCTCCCCTATCTAAAGGTAAGTTTCTAGATTAGGTTGATATGAAGTGGGATGTTTAAAATTATTGTGAAGTATAAAAACTAATAGAACAATAGAAACAAGTACGTGAAGCATTATTGCTAATAACAAAATAAGGTCATCGTGGAACAACATCTCCTCTTCCATGGTGTATTGCCTACTTGCTTCGTTATTAGCTCATTCAGTTGACATGTAGTGAGCCATAGTATTATCCGCATCATGACTACTTTGGGTATTTGCAACCTGCCTCCTTTTAACAAGAAAAATTTGGAGTGTCATCTCCACTTCCCTCTTTGTAGGCCTGTCTTCTCCCTTCAATTTTGTACATATTGATGCTAGTGTGGCCACTTCTTGGACTTCTCTATCCTTCTCCGCCTCCAAGACTTGAGGATCTATTATGTCATCTAGTTTTCCTTTTGCTAGAAGTGAGACAAAATGTGAAACAAGACTACCACCATCAATAGACCGATAGTCATTTGGTTTCTTTCGAGTAAGTAGTTCTACAAGAACAACACCAAAACTAAAAACATCACTCTTGTCTGTTAGTTGGCCTATGTAGTAGTACATCGGATCTAAGTAGCCAAATGTTCCTTGAACTGCTGTAACCACTCCTGTCTGATCAATCGGGATACATCTAGAAGCACCAAAGTCCGATACTTTTGCAGTTAAGCATCATCAAGAAGTATGTTGGAGGATTTGACATCTCTGTGAAATATTGGCATTGAAGCAGATGAATGTAGATAGGATAGCGCTTTGGCGACTTCTGTTGCAATCCTCATCCGGTCTTCCCATGGTAGCGATCTTGGTCCTTCAACATGAAGATGGTTATAAAGGGTTCCATTTGAATGAACTCATAAACTTCATCTTTACTCTGCAGCTACCACATGAAACCAGCAAATTTGAACGGATACTGCAGCTGCTTTCGCGGCGCCGTATCCGGCGCGGTCTAGGAGAGTTCCGCTTCTACATTTTTTCGTTACTCTGCTCTTTAATTCTTTGATGGAGTGTTTTATTGGATTTCTAGGAGAAAGTAGGGTGGAGAGGTGACGATAATTGATTCTCTACTGATCCTCACGAGAATACAATAGAGAGCAAGGTAAAGCAGGTTGTTTTAGCTCCCAGCTTATAGTATAAATTGAGAAGTGATTCTCTCATGATCCTCGCGTGAATTAGTTGATATTTTGAAGTTTAGCTGGTTGAGAGTGTTTCTCTCCAGAGAAACTGAAGCTGGAGCTCTCCTAAACGGCCTCGAAGTCTTTTTACTTACTGTTGACATTGAAATTTCCTCTGTCTTGCCCGTCTTCCTCCGATCCCTAGTTCATTCCTCCCTTTTAGTGCACATGAAACTTGTATTTGTCATTTTCGTATGAATTTTTCAAATGCAAGTTTGCATATAAACTTCTTTTTTTAGGGAACATATAAACTTCTTTTGTGTGAGTACATATTTGCATGCACTCTATGGATGGGCCAAGTTTGAAATTTTTTTGAACGGCCGAAGTATGTTTTTTAGTTGGTTTTCATGTTTCCAGCCAGTAGGTGGTTTCCACCACATATTTTGCAACAATATATATTCCATTCTGCTGTGAAGCTATTGTGGCCTTTTTTAGTCCCCACTATTTCGATCCATGACATCCAAGTTTCCCCACCACCAGCACTGGCTCCTGAATCCTGAAGCTCAAATTAGTTGAGACAAAGATGGATACACAAGCTTAGACCCCGTTTGAATCAAAGGATTATTAAAGGGTATTTAAAAGAATAAACTTTTAAAGGAAAATAATTACATCATACTATTTTGAACGAAGGAGTGTAGTGTTGCTTTCTCAAGGAAAGAAAATTAGAGTAGTACAAACCATAAGAAATAAAACCTCCACTCTAACGTAAAGAAACAATCTTTGCTCTTTCGGTAATGCTTGTATCAGTGCGTCCATCCCGTGACTCCTGTCCGGACGAGCCTCACCCACTCATTCATGGACCCATCCTCATCCACTCACTCACGGACCCAGCCCGCGTCGCACGCTCACTCTACACACTGTGCCCCCGCTCGCGGGACGACTCCACTCGCCCACGGTGCCCTCGCTCGGATGGACTCCGCCTGCGCAACTCGCAGGCGCCGCCCTCGCCCGTGCCGCCCGCCATCGCGGGATGGACTCCACGCACCCGCGGCACCCCCGTTAGCGGGACATACTCTGCCGGCGCCGCCCCTACCCGCGCCGCTCACCCATCGTTCGGACTCGCGCCTTCGTCGCGGCCGCGCTCCATCCGCCTGCCGCGGCCACTGCCGAGGTCCATGCCGGTGACGATCTCTGCACCGGTGACCTCTGAGCACTCCGTGGCATTAAGCTCCACAAGGACAAGCTCCATTCGTCCAAGCAGCAAGGTACATTGCGCTGAAAGCATTTGTTGCAAATCGTATGTTTTGAATGTTTCAGTTGTTTTAGAGGTATGTTGCAAGGGTTTTGTATGGATGTTGCAAAAGTAGATCGGGATGTTGCATATGTTGCAATAGTTGTACACTTATGTTGCAATCATATGTCCCCAATGTTTCACCTATTTTTTCAGATGTATGTTGGAAGTTGAATATGTTTCACGCATATGTTGGAAATGTTTTATCTGGATGTTGCATACGTGTTGCAAAGGTTTTCAAGTGCTTCATGTGTTTTTTGCAAGTGCTTCAGATGCATTTTTCAAATGTTTCATCTATCTTCAGACGTATGTTACAAATGTTTCATATGGATCTTTGAAAAGTAGATCGGGTGTTGCACATGTTGCAATGGCGACGGTGGCTAGCAGACAGCGGCTTGCCGCAGGGCTTCGGCTCCTACCTCGTGCCTTCCTCGCAAGACGCGTCTCGCCCTCTCTTCTCCCTCCCCGCGCTTTCCTTCCCTCAATCTTGCCACGGTAGTTCGAGCTCGGAGGGAAACCCTACTCGACGAGCACACAAAAGTCTGCAGAGGTGGTGGCCCCGAGTGGGCCAACGGCGGCGACGCTCGCGTAGTGGCCCCGGAACAAGCTGATGTCCACGCCGTCCGCTCGCTACGCGCGGGAAACAAGCAACCGCGGGCATCCGTCCGAACGTCCGGCGCTAGTAACGCCCTTGCTCTTTCTCTGCTTGCTCATGTTCATGTTTTTTCCCTCCATTTTAATCATCTCAAAATATCAATTCCTATATTTCAGATTCTTATATTTTTTCACTATTTAGTATATCGTATTTCTATGTTTTTTTCTTACTAGGTAGTGTGCCCGTGCGTTGCTACGGGACAACTAAACTTTTATACTAAAATCACATGGATCGCACGATAAGATAACAATACTATAAAATTAAATACCAACGTTAAAGTTACAGTTAATCCAAAAAGCAAAGTTTATGAAATTAAAAGTCACGGAGAGTGCGGCGTCACAGGCTTACAAACTCTATTTTATATACCTTTCTGTGATGCGTCTAAGATAATGTTTTATATCGACAGGAAGAAATCACAAGTTCATAGAATGTAATCATTCATCCAATGCACATATACCTATACCTGCACATCAGAAGTTCAATGTGGAAGGCACTCAGAGTTGTGGTAGACAGACTGACATGTACAATAATAGGTGCTGGAAGCAGCCAGCTATAAAGCAACCGAATCTTGTAAGTTTTCTTATAGGAGCATAAAAATACAAAAACAATAAAATGGAACTGCACCCCAAAAAAATAAAAATAGACCATGAATCTATTAAACTTTGTAAGATGCATCCAAGTAACCTATACCTAACTAAATGAGACATTCAGGTTCGATCTCAAAGCCAAGCTCGCTGTCAGACAATTGATGTAAGCAATATGAGAAGCAGCTTAAATATCTGAGGCTACCACAATGAATATGGCTAAAAATTTAATAACAAACAAAAAATAGGGAGTGTGATGGAAGTTCTAAAAACATAAACTCAGAACACTTGGGAAACCATGATATATTGATGCAGGCATGTAGTCCTATGTTGCCTGGTCACTGCAAGGAACTGATATATGTTGTACGATATGAATGAGAACAAAAGCTATATATGAACCTCACCTGCATATATAGTTTGTCACTTAAATGAGGCTTATTAAGCAACGGAACAGCTCTGGGTCATACTGAGGGAAAGGCGAACACAACATTAGTTTGAGAACAAAGAAAAAAGAAATAAAGGAGGGAAGTATATCAAGTGATATAATTGTGGTTAAGAAGCCACCAATTGCACCTTACATTTGAGAAATCACCATATGCAAGAGCCTCAAACCTGTGCATACTGTACTTTGAGGTTGTCAGCGTATAACTGTATAGCAATATCTGTATGTATGAATACATGATGGTAAAAGTGAAGCACCACTGGAATATAAAAGACCACATCGCAATGAGCAAAGCAAACAACTATGAAAATTAACAAATATCATGCATTCCATAATTTATTTATTTGGATCCAAATTTAGCCAAGCCGAAGTGCAACCGACCTATAGAGCTCTGTTTTCCCATAACAGTGTATAATTGTATAGGAATATCTGCATATATGAATACACGATAGTAAGAGTGAAGCACCACTGAAATATGAAAGGCGACATCAGAATGAGCAAAGTAAACAACTCTGAAAATTAACACAGTTTATTTATGAGATCCGAATTTAGCAAAGTCGATCTGCAACTGATCTGCACAACTATGTTTTCTTGACCGTCAAAACACGGATATCATTTGCATACATTACAGAAAAACGAACTGGCATATCCGAATATAAAGTCTGAAGACGATGCGAGGACCGGTAAAGGCCGTCGCCATCGTATGCAAACGCGCCGCGATGATGCTCCCCTCGACCTGTACTCCAAACACCTCAATGGTGTCGGGCATCAAGTTGGAGCCATAATAGCTGAACCCTAGATGAAGAACCAAATTGATTTGTAATAACCCAAGATGAAGAACCAAATCGATCTGGGGACATAAGAACCGTAGATGACGAACCAGATCGATTTGTGTATCGGCCTTGCACCTCCCGTTCTCGCACATGGCGTGGAAGTGCCATCGTCGTGGCCACAGGCCATTGCCGTACCTCCGCACCGCCCTTGCCTGCCCTCCCAGGCGCCTCCGCGCATGTCCCGGCAGCGGCAGCCGCGGCCGCGCGCGACCCTCGACTGCTCCTCCGTGATCACCGGCGGCGGCCGCGGCCGCTCGTGACTTCCGACGGCTCCTTATCCGCGACCGGCAGCCGCAGCCGCATCTGTATGTATTCGTCTTCCCAGCAGCGACACCTCTGCGTCCGCGCCTACCCGCAACCCCGCCAAACGTAGCGGAGGCGCAGCTTGGACATAGCGGGCTAGTCGAGCCATCGGGCCTGCCCACCACGCGGGGAGCGCAAGGTCGAGTTCAGCTGCAGCAACGGATACGGAGAGCGTTCTGAGCCATGGCCGAAGGTAGCTTTCGAGTAGGTGCTGACCGGTCGCCGCACCACCGCAAGGAATGCCGCCGCCGCCGACGGCCTTCTTCCCTTCCTGGCCGACCTTCTCCGCCTCAGCTACGCCGTCTCCGATCGAGCGCCGACCGGATCCGGCCTGGCTGCACCGCGCCCCGGTGAGCGCCTGAGAAACCGGCGGTCCCCGGCGACCTTCTCCGCCTCAGCCACGTCGTCCGCTGCGCCTGGTCCAGGTCGTCCGTTCGCGTCGAGGCGGTGGCCGATGCGCACGGCAAGGGGCACGACCGCACGGTGGAGAGGGATCTCGCGAGGGGGAGAGAGCGATTGGTGGCGTGACTTACGCGAGCGATGAGGTAGAATTTTTTTTCGTACGGACGAAGGCAGAGCGACGAAGCGAGCGAGGTATCGCACGGTCATGGGCAGACGGACGAACCAAAACAAATGTCGCACAAAAAAAATATCCATGCTTTGAGCGTGTTTAGTTCCCTAAATTTGGGAATTTGGGATACTGTAGCATGTTCGTTTTTATTTGACAAATAGTGTTCAAATCATGGACTAATTATGCTCAAAACGTTCGTCTCGCAATTTTCAACCAAACTGTGTAATTAATTTTTTTTCGTCTACATTTAATGATCCATATACGTATCACAAGATTCGATGTGATGGGTGTTGTAGCACTTTTTTTATTTTGGGTAGCAACTAAACACGTGCTTTGTTCTTTTCACTGTAGGAGATTCCTCTATCTTACGTTCTTTTATTCCAAACAGACCGGGTACCGCCGTGCCGTACTTGTAACATTGGTAAAAGTGCGTAACCTGTGTATATCTACCATTCCCTTTATTTCTGTATACCAGAATCGCCAGCTCCTTGCGCCATCATCTCTTGCTCGTGCTTCCAATCCGTTTGCTCCCTTCGCCTCCTCCTATGAGTCCTCGAACCTTGTGGTCTTCTCCAGCGTACAGCCCAGGCCCCCGTGCTTTTCCCCTCCCCCGTCCGCACCGCACACAGGTGCCGTTCCATGCTACCTCCGCTCCACGCCGTACCCGCTCCAGGGCCTCTACAGTCGCGGCCGGCCATCACGCCCCAGGGCCGCTACCTCCACGGCCGCCCATGGAGCCATCCCCACGCTGCCTGCTCCGCCATCGTCGGACCCACGAGCGTCAGCACCGGTTCGAGCGCCCTCCCTCCGCCCACCACACCGTCGTCCGCACACTGCCGGTGTGCCTCCGCTGCCACCCTGTGTTGCTGCTGCTGCTGATGTGCTTCGTTGCCAGCGTTGGCGTGTGTGTTTCGTGGCGTCTATGGCTGGTCGCCGCCGCCGCCGCCTCCGTGGACGCCGATTTCGCTGATTCGTCTTCACTTGCGACTACATCGACCCCGCGCTCATGTCTTGCCCACGTTCTCTTTCCTCTCTGAGCAAGCTACGGTTCGATACGGTCCCACGCTTCTATATATTTATTTTTCTTTTCAAGTTTGGATCCCAGATCATTACCAACCTCATCTGCAATCCAACCACACAGCTTTCACATCTTTGAGTTCACAATGTCTGCGGCAGCTTGCAGGGTTGACACCAGAAGCGCGGAGAGCTCATGATTTTTCTGTCTCATTGCTGATACATGTTTACAGACTGCCTTCTCACCAAACCTACAACAACACAAATGTTCAGTGCCCATTATACTACTTTTGCAAGTTACAAATAAATAAACATAGGTTTAATTGAGATTTAATGTATGCATATTTGTACATACCAGGATGTACTTCTGCCATTATGGATTTTTGCATGTGTTTTTTTCATCGAACAACGCGGTAGAGCTACGTGCCACGTTCTCGCATGTGTTTTACATCCCTCACAGTTTGGTTCCTCTCATTATGTCTTCTGTCAGGTTGGTTGCTAGGATCTACACTTTGCTTCACTCTGTTTTCCTTCTCACTCCAAGAATAGAATAGCTGAACAGAAGAAAATAGAAGGTACGATGCAGGAGCACGAACTGCATCAATTTATTGGTGAGATCCATAGTTTGTATTGTCTTTGCATTCATAACTAATCTGGTGGTAACGAGGTGCTTATGCTATCATATTGTTCTTCCAGGCTATTTGTTTCCAAATGGAGCAGTGACTTGGAATAGGTTCACCATATCCAACGAGGCTTAAGTGCAACAGCCGCTGATGCCAACCATCAGTTCATTTGCCTAAAGTACCAATGTCCTTCCATAATTCTTTCGTGCTCATCACCTGACACCAGCCCATGATATGCTGCTTTATACGTCATGCCTAAATGGTCTCTCTGATTGAAACATATTTTCCAAAGTACTTATAGTAAAGGAATATTTTGCTTGGTTTTCCATACCAAAGTGTACAAATCTGTCACTTGATAGTTTCACCCTTTCTCCACAAGATTAAAATGTCATAGTGCTATCAATTTTTTTTATACAATATTTGAGTTCAGCCCTTTATTCTCTATGTACTCATAACAGGTACGTACCCTCAAATTTTCATAAATGCTTTTACAATGTCACAAACAACAAATATGCATAATAAATACATGGATCCACGGATGCATTTTCTACACCGATTGTTTGCCTTTGGTACACCCGCGGCAACGCGCCGGGTACTGCCTAGTTAGAAAAGATGAGTGCGCCACTATATGAGATGCTGAAGAAATCCTCTCGGCCGTAAAACAATAGAGAATCTAGTGTTGCAAATTTCATGATTGGAACTATCAACTATTTCCATGCTTTGAATACTACAATTTAGAAGCATTTATTTAGTTGGTGAAGTAAACTCTCCGAACACAGTGTCCAAATAATATTTGAGAACCAAAGCATAAAACTCTCCAAACTTTACGTTGGACCACAGTAAGGCAAGGAAAAGACATTGAGCGCTCATATGAAGTGTGGCTCCAAATTTGGTTACCCGCAGATTTGCCATACGTGTTCTTCAAGTCTGGTTGGACCTGCTTGCTTGTTCCCAGCAGGCCATGAGGCCAGTAACTGTATGTCTGTATCTGCATCAGATCCTCTCCTTTCTCAGCCAGCCCTGAAATTCATTCAGCATTTCCATTTCAAAAACTGTAGCAACCATCAGCTGTATGATTACGAAGCGCTACATGGCCACCGAACAGCCTGTTCGGGAGGCCATATCGTATCGTGGATTATTTACTGCTGGCTGGTTTGGTGTGAGAGAAAACATTGTTCCCCGCTGGTTTACGAGCAAGCGAAGAGCCTGAGCACGAGATCTGTATTGAACTACGGTAGGACAAGCTACTTGCTCAGCTGATGACAAGATCCCCAGGTGGCCACAGGTCCCACGTCGCTTGCAGTTGCAGAAATTATTCGTCGACGGAGACGGCACATGGTGCTCCTCCTTACCTACTCGCGAGGGTAGTTAGTTTATTGCACGCGGTCCACCTGCAGGTCCTGCACTCGAGACTCCACCTTCCATTCATCTGCTCCATCTTCTTCCTCTTTGTTCGCCAGCGTATAATAACTTCTCTCCTCTGCAAAACTGCAACTGATCTGATCCGGGCTGCGGCGAGCTGTGCTCGCGCTGATGGAGATTAAGAGGGATGTATGGAGCCTGCTGCTCGTGCTGCTCCTCGGGCAGCTCGTCGCCTTCGCCATGGCCGCCTCAAGCTTCACCTCCTCCGTCATTGCTAATCTTGGTAGTCAATTTCTCATTGGACTGACCAGTGACCAGTATACACAGATTTGTTAGTGTTTATGATAGATTTACTTGATGGTTGTTATCTGGATAGTGGTAATTTGAGTTACTACTTACCTTGAATTAATATATTTGTGCAGGAGTTGATGCACCACTGACACAGTCTTTCTTCGCTTACCTGTTGCTGACCTTAGTCTATGTACCAATCGTCCTGCGTCGACGGCAGAAGCTGCAAGTAAGAGTAGCTGCATCAGTTAACCCAGGAAACTGTTGCAATTCATAGCTCACTGTCTTGAGTTGTCTTGCAGATAGCATGGTACTGGTATCTAGCTCTGGCCTTCTTTGATGTACAGGGGAACTATCTTGGTGAGTAGTATAGGCACTCGCTACACAGTTACAACTCAATGAAATTTTGTTAGGTCCCTCTTGCTACTGCTGATCAACATCTAATGTCCCAGTTGTGAAGGCATACCAGTACTCATACATTACCAGTGTAACTTTGTTGGATTGTTGGACTGTTGTATGGGTCATCGTGCTCACCTGGTACGCACTGGGCACAAGATACTCACTCTGGCAGTTCGTGGGGGCAGGGACATGTGTGGCAGGGCTTGCCCTTGTGCTGCTTTCAGATGCAGAATCTCCAGAGGAGCAAGGTAAGTTACTCCAAGCATCCTACAGTTCAATTAGAAAGTCAACAACAAAGACTCAAGAACAAGTCATTTTGAGAACTAGGAACTCATGGTAGTAGTAGGACCTGTCCATACCATCTCCCTTAAAAGAAATGATAGAAGAACAATCAAGAATACCAATACTAGTGGTGCATAAGATTGCAATGCAATAGGTGTAAATGTAAACATGACTTTAAGAACATTATGATTGAAATATACTTTCTAGTTTCTGTAGTTGCAGTTAACATCATATGTAAAATCTTATTTTCCTGCAGATCCGGGAAAAATGCCACTTCTGGGGGATGTCCTTGTTATTGCTGGGACAGTTGGTTTTGCGTTTAGCAATGTTGGGGAGGTTAGTTATATATGCATTACATGCATCTGCTGCTATCAGCAACAGTTTCTCACAGTGGCAATAAGCATTTCATTTTCCTCATGTGTAGGAATACTGTGTCAAGAAAAAGGATAGAGTTGAAGTTGTTGCAATGCTTGGACTCTTTGGGTTGCTGATCAGCATAGTGCAGATGTATCCTCAAAAATTAATTATTTAGCTATATACCTGTATAGCAAACTGGAGCAAAAAATGGTAACTGCATAACCTATATTAATGGTAAAGGATTAGTTAAAACAAATTGGCATGATCTGTCAAATGACATCTAAATATTTTTCTCTCTTTTGCGAAGTTAAACTATCAGCATAATTTCCTCGAACAAAAGTTGTAACTATAAATATGACCCAGGTTCTTGTTACCTTTTAACTTGATGAACCTTAGACTTATATTTGAAAGGAAGGGCCTAGAAGCAGTTACATGGTCTCCAACAATGGTAAGAAAAGTACATTCTACCATGAAACTCCCCATAAACCTTACTGATTTTATTATCTGGAAACTCATTCCTACTTTTGTCTTTTTCATTTGTTCCAGATAAGTCTGTTTGCAGGATTTGCAGTGGCAATTTTCATATTCTACACAATTACTCCTTTCGTTCTTAAGGTTAAGATCTCCAACATGTCAGGGATGGCATGAGCTCCACAAGTAGAAACTCCTGTCAAATGGTTATGGTCTATTAATAAAATAACCAAAGAATAAAGGAAAACTGTTTAAATAATAGTGGCTGACTACACAATATCAGAAAGAAGAAAGGTCCTCTTATTGTATTTTCAATCAGTTGAACAATAATTTAGCCTTTTTATTCTTATGCTCTTTTTTGCAGATGAGTGGATCTACATTGTTCAACCTTTCACTGCTAACATCTGACATGTGGGCAGTCGCCATTCGAGTTTTATTCTATCAGCAACAGGTGATTTCTCTGAACCCAGAATACTCGTCCCAAATGGTAACATATTACCCAATATGCTCACATATTTCACATGCAATCCACAGATAAACTGGTTGTACTACCTAGCATTCACAGTTGTAGCCATTGGATTAATCATCTATTCGTTGAAGTAAGTTTGTATATACCGATAATTTGCAGATATGTGACTCAATGGCTGCAGAAACCTAACAAAATTTGTTTCTTGTGATATATGAAGTGATAGTTCTTCAGATGATGAAACAGCTGGAAGTTCAGAAACACCAGCCCAATATCAGCAACTACCAATTGAAGACAATTCAACAAGAATTGGTTCTAATTCAGGTAGCCAAGAAAGGACACATAAGGAAGAAGTTCATATCTGTTAGCGGGGTAATGTATGAAGACACCTCCTTGTTAATGGATAGATTTGTACCAAATCAAATATGGCATAGAGATATGCAGAGTAAAGTGTTGGTCACTTCATGTATAGGAAAATGTTTAATTTTCTCAAGCAGGAAAGCAAGATGAGGAAGAGAATCAGAGTTAATTTTCTCTACACCTCAGTCCAGCAGATCATTCACAAATGTATAAAAAATACATCGGATCAAAAGGATCTTCAACTAGGGATTGCAAACCATCACAGCTGGTCTGCAAAGCATAATAGCAACAGTGTGGGAAACATGTAAAGAGAATTGCCTATGAAAATATTTTCTACATTGCTCATTGTAAAATTCTATGAGAAGTTTCATGCCCTGTGAATTGGAAGCTAAAAGGGGTAAGTGGAAAATAAAAATTTGGTTGAACTCATCTGAATGACCTGGATATTATTTGGCCAGTCACCCTGTTCAAAAGATAGACTGGAAAATCTCAAACTTATGGTGATTGAAACTTGAAAGTCGTCGAGAAGCAAGGTCGCATGAGTGGAATTTATATCACCGAAGCAGAAATTGACAACTGTAATGTCAAACAGAAATGATACGCAGGTCACCCCTGTGTCGAGAAAAATAATGTCAAACAGAGTAAAAAACATGTACCACAAGTTCACAACAGACATTGATAACTGAAGTATCAAACAGAACAAAAACTTAAACAGTAAGCAAACATTGTCAATCAAACAGAACTTAAACAGCAAGTGAACATTGACAATCAAACAGAGCAAAAACGAGACATCAGATCAAAGAAAACAATAGTAATGGATACCAAGAGGATGTATGGGGCTTGTTGAGCGTGCTCCTCCTCGGCCATCCCGTCGCATTTTCCCTGGCTTTCCTCAAGCTTCACATCCTCCCTCGTAGCAAATCTTGGTACTAGTTTCACGTCAAACTGATCCACACATACAGAATTATCAGTCGTGGTTGATGAAATTCTTGATAAAAATTATCTCAGTAGAGAGAACACCAGTTCATTCCCACAAACATATTTATGCAGGAATTGATGCACCACTCACGCAGTCTTGCTTCGCATACCTGTTGCTGATCTCAGTCTATGTGCCGATCGTCTTGCGTCGACAGCAGAAGCTCCAAAAATAGCTCATAAGAATCAACCATGGAAGCCTTTTGAGATTCATAGCTCTCAAACTCTCACTATTTCGAGTATTCTTGTCTTGCAGATAGCTTGGTATTGGTATCTGGCCTTGGCCTTCATTGATGTCCAGGGGAACTATTTTGGTGAGTACAACTGTACAAGCACCAAACGACCATAACTTGCACTGAACCCATACTACCAACAATTTCCAGTGGTATAATGTAACTCAGTCAGGTTCATCATGCTACATTGCTACTGCTAATAAGTATCAAAATTGCACACTGTAGTTGTGAAGGCATACCAGTACTCATACATCACTAGTGTAACTTTATTTGATTGCTGGACTGTTGTATGGGTCATCATACTTACCTGGTACGCACTAGGCACAGGATATTCTTTCAGGCAGTTTGTGGGCACAGGGACATGTGTGGTGGGGCTTGCCCTTGTGCTCCTTTCAGATGTGAAATCTCCAGATGAGCAAGGCAAGTTACATTGGAAGTAAAATACCAAGTATCAAGAACAAACCCCCTTTACTGGAATCATTTGAGTTACAAAATTAGGATTTCAATCACACACAAATTCATGGCAGTAGGAATAGTGTATCCCTTAAATTGAACCATGCCAGATGAACAATACAGGATACCAATTTTAGTTGTAGATGGCAATACAACAGATATTGAATGCAAACATGAGTTCATGGACATCATAGCATTGAAATCTACTTCCCAGTTTCCACAAAATGGTTTCATGGATTTTAACATCTTATAAAAAAAATAGATAAACAGATGCAAGCAAACTGGGGGATGCCCTTGTTATTTCCAGGACAGTTTGCTATGCATTTAGCAATGTTGGAGAGGTTAGTTCGGGTTATGTTATGTCTCTGCTGCTATAGCAATATCATATTTCTAATAAGTATTTCATTTTCCTTGTACGTGTAGGAATACTGTGTCAAAAAGAAATATCAAGTTGATGTTGTTGCCATGCTTGGATTATTTGGGTTGTTAGTCAAATAGTCAATACAGTTCAGATGTATCCCCTCCATCATTCAATACTTGTTACAGCCAGTGGAGCGAACTGGCATGATCCATTGGCAAAGCCACCTGTAATTTGATCTTGCTAGTACATAGTTAATTTTATTTTTCTTGAACATCTTAATTAAATTGTCACCACAGTGTTTCTAGAACAAAAAACGGTAAGTTCTGTTGTTCTGGAGGGAAAAGATCATGTCACCTTTAACCTGCTCTCCAACAATGGTAAGAAATACTCCCTCCGTCCACAAAGGGATGCAATTCCCATTTTTCGAGGAGTTAAACGATTTAAAATTTGACCCTATAAAAATAGTACTAACATTTATGATACAAAATAAATATCATTAAATTAATTATGAAATATATTTTCGTATTAAAACCTAGTTGGAGACATAAATGTTAATACCATTCACTATAACTTGGTCAAAGTTAAGCTAGTTTGACTGGCATAAATTCCATAGTGCATCTTTTTGTGGACAGAGGGAGTACATGCTTTACCATGAAACTCATTTATTTGCCATACACCTGCTGGCTGAATTGATTCACTGGAAACTCACACCCTTTTGTTTGTTCTTTATTTCCAGATAAGCCTCTTCGGAGGATATGCATTGGCATTTTTTATTTTCTACACAATTACTCCCTAGTTCTTAAGGTGAAGTATCTTCAACATGTTAGAAATGCCAAATGGTTTTCCATTTGAGTTCACAGTATTGCTTCAATTTGTAGTATCAGCCAGAAGAAGGCCCTCCTTTTGTTATGTTACATTTCAATACTCTCTTCTTTGATTTTGTACACAACTCAATTTGTTGTATCAGCCAGAAGGTGTGCACACAACTCAAGTTTCAAACCTTTTAGTCTTTGACCAAAATTTGCTCTAAAAATGTGGATTACAAATTTTGTACCATTGGATTCATATTTGAAAGCACTTTCATATGATGTCAATTTCATGGTCATGATAAACATCATAATATATGAGATATTAAAGATCAAAGTGTGGTGTTGGCAGGAAAAAACCGCACCTTACATTTTGAAAACGATGGAGTAATACTTTAGCCTTGATTTTGACAGCCATTTTTTTTTGGCAGAGTAGTGGATCAACATTATTCAACCTTTCGCTCCTGACATCTGACATGTGGACAGGTGCCATTCAAGTTTTATTCTATCATCAACAAGTGAAAATTCCTGACCCAGAATACTTGTGTGAGATTATTAACGTATTACCCAATAATAACCAGGCGACTACCTTGCAGCGGTGGACCGAAACGCAGACGGCAGAGGTCGCGGAAGCGCTCCACGGCGGCATGCCCTCATCCTGCTCCAGGGCGTAGTACCAGGTCTGCGCCTCGCCCCGGAGGTGGTAGGAGGCAAGCCACGTCCGATCGGACGCCAACGTCCGCTGGCCCCGGAAGAACTGCTCGCAGTGGTTGAGCCAGTTCAGGGGGTCGGCAGAGCCGTCGTATGTCTGGAACTCGAGCTTGTAAAACTTCGGCGGTGGAGGCTCCGGGCCGATGACCGAAACAGCGCCCCCGGCAGTGTCGTCGCGTGCCGGGGACGACGACGAAGAAGGCTGCAGCGAGCCCCCATGGAACAGGGGTCCGTCTACGCCCCCGTACAGGACGCCCGACGTGGGCACCCCCCCGTGGGCAACCACTGGCCCCGACGAAGGCAGCGGCGGCACATAGGGCTGTGCACTAGCCGTGGTGTAGACGGGTGCCGGCTCCGAAGTCCAGCCCGGAATGCGCGATGGCGATCGGGGAAACTGAATCTGGGTGATCGGCACGCCGCGGGGCGGAGGCGGCGGTGCGATCAGTGCTGCGGAAGAGGTCGCGCCGTCGTGGGGCATGCCGTAGATGTACCCAGCCGCAGACGGCGGCGCCGGTAGGGGTGGCGCCAACGACGCGTGCTGGACGGACGGCAGCGGCGGCGCCGGCAGGACCTGCTGGCTGTAGGGCAGCGGGAGCGCCGGTTGCTGCGGAAACAGGGGCTGGGGCGGCGGCTGCGGGCCGTGCGGACCAGCGAGGAAGGCATGAATGCCCGCCACAGCCCGCCCCAGGTCCAGTATGGCCGCCGTCATCTGTTCGGCAGACATGACGGACGCCGGAGCCGCGGCAGAGGGCGCGATAAGGCCCGACGCCGTGACAAGGGCCGAGGACGACGAGGGCAGGGGCGCGGTGGTTGCAGCGGTGGTGGGCGAGGACGCGAAGACCGCTGGCGAGGGATGGGAAGTCGACATCGAACCTAAGACTGCTGATACCAGGTTGATAGGAGCTCGACTCCTACCCTGGATCGATCGCAAGTTGTACGAGTGGGAGGTGGAGGGGCGAGGTTTGAACGACGACGCACGGCGGCGAGGCGCCGTGGTTCCTCGTGCGAGAGAGACAGGGACGCGCGAGGGGAAAGAGTTGTGGCTGCTATGCGGTTTTCTGGGATCTCCCGGCTCCCTAAAGGAAGCCGAGCAATTAGGTTTGCTCTTGCTTAATTCCCCAAAGTGTCTTACAGCTTATATATATATAATCTCTTCTCTCCTAAAAATAGAAACTGATCTCTAAAAAATAGAAACTGATCCGGGTCCTAGGCCAGCCCATGCGGTGCCTTCTTAGCCACTGGCTGGCTGTCGCCGGTTGTACTGGAGGCCCGTCATAACACTTACATAGTTTGGCCAACCCACAGATAAACTAATTGTATTATGTAGCATTTGGAGTTGTGGCCATTGGTTTGATCATCTACTCATTAAAGATAGTTTAAACTTCCTAAATTATTTTGAGGAAACCTAACAGAGTTTATTGCTTTGAATGTACTCTATGAAGTGAAAGTTCTTCAGATGTCAAAAAAGCTGCAAGTACAGAAACAACAGCCAAATATCAGAAACTTCAAAGTGAGGATAATTCAAAGGAGTGTGGTTCTAGTTCGGGCAGCCAAGAAAGGACAAGTAATGATGATGTTCACATCTGCTAGGGGGCAATGTACAAACGTTAAGTCACCTCCCCAAATCAAATATGATAAGTGGGGCTCTGTGGAGTATAGTATTACTCGATTCATGTAGATGAAACTGTCATTATGCCTAGCAAAAAGACAACCTGGATGTGCATAGAATTTATTTTTATACAGCATTTCAGCAAATATTTCACATTAAATTGAAAAATATATAGGATATAAAAGGAGCTCACGGACTATGGGCTTCCAAACCCATCACAGCTAGTTTGTCTAAGTACTAGTGAAACAGCAACATATTTGGGAAGATATAAGGAGAGGTCGAAAGCTCCTTCGAGAATGCTTGATACATAGTGTTCAAAGCTTCAGACTTGACAAACAACGATGGCCACTTTTGCCTTGGGATGCAGCAATGACTGAAACTAACCACACCAATGTCTTTCAAGATACTGTCAGTGCATGGCTGGGTACATGAAGGTCTGAACTCAGAAGTGTACAGTGCTCAGCTCGGCTCAGGCCACCATGCGCAGACAGAGACACACACCCGCTACCACGCTGCCATTCAGTCAAACAGGTACACATGCCAACGCTAGCAAACAGGGAGAGAGAGATGGCCGACATTGCCCACGCTTGTAGATTCCATGGTGTAGCGCCCTCACAATTGGTACGCCCCTGCATCGGCATGCATCCGTATCTCATAGGCGCTGTTGGCAGGTACTAACGCTGCTACTGCTTGACTATCCCCTGATGCTGAATGATTAGTGCAATGTTTCGTGTTGGAATATAAGATATCTGAAGATTACCTGGAATAAGCGCTAACTCCTTTTCTGCTAGGAGTAACATCCAACCTGAGAGACGAAAGGCACATTCTTAGAAGTTAACTTACCAGTGATATTGTTCAAGGGGGACATTGGCTGAGTATTGAATGTACAACCATTTTGTTCAGATCCATTCACCAGAAATCGCCACAAGAGCAGACCCCTGAATTGAAGTGGTGGAACCTGCTGCAATCTCGCATTACAATCTCCCTATCCTCAATTTCAGAGACCATTTTGATCACCGTGTGGCAGTCCCCACACACCCGCAGGTTCTTAAAAATGTGAAGGGGTACCCCTGGTGGTGTAGCTATCAAACCAAATGCGAGGGCTAGGCGCTCACTGTGCATTGCCAGCATAGCTTCTTTCTGCTCTTCTGCCACTTCATGAAGCGCAAAGCTTGTATCAGGACAATAACCTTCTTGCTTTAACTTAGCTGTCATTACCCTTAGCTTTGCATATATCTGTTCTGATAAAGGATGCGACTTGTCTGAAGCTATAAAGGAATGAACTTTATTCTTGATCTGAATCCAGCTGCATCCAGCTTCTTTCTTAACCTTTTTAGTGTCCATGAGCTTCCTCACTTCATCCTTCTCTTTCCACTTCCCCGCAGCCGAATAAATGTTGGAGAGAAGCACGTATAAAGCCGAGTCAAGAGGTTCAAGTGACAGCAGCTTCTCCGCAACCAACTTTCCAAGCTCAACATTCTTGTGAACTTTACAAGCTCCTAGCAATGTGCGCCATACCATTGGACCTGCTGGGAATGGCATGCCTTCTATAAGGCTCATTGCTTCATCAAGCTTGTCTGCACGGCTATAGAGATCAACCATGCACGCATAATGCTCCATGGTTGGAGTGATCCCATAGTCTCTGCCCATCGAATCAAAGTATTGCTGACCTTCTTCAACAAGACCAGCATGAGCACATCCCATGATCACAGAAAGGAATGTGACGCCATCCATCTCAATGCCCTCAGCTTCCATCTGTCGAAATACATCAAGGGCCTTTTGGCTGTAACCATGCTGTGCGTACCCTGATAGCATTGAGTTCCATGACACCAAATCTCTATCTGTTTGCCTCTCAAAGACACACTGAGCACTCTCGATGCTCCCTTTTCTTGCATACATACTAACAAGTGCACTGCTCACACAGAGTGCATCATGGCATCTGTGCTTGATAGAAATAGCATGGAACTGCCTACCCAGGTCAACTCCAGCTGTCGGACTAGCACAAGCATCAATGACACTAGAGATTGTAAACTCATTTGGCTTCAAGCCATGCATTGTCATCTTGATGAATACATTTGTGGCACCATCGCAATCACCAGCTTGGGCATAGCAAGTCAACATTGCAGACCATGAAACAACATCCTTCTGGTCAATCATTTTGAATATAGAAAGAGCTTCTTCAGTGCTGCAAAGCTTAGAGTAAGAGGCCAGAAGTGCAGTTCCAACAATTGGTGTATACTCATAGTTTGTCTTGATCACCTGGGCATGAATTTGGGGAGGCAAGCTGGCCACTGACGCTGTAAGAATTGTCGAGTAGGTGAAATCATTCGGAGCAACACCATCTTCTCTCATTCTGCTAAAAAGGGCAGCAGCAAGAGTTATATCACCGTTCTGAATGCACCCATTAATCATAGCAGTCCATGAAACAACATTCTGAGATCCTGACATCGACAAAAATATATCCAGAGCATTATCCAGTTGACCTGCTTTGCTGTAGGCATCCATGAGGGCTGTCATTACATTGCCATACGAATGAAACCCACGTTTAAGAACACTGCTGTGGAGTTGACATGCCAGGCCAAGGTGTTTGAGATTTGCACATAATTTGATCACTGTTGAGTATGTCGACTGTGTAAGCATGGTAATACTGGATCGTGAATCATGGAACAGCTGCAGGGCTTCAAGATCACGACCGTTCAACACAAGGCCCGCCATCAATGTGTTCCACGACACCATGTCCCTGGTCTCCATCCCACAAAACACGACCCTGGCTTCTTCAACCAGTCCACACTTTGCATACATGTTCATCAGAGAATTACACACAAACACAGTGGAACAGCAACCAAACTTAACTGATTGAGCATGCACGCGCCGCCCGAGATCAACCATACCCTGGCTCGCCACCATTGAGAGAACACTCGCAAATGTGAAAGGATTGGGCCAGACCCCCTCAGCACGCATCCTGAAGAAGAGCTCCATAACATCCAATAACGCTCCAGCCTGGATGTACCCAGTGAGCAACGATGTCCAGGTGACAACATTCCTCTCGGGCATTCCCTCAAACACCTTCCTGCCGTCCACAACACTGTGCCACTTCATGTACATGTCAACAAGAGACGTGCCCACACTGACGTCGCCACGATCATGCCCGCACCTGACGCACAGGCCATGCAGCTGCTTCCCCAGTACTCTGTCTGGCACTGACCCACAGACTTTGAGGACGCCCAACAGTGCCCCACCGCCAACACGCCCACCATGGCGGCGGTGCACATCGAAGAAGCGGTCTAGCACCTGGTGGACCAAACCCCTCCGCGCGTGCTCGGGAAGGGCACGGTCCGGGGTGTCCCTGTGGGGAATTTCGTCGAACACTTGGCAGGCGCCGGTAGCGTCATTGAGGTTAGCGTGGCTCTCCGATGGAACGGAGGAGGCGAGCGTGGATTGTGACTTCGGGGCCTGTTCCGGTGCCAAGGCCCCAGCGTTCTTGCCGCGGAGGTGTGCGAGGCACCAGTGTCGGAGTTGGTGAGTTCTCACGCCTAGGGCCAACATTTAAGCCCCTAAATCACCCGCTCCTGCCTCTGATGCCCCATCAGGCATGAGCACCGCGCACGCCTCTGCTGCCCTGCCTAACACAAGCACGGCGCCGCCTGCCGGCTCGATTCGTCCGCGCCACCCCGGTCCCCCGATTTGGCCACGCACTCATGCCAGCGCTAGGAGCACGCCGGCGCCGCCACCTATGTTTGCTTGTGACTTTTGAGAGCCGAGAGGAGACGAGACAGGTGTGTGTGTGTGTGTGTGTGTGTGTGTGTGTGGAGGGGGGGCGGAGGGCGCCAATTTTTGTTTCGGCCCAATAGACCTAGTTTGGTTTAGCTGTGGTGCGATTGTGCGTGTTTTTTTCCTTTCTTTTTGCCTTCCCTTTATTCATCGACGCTGTCTATTTTTGTTTTTGAAGGAGATAAGAAATCTCAGCTTTTAAGAAAGATTTTTTATAAAGCTTTTAAGAAAGCTATAAGGTCAGTTTTAGTGGGGATTTCATGTCCCAATTTCTAAGATTCCATATATCGGAAACAGTGTAGATAAGTTTTTATCCCCATAAAACTCATTTCATCCCATAAAAAACTTTTATTATTTGTCTCTTCATCTATTCTATGTCATGTCAGCTTATTTACTGCTATAAACCAAGTATCCTCCGACCCTCTCATGGCCTTCCATATCCATTTAACCAAGAGGCATTCATTCATAATTTCGGAATTGATAATCCCCAAACCACCTTGGTCTTTGGATGTAGTAACCATTTCCCATTTGGCCATGTGATATTTGAAATCGTCCTCCATCTCTTGATGGGCTCCATCATTTAATAGATAGAAGCCCATACAATACATCGGTATACTACTAAGACAAATGTTAGTTAAAATTAGCCTCCCTGTGAGGTGATGTGCTTTCCTTTTCATGGATCCAACCTTTTCCCCATCCTGGTAAAAATGTTTGCAAAATAACCGGTAAACATGTTATTGTCACTCACTTGAATGCCTAGGTGTTTGAGAGGAAGATTCCAAATTACAATTTACTCCCTCCGTACTAAAAAAATAAAGTCATTTTGGACAGCGACACGGTCTCCAAAGCATAACTTTGACTACTTATTTTTATAAAGATATTTATTAAAAAGTGATATATGTAAATTTTTGTGAAAGTATTTTTCAAGACAAATCTATTCATGATTTATATTCCCAATGTTTGACCCGAGGCTTGTCCAAAACGACTTCATTTTTTAGTACGGAGGGAGTAGCATATTTTTAGCTGTCCTTTCTTTCTCCTCTTGAGCCATCCAAAAAAACAAACCCCTCACTTTTGTGAAAATTATAATCTTTATACCAGAAAGCCACTCAAAGCAGTGTAAGATTAATTTCAGGTTTAAGACTGAAGCATCTATCATAATCACAATATCATTTGCGTATTGAACATGAGAGATGTCCCCTGGAATCAAATTATCTACAACATTACACTCGAGAAACACGCCGGCCCGGGAGCAATCGATGCCTCAGCAAAAAACCCCGGACAGGAATTGGACCAACCCCTCGGGAGCCAGGACCTCGGCCCGGCTATAGCTCCGCTCCGTACTGCGTGACGGCGACACCCACCCTTGTCCGCTCTGGCGCTCTCGGCAGCAGTTGCAGTTGGCGGCGTACCAGGTACCACGTACTAGGTCCGGACGCACGCATGCCTCCAACCGGCCAGGCCGCCCCACCTCCACTGTTCCGCGGTCAACTGCTGGAGACGTCGCCGCCCCCAGCGGCACAGCGGACAGCGTCCCCTCACCTTCATTCATCACGGCTCACCAGACGGTGTCCTGGTCGACGCCGGAGCAGCAGCAGCACCAGAAGCAGCGAGGCGAGGCGTCGCTGTCTGCGGACCCGCCCAGCGCGCCAGGGGCCAGGGCCCCAGGTCACGCGGCCGGCGGCCCCGAGCGCGAAAACGCTGTGGGTGTCGTTAGCTTCCGGTTCCCGTTGCAGCCCCTGTTCTTGGAACGGCTAGGAGCTCGAAGCAACCGTACCGGCGCAGGAGGTGTCATGTCCGCACGTACCACGGGGTGCTGTCCAGTCATGGGAACCGAAGTCGTTCTGGCATCATTTCGCTCTGTGAGGTGCACAGCACAGAACACGGGCTAGTTGTGTGGTGTGGTGCCCCTATCATCAGCTCTGAATCCTATGTGAAAAATGAAAGCCGTTTGCTTCCTTGTCGAGCTCCTGCATCGTCAGTCATTCCTGTCGACGGGGTCGGCCGCACCGCACGAGATCTGTCGCTTGGCTCCCGCGCGCGCTCGTGTCGTGCCAGATGACAATGCGCGGTTGCCATCTGATTCATCAAGCGCACAGTCCTAGGAAATGGCCGGGCAAATTGCTGTATGTAGGCTGTAGGAGTATCTGAAAGTGGTGACAACGTTTGCTGCTTCTGCTTGCTTTCGGATGACAGCGAATTGCAGTAGAGGGTAAACCGTAAGCTGTAGGAGTAGACTAGTTTTCAGTGTTGGGGGCATTCGTCGATTCGAATTGGATCCCCCGATCACTATCCACGTACAAGAACACGAGGTGTAGATTGCCCGCGCTACTGCTCCCCTGGAGCAGATTTTTCTGTCCGAGCTGCAGGCCGGCCTACTTGTGATTCCATGGACAGGGTTGGAACGCATTTGCTGCACATGGTCGCTGCTGCATCGTGCCGCTTTACCGGTGCTACCTGACGAAAGCCTCGTTGCGCGAGAAATGAGCTGCAGCGGCCACCCAGGATCGTACGAGACAGAAAATGACAAGCATTCGGCTGCCAACGCACCAAGTAGAACGTCCGGTGCTTAGATTTATTATATTATTAAATCAGTATCTAGTGGCGTTCAAATATTGTAAGACATTTTTACACAGCATCAAAACAGTAACAAAAACTGCTTGCAAGTTACAGCGACATATATCTAGCAGTTTTAGGCTTCTTGTGACAGGTTCGGACCCACAGCACGTGGAAGAGCACGTGAGTATATAGCAATATGACACAGCTTCACCGTTGAAATATGTGTCAAGTGACACCCATCAGATATCAAACACAGCTAGCTGCACAGAAGCTCTTCCTTCAATTTCCCACGGAACCGTAGTCTGCGCTCCAGAGTCCACGTCACTTTGACAAATTAAATGTTAGCTAGTGCAATGCACAAGAGAACCGACTGCTGATCTTCGTCATTTGCCTTGGCATATCTATACTAGACTAGACTACTGTCGACTAGAGCCGATCCTGGCACTGCAAGAGCAAGATTGCACCACTGTTGCAGCTTCGGAGCTACCTAGTATCGAGCCATACTGTTCACAATGCCTCCTCTGCGATGAACGCCTAGGAAGCTAGGTATGATGAGTTCATCTCAGATTGCAAGTTGGACTTGTTTGGCCGGGCACCCGGCAGCTCCGGCTCCGGCTGACACCCCTACGACAAACACTGTAGCATCGGAAGCTGTTTTTCTTTTCCCACCATTTCCCTCTCACTGTAGCGGGGGTACTGTTTACGGAATCCGTGAAACTTGAATTTCTGGCTCCTCCGGCTCCTGTTATGACACGCTACAGTGCATGAACAGTGTAGGAGCCGAAGCATCTCAGAGCCGTACCAAACAGGTTCTGTTCTCCGATTGCAAGTTACAACGACGTATCCATAGCAGTTTTAGGCTTCTTGTGACAGGTTCGGACACGTGGAAGAGCACATGAGTATATAGCAATATGACACGCATTGCTACACGGATAGTTTTTAGGGGCGGCTGATGAGATTTTGTAGAGGCGGTTCGGCTAGCCGCCTCTATTATACCGTCTCTATAAATTATATATTTGTAGTTACGGTTTTTAGATTGTCCTTACAAATCGATTTGTAGGAGTGACCCCTATAATACCTATTTGTAGGGGCAGTTCAGTCTAAAACCGCCCCTAAAGTATTTTTTTTCGTAAAAAAATTCAAATTTACAATTCAAATTCGACCAGAACATATATATATATATATGTGTGTGTCTGTGTGTCGGCACAAAAATATGTCGACACATGGCAAGCCGAAAGGATTTGCTTAGGACGAGCCCGGAGATCCGCTTGACTTTAACGCATGGTTAACTGATCCTGCGAATTCCTCTCGAGGCGTGCCAGTCAATTTGACCTGCAATTGACAAGGAGAAAAAATTTATCAGTAATTTAAGGTGGAACATGCCGGTCTTTGCCTAGACAGTTCCAAGTGTGTCTCTACGGGAGCAGTCAAACGACAAAATCGACTAAATAACCGATACGCACAGAAATCGGCTATTACGGACAGTAAAGCTTATGGATTGCGATTGATTTTATGTTGATAAATATAATGCCCGTAGATATAAGTGAAATCATCAGCTAGGTGGATATTACCAGTATGAATCATTGAGCCGATGAATCTAATCGAGAAAGGATATAGTATGCAAACAAATCGACTATCTAATACTAATGGACCTATAAACGCTCTGAATCCAATCTGTTACCATCAACAGTGAGGTTCGACCGGATCGATAGCAGCTATGATGATAGTAACAAACTAAAACCTTAAAATCCGTAAAACCATCTATACTTCGACAGGCTTTTCGAAAGACATGCTATACGTGAAGACTCAGGAGAATCGGCTAAAACAGCCGATTTGGGTGGAAAAGGACTACAACATACGAACAATCGACTATTTAACACGAACAAACCTATAAACTCATCAGACCTAACCTGCTATCTCTAACAGTGGGGTTCGACCGAATCGATGCAGCCATGATAAAGATAACAAATCAAACCTTTAAAGTACACAGATCTATTCACGTTTAACAGAATCATATAGACATATTGTAGGCGTTAAAGCATAGACGATCGACTATTCAGCCGATGTAGGCATAGCAAACAGTTAAGGTCACGTCTAATCGAGAACAAATCTACTAACTAGCATCCTCCAATCTATATTGCCATCAGTGGGGATCGACCGGATCGTTGCAGCCACAATAGCGAACTACAGACCAAATTTAACTAGCCAGCAAACCTCTTCAAGATCATACAAGCCTTAACCGCGTACTATGCATGATCAAGATCGAAATAAAACAACCGATGAAACATAACCCGTCGCTCAGAGTAAGAAACATCGTGTTGTAACAGAGCAAACGACGGACTAAAAGGATATGAGGCCGATCTAAATCAATCACGACCGGTGAAAGGTCCTAATATGGCTAGAGGGGGGTGAATAGCCTATTTAAAATTCTACAAATCAACTAGAGCAATTTGATTAGTAAGACAAATAGCGAAATGCAAACTTACTCTAGCTCTACGAGGGTTGCAAGCCACCTATCCAATAATTCTAGTTGCAATGATTACTAGACACATAACTTGCTATGATACTACTCACTAAGAGCTCTCAATCTTGCTACACTAAAGAGCTTCACTAGATGAACTTAAATAACAGAGCAAGCTCTCAATTCTAATTACACTAAAGAGCTTGCCACACTTAGTTTGCAAGAATATAAAAGAGTGAGTAGGGTGATTATACCGCCGTGTAGAGGGATGAACCAATCACAAGATGAATATGAAATCAATCACCGAGAGAATACCAAATGGCAAGAGACAATCGATTTTCTCCCGAGGTTCACGTGCTTGCCAACACGCTACGTCCCTGTTGTGTCGACCAACACTCGGTGGTTCGGCGGCTAAGAGGTGTTGCACAAACCTCGTCCACACGATTGGACACCGCAAGAACCTACCCACAAGTAAGGTAACTCAATGACACGAGCAATCCACTAGAGTTACCTTTCGGCGCTCCGCCAGGGAAGGTACAAATCCTCTCACAATCACCAGAGATGGCCACGAACAATCACCAACTCGTGTCAATCCTCCACCGCTGCACCAAGCCGTCTAGGTGGTGGCAACCACCAAGAGCAACAAGCGAAATCTGCAGCAAAACACGAATACCAAGTGTCTCTAGATGCAATCACTCAAACAATGCACTTGGATTCTCTCCCAATCTCACAAAAATGATGAATCAATGATGGAGATGAGTGGGAGGGCTTTGGCTAAGCTGACAAGGTTGCTATGTCAATGCAAATGGCCAAGAGAGAGAGCTTAAGCCGGCCATGGGGCTTAAATAGAAGCCCCCATGAAATAGAGCCGTTGGGCTCCTCACTGCACTGAACACGGTCGATCGGACGCTCCGGTCAGATTGATCGGACGCTGGACCTCAGCGTCCGGTCATGCGATGTGCGCCACGTGTCATCGGCTTTAAACGTCGATCACCCGATTTCAACGGTTAAGAGATGACCGGACGCGTCAGTTAGAAAGTGACCGGACGCTGAACCTCAGTGTCCGGTCGTTTCCAGTAAGGTTCCAAACACGAATTTGCACGACCGAACGTGTCCGGTCATGCCCGACCGGACTCACCCAGTGTCCGGTCACTCAATGTCTCCTCTCAGTCGTCCCCACGTCAACAGATGTCAAGATCGACCGGGCGGACGCACTCGCGGCGTCCGGTCATAGAGCGACCCAATCGTCCGGTCATTTGACCGACGCTAAGCGTCTTCATTTATTACTCGACCGGACGCGCCGGTCCAACCGAGGCCAGCGTCCGGTCACTTCCAGTGACCTCCGTCTTTTCTGTCTAAGGCGCCGGTGGAGTTTCTTACCCTTGCACCCAAACTTCACCACCCTTGATCAAATATGCCAACCATCAAGTGTATCACCTTGTGCATATGTGTTAGCATATTTTCATAAACATTTTCAAGGGTGTTAGCATTCCACTAGATCCTAAATGCATATGCAATGAGTTAGAGCACCTAGTGGCATTTTGATAACCGTATTTCGATACGAGTTTCACCCCTCTTAATAGTACGACTATCCATCCTAAATGTCTTGATCACCAAAATAAAATGGCTCCTATAATTTATACCTTTGTCTTGAGCCTTTTATTTTTCTCTTTCTTCTTTCCAAGTCCGAGCACTTGATCATCACCATAACATCACCATCATCAAGTTATGATCTTCATTTGCTTCACCACTTAGAGTGTGCTACCTATATCATGATCACTTGATAAACTAGGTTAGCACTTAGGGTTTCATCAATTCACCAAAACTAAACTAGAGCTTTCAATCGGGCAGGTTGATGTTGCTGCAAACTAATAACAATAAGAACATCAACAAGATCGGTAATTTCATAAATCTACCCGAAGGATGCCACCCTTAGGCAAAGCCGATAACTTGACCTTAATCTAATTCAAGCAATAGAGGTTTAATTTGATCAATACAGCTGTACTTGAACTAGATAAGAGTTGATAACTAGCTTATACTAGAGTTCGCAGTAGAGGTCGAACTTAACTAATGCAGCCTGTACAAACGGAAGTATAAGCCAAGACGGTACTTACAGACAAGCCGGAGGTCGGCCGAACCGATACAGCCCTGCTTGTTGAAGAACTCGCCGAGATCTACTCTACTCCTACTTCTAAGAGTTGGCACGGAGCCAAAAAAAATAAATTATATTTGATTGATTGGTTCTCCTTTACAATAGCCGGGGTATAATATTTATACCGGAACCTAAGCATGAATCCTACTTAAGTACGACTCATCATAATCTTTGGCATAAGAGGAAAAACATTCCTAATTTAAAATAACTTGGACCCTAATCTTTCCCTTTTGTAGAGTCTGATATGTATTTCCCGACGCCAACCGTAAGTCTTTGTCGTTATCTGCTGACGTCATTTGAAGAGAGCCGATTCCAGTGTCGCATCTAAATCAGCTGATATCGACCCTTGTGCAAATCGATTCCTTGGTTGACGTAATCTTGTAAGCTTCGAGTTCCCACGTTCTTCTTCCTAAATTTTGGTGTAAACACATGCCCCTTAATTTTTGGATAAAATGATTTTATTCTAAAATTCCTATTTATCTGTTTACCACGTCGCAACCGTTTTGCTCTGAGATATACGCGTGACTCCTGACTTCCTGATCTGAGTCTTATATAATATTCCAATAGTGTCTTCTCCAACTCACTCGGCCTGTTTGCTTTTTTCTTCTTTCTCAAGTAAATCTTAACAGCCGACGCCGCCATCGCCAAAGCCTCAACCCTAGCAAATCCTCTGCCAAGCTTTTATTCAAGCGATCTTCCTCAGATTCAAAACTATTTTGGTTGCAATGGCGACCAGCGACCACATCCCTGAGGTACGCCTTCAAGTTCCCATTCTCAAAGCATCGGTCGCTACCCTATGTTTCTTTTCTTCTCGAATTTATTTTATCTGGTTTTTAGGAAATGAAGAACGAAATATTGATTCCATCGGTTGTTGTTCCCAATGTCTATTTTCTTAGGCCTATGGGTGACCCTGATCTATCTGATTTTATCTGTCAAGAAACCAACCAAATCCCCCTCAAACAATCTGTAGTTGGTTCGTCTTCCTAGAACACCAAGACTCCCTTCAAAAACTGGCCCAAAATACCTAAAGGATGGAGAGATTGGTTTCATAGAGTGTTTGAGAAGAAGGCTGGAGATTGAGAGCTTTATAATCTGAATCAGTGCTTGACGCTCTCGTTCTCCGGAATGGAGAGAAATGATCCACTTCGAATCTCTACATCTTATTTTTAGTCTAATACCCTAAATACCTTTATTTTTTGTCAAGGTCGGATGACCATCACTGTCCACGTACAAGAACACGAGGTGTAGATTGCCCGCGCTACTGCTCCCCTGGAGCAGATTTTTCTGTCCGAGCTGCAGGCCGGCCTACTTGTGATTCCATGGACAGGGTTGGAGCGCATTTGCTGCACATGGTCGCTGCTGCATCGTGTCGCTTTACCGGTGCTACCTGACGAAAGCCTCGTTGCGCCGGAGAAATGAGCTGCAGCGGCCACCCAGGATCGTACGAGACAGAAAATGACAAGCATTCGGCTGCCTACGCACCAAGTAGAACGTCCGGTGCTTAGATTTATTATATTATTAAATCAGTATCTAGTGGCGTTCAAATATTGTAAGATATTTTTACACAGCATCAAAACAGTAACAAAAACTGCTTGCAAGTTACAGCGACATATATCTAGCAGTTTTAGGCTTCTTGCGACAGGTTTGAACCCACAGCACGTGGAAGAGCACGTGAGTATATAGCAATATGACACAGCTTCACCGTTGAAATATGTGTCAAGTGACACCCATCAGATATCAAACACAGCTAGCTGCACAGAAGCTCTTCCTTCAATTTCCCACGGAACCATAGCCCGTTCGCTTTTGAAAAACAAGATGAAACACTGTTTCGGCTGATTTGTTGTCAGATAAAAACACGATTCCGATTGAAAAAACAAGCTGAAAAAGACGGATTATAAAAGAAGCGAACAGGGGTTCAGAGTCCACGTCACTTTGACAAATTAAATGTTAGCTTGTGCAATGCACAAGAGAACCGACTGCTGATCTTCGTCATTTGCCTTGGCATATCTATACTACACTGGACTACTGTCGACTAGAGCCGATCCTGGCACTGCAAGAGCAAGATTGCACCACTGTTGCAGCTTCGGAGCTACCTTGGTATCTAGCCGTTATTGTTCACGATGCCTCTTCTGCGATGACCACCTAGGAAGCTAGGTATGATGAGTTCATCTCCGATTGCAAGTTACAACGACGTATACATAGCAGTTTTAGGCTTCTTGTGACAGGTTCGGACCCACAGCACGTGGAAGAGCACATGAGTATATAGCAATATGACACGGCTTGTCAAAGAAGAACAGTAGTGCTAACGAAAGAACTGAGGATGGCTTCCGCTTCCCCCCTTCTCCAACCCAGCCCACCGGTCGCCGACCCGGCGCCGCCGGCCACCCAGCCCCCAGCGGCGCCTCCAAAGGTAAAGGCCCCGCTCCCCTTTCCCCGCACGCCATGCCCTTCTTCCCAGGTGAGGCCTCTGGCTGCCCCAAGACCATGAGGTGGGCGGAGATCTCCGACTGCTCCGACTACGACACCGATTTTGACTCCTCCCCCGAGCAGCCTGCATCCTACTGCTCCCCGACGTGGGATAGACGCTCATGTCGTTGATGAGAGGCCGGCGGAGACCGCACCCATGGAGGTGGATGCCCATCCAGCCCCCAAGCGACGACGGCAGAGGAGGCGTACCCGCCAGCCTACCCATGGCCAGGCCGGTGACCGTCTGGGGAGCAGCGGCACCGAGCGGGTCCCCACCCACCTGTGGCTTGGAGGCGGGGAGGCTTCCGACGAACGCGCAATCCTGCAGCATATCCTGGTCCACCAGCGACTCGGGCCCCGAGCACCACCACGAAGGCACCGCCGGATCTCGCCGCCCGACGCACAAGGATGGAGGAGGTCCTGCCCCGCCAGCCCGAGGAGCCCCAGCCACCTAGGGCGCGCGCACCAAAAACTCCACGGCGGTGACGCATACCAGACGCCATTCATGACCGGTGCCTCAACTGCCTCTCCTACAACCACAGGATTGCGACTTGCCATCTCCTCCGGCGGTGTCTTTGCTGCCACGAGTTCCGGCATCTCGCTAGGGACTGCAAGTGTAGCCGCAAGCCTGAGGAAGTCAGGGGATGGGCCACACCAGGCAACCAGCGGCGCTTCATCAAGGCGCAAGGAAGACCGTCTAGCCCCGACACCCCTGAGGGCTCCCAGGCTCATGGCCAACACCGCCGAGCTTCACGCTGGCTGGGGATGCGATTGCTGCCATGACGACGGGCAGGGAGGAATCGTCATCGGTAAACAACCTCCATTTCGTTTGGACAGGAAACATCACTATCCCAAGTGACCACATATGAACCACCCTTCTTCTTCTTCTTGATGGTTGTCTTATCCTTCTTCTCTTTCTTTTCCTTCTTGTCCTTCTTGCTCTTCTTGTCATCATCATCATTGTCGCTATTGTATAGGCATTGAGCAACAAGATGATCCTTGCTTTCACACTTGAAGCACCTTCTTGACTCGTCCTTGTTCTTGGATGAAGATTTCTTTCTTCTAGCATGATAGCCCTTCTTCACCATGAACTTGCCAAATCTCTTCACAAAGAGAGCCATCTTCTCATTATCATCATCATCCGAAGAGAATGAGCCTTCATTTTCACTTGATGTGTCTTGCTTGGCCTTGCCCTTGGATGATGTGGCTTTGAATGCCACACCCTTCTTCACATCCTTCTTCTCCTTTTCTTCCTTCTCATCATCATCTCTATATGTATCATCGGTCATGATATCTCCCAAGATTTGATTTGGTGTCATTGTGTCCAAACTGGTTCTCACTAGCAAGGTGACCAACATGCCAAATCTTACGGGTAAATATCTCAAGAACTTATGTGAGAAGTCCTTGTCCTCCACTTTCTCACCAAGTGCTTTGAGATCATTGACAAGCACCTTCATCTGATGGAACATGTCCGGTACACTCTCATCTTCCTTCATCTTGAAGCTAGCAAACTTCTCCTTGAGAATGTATTCCTTACACCTTTATTGCCTTGGTGCCCTCAAATGATTCTTCCAACTTCTTCCAAGCCTCATGAGCCATCTCAACGTTCTTTATTTGCTCAAATGTTCTCTCATCAATAGCATCATTAATAGCACTAAGAGCAATATCATTGTTTTGGACTACCACTTCTTCGAACGTGGTGGGATTCTTAGGATTAGCTATCTCAATTTTAGTCTCCGCCACCTTCCACACATTTCTATTGATGGACTTGATGTGTGTGGTCATCTTAGACTTCCAATATGGATAATTTATGCCATCAAATTGAGGTGGCTTCTTGGTGTTGTTGATTTAAGCCATTTTGACATCGAAGGTTGTTAAGCCTCAAATCATGATGACCACGGCTCTGATAACACTTGAAAGGTCCTAATGGCTAGAGGGGGTGAATAGCCTATTAAAAATTTTTACAACAACACTTAACAAACCGGTTAGATAAATATGAGGCGAAACGAATGTTGTGCTAGCCTACTAAAAATGCAAGCCACCTACCACAATTCTAGTGACTATGATTTCTAAGAACACAAAAGCTATGTGACTATACTAAGTTAGTGTGCTCTCAAAGACTAACTAAAAAACCACACTAACCACTAGAACCGACAGAAGCTTGCTCTCAAAACTAACTACACTAAAGAGCAAAGCAACACTAGAAATATAAATGCAAGAGATGGGTTGTGATGATTATACCGTCGTGTCGAGGATAGAGCCAATCAAAATATGATGGAGCCAATCAATCACAATCAATCAAAAAATCCTCGGGACAAGATGACACAAGATTTTTACCGAGGTTCACTTGCTTGCCGGCAAGCTAGTCCTCGTTGGGCGATTCACTCACTTAGAGGTTCACGCGTTAATTGGCATCATACGCCAAACCCTCAATAGGGTGCCGCACAACCAATACAAGATGAGGAATACACAAGCCACGAGCAATCCACTAGAGTACCTTTTGGCTCTCTACCGGGGAAAGGTCAAGAACCCCTCACAATCACCACGATCGGAGCCGGAGACAAGCACCTTCCTTCGCTCGATGATCCTCGCTACACCAAGCCGTCTAGGTGGTGGCAACCACCAAGAGTAACAAGTGAATCCTACAGCGAAACACGAATACCAAGTGTCTCTAGATGCAATCACTCAAGAATGCACTTGGATTCACTTCCAATCTCACAAATATGATGAATCAGTGATGGAGATGAGTGGGAGGACTTTGGCTAAGCTCACAAGGTTGCTATGTCAATGCAAATGGACAAGAGAGTGAGCTTGAGTCGGCCAAGGGGTTTAAATAGAGAGACCCCACGAATAGAGTCGTTGGCTCTCTGCTATCAGCCTTCACGACATGACTGGATGTACCGATCAAGTCGACCTGACGCAGGACCCCAGCGTTTGGTCCTTGGATCTACGCCACGTGTCCCTCTTCGTTCAACCCTGATTGCCTGATCCCAACGGTCGAGTTCTGCCACGCCTGCGCCTAAGTGATGACCGGACACACGTAGACACGACCTGACGCTGCCGCGCCGCGTCAGGTGCTCACAAACTCGCACGCCACCAGAAAGTGACTGAACGCGCCGATCACTTCAACCACCACGCATTAGGTCGACTCCAGACAGTTCCCCTAGCGCCTAAAAGCCAACCTAACACGTCAGGTCCGCCCTGATCGGACGTAGCTGAGCGTCAGGTCCTCGTTACCTTAGCCGCCCACGCTACGTCACCATGCGTCAGCCATGACCGAACGCACCCTCTGCGTGTCAGGTCACATTTAGCTCCTACGTCCGGTCAAGCAACAGACAGAGACCGAAGGTGCCACCAAATTTTATAAATGACCGGACTCACTGACCTAGCGTTAGGTCACACCGTGTGCTGCATCCGGTCACTGATTTTAAGTGAAAATCAACTCCTTCACTTCACCAACTTCTCCACCCTTGCTCAAATATGCCAACCACCAAGTGTATCACCTTGTACACATGTGTTAGCATATTTTCACAAACATTTTCAAGGGTGTTAGCACTCCACTAGATCTAAATGCATATGCAATGAGTTAGAACATCTAGTGGCACTTTGATAACCGCATTTCATGACGAGTTTCACCCCTCTTAATAGTACGGCTATCGATCCTAAATGTGATCACACTCACTAAGTGTCTCGATCACTAAACCGAAAAGCTCCTATCAAGTTTCACCTTTGCCTTGAGCTTTGTTTTTCTTTTTCTTCTTTTCCAAGCCGAGCACTTGATCACCATGACCACCACACCATCATCATGATCTTCACCATTGGTCCACCATTTGGAATAGTGTTATCTATCTCATAATCACTTTGATAAACTATGTTAGCACTTAGAGTTTCATCAATTCACCAAAACCAAACTAGAGCTTTTAATCTCCTCTTTTTTGGTAATTGATGACAACCCTTTCACAAAGATATGAATTGAAATTCATTTGAATCCATGTTGCTTGCCCAAGCATATTTACCATGTGTAAAAGGATATGGACAAGTTTCATGAACCCCAAATGGTAGCATTTGCTTCCCCTACATATGTGCTAAGAGTTTGGATTGAAGCTTGCACATATGTTTAGATAGGAATTTTGGAGGGCAATGTCTACCAAATGATGGTAAGGTATAAGAGATGGACCTTTAAAGCGTGATACCAATTGAAGTGCACCATTATACCATCTTTAGCACCATTAGTAACTAGACATATATAAAAATTAGAATACCCGGTGAGATCAACATTAGAAGTAAGGGTCTAGTTTTTTCAATATAAACACAAGTCTAGTTACTCAACCTATGCATGCTAGTTTTTTAATTCATCAATCAAACCTACAACTAGCATCCACCACACAAGCATGGAATTTGAAATTTAAAACTTGTGTCATGCAAGCAAACATATGAAATGCATATTTAAATGCACCAATCAAGTTTATGAGCTTGCTCCCCCTACTTGTGTTCTCAAAATTTTAATTGATCCCCCCTTACTTTGTCATATCTCTCCCCCTATGTCAAAGTACTTCTCCCCTTATCACTTATATCTTTGTTTCTCTCCCCCTTTGTCATCACTAACCACAAAAGTTTAAAATTTAGATAGGTTAAGATTATCAATATCAATCAATGGGGTGAGGATCATTTTTCTAAATTTGGTTCAATCAAGAACACTTGCCAAAGATATTTAACTCGGTTTAATCAAGGACAAGCTTCTTCACACATTAATTCAAGGGTTATCTTGTACCATATTGAGTTAAACACTTGTAGCTCATTTTTAGATTAAACATTAGGTTCGCAAGCCCACAAACATATCATATGCTACCACTAGATCATATCAAGCATAAAGCAATAGTGGCACCATACAAGCATCAAAATTATTTGATTTTCATGAATGAGCCTATAAAATATGATAGGAATGACTAGGTGCACTAAACAAGTCCTTAGCAAAAATGTATACATGCCAATCAACTTTTACCTTGGATTACTCGAAGGAGAGGAATGTCATATAAGTGGGGGGTGCATCAACATATATTTGAGAAATCCAATATGTTCATTTTATTCCTTAGCTTACAAAACCTTTTCTCATCCAATGGCTTGGTGAATATATCGGCAAGTTGATCTTCGATGCTTACACTCAATTGAAATGTCCCCTTTTTGTTGATGATCTCTTATGAAATGGTGGCGGACATCAATGTGCTTTGTTCTTGCATGTTGAACCGAATTGTTAGTTAGCTTGATTGCACTCTCATTGTCACATAACAATGGCACTTTCTTGAACTTGATTCCAAAGTCATTCAAGGTGGCCTTCATCCAAAGAATTTGTGCACAACAACTACCAGCGGATATGTATTTGGCTTCGATGGTTGATAATGCAACACTATTTTGCTTCTTTGATGCCCATGAAACAAGTGATCTTCCCCACAATTGACATGTGCCAGAGGTGCTCTTTCTTTCAACCTTGCATCCCGCATAATCCGAGTCAGAGTAACCAACTAGTTCAAAATTTTCTCCTTTGGGATACCACAAACCAATATTTTATGTATGCTTCAAGTACCTCAATATTTTCTTTGTATCCTTCAAATGACTTTCTCTAGGCGAGGCTTGAAATCTTACACACATGCACACACTAAACAGAATGTCTGGCCTCGATGCGATCACATAGACTAGGCTTCCAATCATGGAGCGATATAACTTTTGATCCATCATGTTGCCACTTGCATCACTATCCAAATTGCCATTTGTTTCCACTCGTGTACTTATGGCCTTTGCTTCATTCATGCCAAATTTCTTGAGCATGTCTTTGATGTACTTGCCTTGACTCACAAGTGTATCATTCTTCAATTTCTTGATTTGAAGACCAAGGAAGTAACTCAACTTTCCAATCATAGACATCTCAAACTCATTAGCCATCATCTTTCCAAACTCTTCATAAAAGTCTTGATTGGTTGATCCAAATATGATGTTATCTACATAGATTTGCTAATCTTCTTGGTGAAAAGAGTGGTGTCAACCTTGCCCATCATGAACCCTTTAGAGAGTAGGAAGTCCCTCAACCTCTCATACAATGCTCTAGGTGCTTGCTTAAATCCATACAATGCCTTCTTCAACTTATATACATAGTTGGGTTTCTTGTCATCTTCAAAACTAGGAGGTTGCTCAATATAAACTTCTTCATTGATGTAGCCATTGAGAAATGAACTTTTGACATCTATTTGATAGAGCTTGATGTTGTGGGCACAAGCATAGGCTAGCACGATTCTAATTGCTTCTAATCTAGTAATGGGAGCATATGTTTCTCCAAAGTCAAGACCTTCAACTTGTGTATAGCCTTATGCTATCAATCTTGCTTTATTCCTTACTACTATGGCATTTTGATCTTGCTTGTTTCTATAGACCCATTTGGTTCCAATCACATTGTGTCCCTTTGGTCTTTTCACTAACTCCCATACTTGATTTCTTGTGAAGTTGTTCAATTCTTCATGCATTGCATTCACCCAATCAACATCCTTCAATGTTTCTTCTATCTTCTTTGGTTCAATGGATGATACAAATAAGAAATGCTCACAAAATGAAGCTAATCTTGATCTTGTTTGCACACCTATAAAAATATCTCTAATTATAGTGTCTAATAGATGATCCCTTGCAATATAAGTTGGTTGGAGTATTAGAACATTGCTTGCACTTGCTTGATCGTTAGGTTGAGATGATGTACTAGCCACTTGATCTTGCATATTATCATGAGAGCCACTTGTACTTGCTTCATTAGTATCAACTTGCACATTTGAGTTAGAGAGTATTTGCACTTGATCATTTTCTTCATCATTCACTTGCCTAGGCCTCAATTCACCAACATCTATGTTCTTCATGGCATTTGAAAATTGAATGTCACTTACATCTTTCAAGTTCTCATTCTCATCTTGGGAACCCTTGGTTTCATCAAATTCAATATCATGCACCTCTTCAAGAGTACCACTTGCCAAATTCCAAACTCTATATGCTTTGCTAGTGGTTGAGTATCCAAGTAAGAATCTTTCATCACATTTCTTGTCAAACTTGCTCAATCTAGTGCCTTTCTTCAAGATATAGCATTTGCAACCAAAGACCTAAAAATATTATACTCACTAAGCAAAGACCTTGCCATGTCAATAAGTGTTCTATTTTTTCTCTCAACAAGGCCATTTGATTGTGGAGTGTACTTGGCCGAGAATTGATGTCTAATTCCAAAATCATCACATAAATCATCAATTCTTGTGTTCTTAAACTCACTAGTATTGTCACTTCTAGCTCTCTTGATGGTTGTTTCAAACTCATTGTGAATGTCCTTGACAAATGATTTGAAAGTTGTAAACACATCACTCTTGTCCACTAAAAAGAATACCCAAGTGTATCTTTTATAGTCATCCACTATCATAAAGCCATATTTGTTTTCACCGATGCTAGTGTATTGTGTCGGCCAAAACAAATCCATGTATAATAACTCAAATGCCTTGCTAGTGCTCATTATGCTCTTCTTAGTATGGGTGTTTCCAACTTGTTTGTTGGCTTGACAAGAGCTACAAAGTTTATCCTTCTCAAACACAACATCTTTCAAGCCTCTAACCAAGTCATGATTAACCAATCTATTCAATTGTTTCATTCCAACATGACCAAGCCTTCTATACCATAACAAACCCATACTAGACTTAGTAAACAAGCATGTTGACAATTGAGCTTCACTAGCATTGAAATCAACCAAGTATAGATTCTCATATCTAAAGCCTTTGAAGATCAAGTTAGAGCCATCTACACTTATGATCTCTACATCATCTACCTCAAATATGTATTTGAATCCAAGATCACACAATTAAGCTACGGATAGTAAATTGAAGTTCAAGCTCTCAACTAGCAACACATTGGAAATGCTCATATCATTGGATATTGTAATCTTACTAAGCCTTTGACCTTGCCTTTTCCAATGTCACAAAATGTGATACTATCATAACCATTATTACCATTGGTATTGATTGAGTTAAACATTCTTGCATCACCGGTCATGTGTTGAGTGCACCCACTATCAAGTACCCAATGCCTTTCTCCGTCTTTGTAATTGACCTACAAAAGAAGATCAATTCCTTTTAGGTACCCAAACTTGCTTGGGTCCTTGAAGGTTAGTCACTAAGCTCTTTGTACCCAAATGACTTTCTTCTTTGAGCCCATCCATGGTGCACCAACGAACTTAGCCTTCACACCATTAGTACCCTTGGTAAGCATATAGAAAGAATCAAGCTTAATTGAGAATACATTGGCTTGAGACTTCTTGTTTGTGCACTTTTGCTCTACATGACCAACTTGCTTGCAACTAGTGCAAAACTGACCATTGTTCTTCACAAAACTAGTCTTGTAAGGAGCAAAGGCCGCTTTACCTTTCTTAGGGGTATAGCCCAATCCCTCTTTGTAGAGAAAAGCTCTTTGCCTATCCAAGAACATAAACAAGTGGTCCTCACCACCATAGGCCTTAGCCAAGGTGTGATTGAGCTCTTTTACTTCCTTCTTGAGTGTCTCATTCTTAACCATTAGTGAGACATCACAAGTGAAACCATCACTACTAGATAAGGTAGAAGTGGATGTGCTACAAGAAGGGTTAGTGGGAACAACAATGATAGGCTTATAGAATGATTCATCAATTATATCACAAGTTAAGCCTTTGTTACATGTTACAACATGCTCCTTCTCATTTTGCTCATCAAGTAGAGAGGAATGAGCTTTTTCAAGCTTCTTGTGAGCCTTGCCAAGCTTCTCATGGACTTCCTTTAGCCTCTCATGATATGCATTGAGCTCATCAAAGGCTTGCTTAAGGGTTTTTAGTTCCTTTCACAAGTCTTTGCATTCCCTTCTCTTAGTGTCAAAATGTTCTTTAGCATCTTCTAACATGTCAATTAGTTCATCTTTAGTGGGTTCATCATCATTGTCACTTTTACTTTCACTTTCATTATCATGTTCCTCATCATGTCCATCATCACAAGTTTATACCTTAGTGGCCTTAGCCATGAAGCATGATGGAGTGTCGAAGAGAGAAGGCTTCTCATTGATAGCAATGCTTGCAAGAGCCTTCATCTTGGTGGTCTTGTCATTATCACTATCATCATCATCACTTGAGATAGCATCACTATCCCAAGTGACCACATATGAACTATCCTTCTTCTTCTTCTTGATGGTCATCTCGTCCTTCTCTTTTTTTCCTTCTTGCTCTTCTTGTCATCATCATCATTGTCGCTATTATATGGGCATTGAGCAACAAGATGATCCTTGCTTCCACACTTGAAGCACCTTCTTGACTCTTCCTTGTTCTTAGATGAATACTTCTTTTTTCTAGCATGATAGCCCTTCTTCACCATGAACTTGCCAAATCTCTTCACAAAGAGAGCCATCTTCTCATCATCATCATCCCAAGAGAATGAGCCTTCATCTTCACTTGATGTGTCTTGCTTGGCCTTGCCCTTGGATGATGTGGCTTTGAATGCCACACCCTTCTTCTTCTTCTCATATTTTTTCTCCTTCTTTTCTTTCTTCTCATCATCATCTCTATATGCATCATCGGTCATGATATCTCCCAAGATTTGATTTGGTGTCATTGTGTCCAAACCGGTTCTTACTAGCAAGGTGACCAACATGCCAAATCTTATGAGTAAGCATGTTAAGAACTTATGTGAGAAGTCTTAGTCCTCCACTTTCTTACCAAGTGCTTCAAGATCATTGACAAGCACCTCCATCCGATGGAACATGTCCGGTACACTCTCATCTTCCTTTATCTTAAAGCTAGCAAACTTCTTCTTGAGAATGTATGCCTTTGCACCCTTTATTGCCTTGGTGCCCTCAAATGATTCTTCCAACTTCTTCTAAGACTCATGAGCCATTTCAATGTTCTTGATTTGCTCAAATGTTCTCTCATCAATAGCATCATGAATAGCACTAAGAGCAATATCATTATTTTGGAGTAGCACTTCTTCAGCCACGGTGTGATTCTCAGGATCGACTATCTCAATTTTGGTCTCCACCACCTTCCACACCTTTCTATTGATTGACTTGATGTGTGTGGTCATCTTATACTTCCAATATGGATAATTTGTGCTATCAAATTGGGGTGGCTTCTTGGTGTTGTTGATTTAAGCCATTTTGACACCGAAGGTTGTTAAGCCTCAAATCACGGTGACCACGACTCTGATACCACTTGAAAGGTCCTAATGGCTAGATGGGGGTGAATAGCCTATTAAAAATTTCTACAACAACACTTAACAAACCGAAATATAAGGCAAAGCGAATGTTGCGCTAGCCTACTAAAAATACAAGCCACCTACTATAATTTTAGTGACTATGATTTCTAAGCACATAAAGGCTATGCCACTACACTAAGTTAGTGTATGCTCAAAGACTAACTAAAGAGCCACACTAACCAGTAGACCCGACACAAGCTTGCTCTCAAAACTAACTACACTAAAGAGCGAAGCAACACTAGAAATATAAATGCAAGAGAGGGGATGTGATGATTATACCACCGTGTCGAGAATAGAGCCAATCACAATATGATGGAGCCAATCAATCACAATCAATCAAGAAATCTTTGGGACAAGATGACACAGGATAGAGCCAAGCACCTTCCTCCGCTCGACGATCCTTGCTGCACCAAGCCATCTAGGTGGCGGCAACCACCAAGAGTAACAAGCGAATCCCGCAGCGAAACACGAATACCAAGTGCCTCTAGATACAATCACTCAAGCAATGCACTTGGATTCACTTCAAATCTCACAAATATGATGAATCAATGATGGAGATGAGTGGGAGGACTTTGGCTAAGCTAACAAGGTTGCTATGTCAATGCAAATAGCCAAGAGAGTGAGCTTGAGCCAGCCAAGGGGCTTAAATAGAGAGCCCCCACGAATAGAGCCATTGGCTCTCTGCAGTCAGCTTTCACGACACGACCGAACGCACCGATCAAGTCGACCTGACGCAGGACCCCTATGTCCAGTCATTGGATCTGCGCCATGTGTCCCTCTCCATTCAACCCTGATCGCCCGATCCCAAAGGTCGAGTTCTGCCACGCCAGCTCCTAAGTGACGACCGAACGCACGTAGACACGACCTGACATTGTCGCGCCGCGTCAGGTGCTCACAAAGTCGCGTGCCACCAGAAAGTGATCGGACGCGCTGATCACTTCAACCACCACGCATCAGGTCGACTCTAGAGAGTTCCCCAAGCGCCTAAAAGCCGACCTGACGTGTCAGGTCCGCCCTGATCGAACGCAG
The DNA here is from genome assembly GCA_904845875.1 of Miscanthus lutarioriparius. Taxonomy (NCBI): domain Eukaryota; kingdom Viridiplantae; phylum Streptophyta; class Magnoliopsida; order Poales; family Poaceae; genus Miscanthus; species Miscanthus lutarioriparius. The sequence continues at coordinate 23,860,498 of CAJGYO010000016.1, read as the reverse complement.
CCGAGCGTCAGGTCCTCGCTGCCTCAACCGCCCGTGCTACGTCACCATGCGTTAGCCATGACCGGACGCGCCCTTTGCGCGTCAGGTCACATTCAGCTCCTGCGTCCGGTCAAGCAACAGACAGAGACCGAAGGTGCCACCAAATTTTATAAATGATCGGACTCACTGACCCAGCGTCAGGTCACACCGTGAGCTGCGTCCGGTCACTGATTTTAAGTGAAAATCAACTCCTTCACTTCATCAACTTCTCCAACCTTGCTCAAATACATCTGTCGTGACATTTCTTCGCACTTCCAATAATCCCCATTGCGTGCAGGTGCTGCTTCTGTCATGCTCACTGCGTGCTGAATTCAGATGACGCAGATAGCTGCCCGCGCGCTCATATGCTCCCTCCACCCCAGAACGATAATCATATTTGAAATGGAGAAAATCAATTTGTATAAACTTTGACCAATAATATATATATATATATATATATGATTGTTTAGCAAATGATAATACTAGCTCCCCTCTATTTTATTCTATTTTATAAGACGCACACGCATATCAAGATTCAACTTAAAAAACTTTGACCAATAATTTGGTTAACAATTTTAACTATTATAATGTAAACTTGATACGGATAGATTTGTAAGCAGTTGTACTCCCTCAATCCATGAAAGAATGCAATTCTAGCACGGTGTCATGGTTCAATATCTTAAGTTCGATCAATTATAGATAAAAAGTATCAATATTTATGATATTAAATAAATATCATTAGATTAATTATGAAATATATTTTTATAATAAATTATTTTGGAGCCGTAAATGTGAATAGTATTCACTGGAAATTTGGTCAAACATGAACCACTTTTGATGGCACGCAACTCGTAGTTGCATTCTTTTCTGGACAGAGGAGTACTATCCAATAATCATAAGTTTATAGGCATAAATAATATCATATAAAATAAATAAATGATCAAATTGTAATATTTAGGAGATCCTGTCATTCTAATTATAGCCTTATAAAATGGAATGGAGAGAGTATATAATAAGATAAATTAACGGTTAAAATCTATTTTATTGGAATTTTTCATGATTAAAATACGCTTATCCTTATGAGATGGAGGGAATATACCCCCAATGTAATTTTCTATAAGTAACAACTGTACACACGAATACCATGCACATGCCAACAATAAGCCTATATACAAACGTATTTTGATACAACCAAATACACGTCTAAACAAGATTGAAGCCATACCTTCACTTGGCGCGGACACACGCTTTTACCATTATAAGTGTAGACAATGGGATAGTTTTCATACTTATCAAGTTAAGTAGACACTACCCATATAAATTACGTTTCCAATGGATAAGTTTTCAAAACCAAATTTTGCCCAATCATATGTTTTATCTCTCATATCATCTAATTAGCCACATCATTTCATATCTTGGTTCTAGTGTAGACACAATTTCCTATATACAAAACCATTTTCTTCTCTCTTTTGATTAACTATAATGCCGTATCATTATTTTGCTTAGTTGACACACTAGTTAATGACCATAAAAACGATCTAGTTTCTAGGTTGAAAATGCCCCAACATACTAAATAATTTATGAATACATGTATTTTTTTTAGAGCCACATATTGAACAACATTTTAGGTGCTCTTGCAAAAGGAGGAGGACCGGGATAGGATGTGCAAGGCGCGTGCTGGCTTTAGAGGTGACCTAGATAGAGATCTTTGCAAGACATGGTTGGAGGGTTTGGGAACAAAATTTCTTGTTCTCTTTCATCTCAATGATGTTTGAAGGCGCTCTAGTTAGCATACCAATATTGTAATTAAGGTGTGCTTACTCCGACAAAGGTTCTTCGGAGTGAGCAAGGTTTGTCGGTGTTTCGCAAACGGCCAAACCAGTTTGATAAAATCGGCTACAATTTTGGTGCCAAGTGCCAACAAACCCTTGAACATGATCTCGAACAACCCCTGTATGTACACTCAAATGCTCTCACTTATTTTGACTGGACCGGGATTCGCATATATGCTCGTGGAATGAACTACATTGCAAACAGAGATCGGAACAAGCCACCGGATGTTATCCACACAGTGTATCTTGGTGGAGCACTCACCAGTCAACTTCCCCGCTTAACAATCGCACAGATATTTTGGAATGGCTGCTTATTATGTGCATTTCGTAGTATTGTGTTACCATCTGCTATTGTATACCTTTTGTTTGGCCTCTGAAAGGCTGAAGGGCCATTACCGGTGATGGCATATACTATTTGATTTCTCTTTTGGCGAGGAAGCATATACTATTTCATAACGACTCAAGTTCGATATATCCTCTAAACTTGGCATTAAATTTAATAAACACCATCAAACTCAAGTACCGGACAACTTACCGCCCAAAAGTGATTCTTTTTGTTGGTTTTACTGACATGGCGGTAGAACCCACATGGTGATATCTCTTTCCTTATATCAAAAATCATAATCATTTCGAATGAGGTTACATGAATACAAACTTTACACTAAAACTGTAGACACCGATACGACGACTTTATAGTTGAAAACTTTTTTATTTCTGATCTTTTAGAGGCTCAAATATTCATTTCAAGTTATCGGATTACGAAATTCGAATTTTTGAAATTTCTAACCACCTAACATGTTGGCATGGTCTATACCAAAGTTGTAGTGTCAATTGGATCTACAATTTTGTTGTTTAAAACTTTCTTATCTGAGATCACGTAGAGGCCTAAATATCCACTTTTATGTTATAAGATTTAAGTCATTTTTTTTTCAAATGACCTTGATGTTGACATGGTCTATACTAAAGCTGTAGTTCTCAATGTGATCTATGACTCTATCGTTGACATATTTTTATATGAGATCATTTATAGGCCCAAATATTTGTTTTAATTTCTTCTATTTTATTTTTAAAAATTTTCAAATGACCTCAAACATTGGCATGATCTATACCAAAGTTATATATGAGTATGAGTGCAACATATAACTTTGTGGGTGAAAATCTTTTTTGTTTTAGATCGTTTAGAGCCCAAAGTTCATTTTAAACTCTCTGATTATGAATTCAAATATTTTTTAGAAAAGCTCGAATGGAGACATGCTCTATATCAAATTTGTAGTGTTTGAAGACATTTGAACTTCCTAGTTGAATTTTCTATTGAGATCATTTAGGAGACCAAGTATTTAATAAAACATGACATAACTAAATAAACCAAAAAACCATTGGGGTCCACGCGCCACATTTGTCAAAACCACCATCAAAACTATTTTAGATGGCCAATTTATTTGCTTTTAAGAGTTAAGAGAGGTGACTTGTCCCATATTCTAGTTTGAAGGCCCTGAAGGCTTTTAGACAAGTTTATGGAGACAAATCAGACTTTTACTCAAAACATTTATAATAATGCATGGAAAGGCCCCGAAGGCCTGGTCTGGGTTCCTCTGGGACTCTGGGTGAACGGTTGGCTAGGGATAGCGCTCTCCATTACCATGTGGACCTGTGAATCTGTGATGTCTTTGTGAGGGGGGAAACAAAGAGAAGGACAATCATCACCCTTTAGTTTTCAGTCGTACGAATCTAGCGACAAATGTCTCAGGAAAATGCAGGGGGGGTGGTGTTAAAGAAAGAGTGATCTGGATCCTCCTGCATATCACACCACAAGCAATCATAGTGTCGGTAGGCCCCTACCAGGGACAGACATGTGTTTGTGCTTATCAGCGTAAGAAAAGTAATGCAGTCATATGAACCAATATGATCCACAGTAGAAACCGTTCGTGTTCAGATGGGAAGAAAAGTCGCAAAGACGGCGTCCAATCACGTTTTTTTTTGGGGTGCAAAAGTAAACCGACATGATCCGCAGTAGAAACCGTCTGTCACTGACTCACTGTGCCAAATTCTTCTCAAAACATAACTGAAATAGCAAACTTGGCAATTTACTCTCTCTAGTTAAATTTGGGTAATGTGTTTGCATGCTTGCAGGAGTATAACCTGTTCGCTTGTCTTATAATCCATACTTTTCAGCTTGTTTTTTCAGTCGGAATAGTATTTTTCTCTCACAACAAATCAGTCGGAATAGTATTTTGACTTGTTTTTTCAGCGGAGCGAACAGTGCCTATATGAATGTTCTATAGACGAGACATGATGATGATCCAATTCCTAAGTCCTATCCTGGCATGTGGAGTTACGGAGGGTTCACTCACAAGTGTGTGAGTATCTCTACTATAATGCACCAATCAAAATTATACTAGATCTTCCAAAAAACGTCCCCCGCTGAGAGCCTCCGAGCATTGTACACTCTGAAAAATGCACACAGGAATTTATCTTTATTAAAATCAAGAACAAATAAAACACCTAAAGTAAATCCGATGGCCACGATTCGACATGGGATGCCAGGCTTCTCACCCCCACCTTTGCAGTTCTCACCCCCACGCCCTCCATCCCACGCACGGATCGAAGCCGCGCCCCCACGCACGTCGCGACCACGGAAGCCTGCGCCGACAGAAAAAAAAATCAAACACACCACTCCTGACCCCCAACCACGCCCTGGAGCCCAGCGCGTCTCCGACGGCGAGGATCACGTCTTGCGAGCACCAAAGACCGCACCCTCCACCGCACGATGCGTTGGCGTCGGCGCCGCCCCACGACCTCCGGTCCCTCTTGCGCCTCGCCCTCTCCGAGTCCGCCCCTAGCTTCCTTCGCTTGACGCCCGCGCGCCGCCATGACCACCTCGAGCTCGGGCGCCGGGCGGCGCCAGTATGGGGACGCCAGACAGACGCAGCGGCGGCGGTCAAGTCTGCCTTTCGGACGACGTCCACGGTGGGTGATCCGCGCCTGTTGCCTCGGCGAACTCCACCAGCCTTCCTAGATCCGGCAGGACAGCGCACCGGCGTGGTCCCTAGCATATCTGGGCAGGCGTCCGTTGGATGGTGAGATGCAGCTTCCCCGTGGGCGAGCAGCGCAAGGTCGCCCACCGACTCGGCGCCCTCACCGTGGCCCCTGCCATACGAATTGAAGCGGAAGGCGATCCCTCCTGTGCGGTGGTGGTAGGCTGCCGTCGCCTGAGCGCTTCAGGACGTCGTGTGCCCCTCGTGAGGCCTTGCTGCTGACCGCCCCCACTCTGACTGCTACTCTCTCTTATTGCTCGCTGTAGAGGAGACTCGAGGGTGTTGCTGTGCCACGCTGCTGTTGGTGAGTTTGTATATTATCATCTCATCATCTTTGAAGTATATTTCCTCATGAAAAAATTGTGACTTTTATTTTGTGCTTTTAATATTTTGCTCTGATAGTGCAACAGCCTCGAAATGTCAACGGGGAATTCCCCGTCGAGGGTTACTGCCCCATCCCCGTCCCCGTCCCCGTGAAGGCTCGTGGGGAGCACTTCTTCCCCATCCCCGTCCCCACTCGGGGATTCAATCCCCGCGGGGATCCCCATCCCCACATCAACCGCACGGAATCTTTGACCAGACGGAGGGGCGCCATCGCCCCCATTGCCTGGGAAGCTAGGCGAGCACGCTGCGGTCGCGAGGGAGGAGTTGGGGGTCATTGTACCGGGGACAACGCCTCAGGTGGCGCCGAGGAGGGCGCCGCCGCCCCCAATCGCCTTGGGAGCTAGACGGGCGCGCGGTCGTCGCCAGCCATGGAGAGATCCGGTCGCGTGGAGGAACACGCCGCCACCGGTCACGTGGAGGAGGTCGAAGCTGTGGATTTGCACCACCACATCACAACCATGGAAAGGATAAGGGTAGGGTTACAAATTGCCTTATATATGTACATATGAATTGGGCCTTCTCAGATGGGCCTTAAACATTTCGGGTCCCCGTGGGAAAAGGGACGGGGGCATGTATACCATCCCCGCCCCATCATACCCGATGGGGATGATTTTTCCCCGTTTAATTCCCCATGGGGAGAAGATTGATACCATCCCCGCCCCTAATTGGTGAATTCTCCGCGGGGAATCGGGGAACGGGGCCCGTTGACATCTTTAAAACAACCTGGATCAAAGATTGATAACTAGATCAATTTATATTCTAAAAGCAAAATAGCAATTTAAATTGACTAGCAATTTCAGTTGCATGGATATGACCATACATGGACTTTTTTTGTAGAAACAAGGAGGAGTAATCCCAGACGGATTATATGTATATTATATATAAATTTTAAAAGTTACAAAGAGAAATAGTGAGCTCAGTCTTGACATGAAGGTGTTGTGTTATCTCGTTAGTTTCATTTGGAACAAGTTAATTTCCATTACTTTCTAAATTAGAGAGCTCGGTTTGTTCTAAAAGAATGCTTTGATTTGAACTGACCAGGGGTTCTGACTTGGCATCTTGTGTGGAGTGGTGGTTTAGATGCTCTTTCTTCTCGGCATCGCCCTGTTCGTCAACTGCAACAAAGAAGTAAGCATATTTTAGAGCTTCTTCAATGCATTTGATTAAGTACCTCAGTGAATTTGTGTGCAAATTTTACACCTCCAGTTATTGGCTGTGTGGCTATGTTTTGTTGGTGAATTGAACAAGCATTGGAAATATTGTAATTTGCTTCTTCTCGATTATTAATATGGAGAGAAATGGTTTATTGCCCTTGTGATGCATAAGAATTATTTGCTATATTAAATATATGTAGTTATGTACCGTGCTCAAGTCATGGTTTATTCTATATATTTCTCTGAAATTAAACCATTTCTTTCCATTTCATTTTTCTAATATATGATAGAATCTATAAAATCAAGGTATTTTGAGAAGCCCATTGGTTTTCCTGCATAAGTACACACCCTTGTTTTGATTTGGAAAATAATGCTCTCTTGTGGGTGGAGTAGTTTGAATTTTAAATCTCATGTAGTTCAATCTTCACTGTTCTAAAGATAAAGAGATGCAATTATGTCTTAGGGCTTGTTTGTTTCCATTCAAGAATGTATAATGGGATAATGGTGTGTATGCCCTCGGTCTAGACGCCAATAGTGTTTTTACTCCTGCTTTTTAGATTTTGTGATTTTGCCATCGCTATTTTCAAACGAATGGACCGATTGCCATTGGTTTGGACGTCCTTTACTTATAACCGGATTTTAAGTTTTTTTAAATAAAATATATGGAAAACGGAGAAAAGGACAATATTGCCCCCCTCTAGACTTATGTAGCCTGAGTTCCTTCCTTTTATGTTTTGGTCCTATGGAACCCTTCCTACAACCATTGTGCACCCACAAAACCTGCCTACAACCATTGTACACCCACAAATTTACACATAGGAATTCATGTCCATTAAAATCAAGGGCTAATAAAACACATAACCCAAATCCGATGGCCACGATTGGATGTGGGATGCTAGACTTCTCACCCCGCACCCCCGCGCCCTTCTCACACGCCGTGACCGTGATTCAACGCTCGAGATAGACTATACACTTTATTCATAATGGACATGCAAAAGAAAACTGTGCACATTCAGCCTGTTCGGTTGGCTGATTCGTTTCGTTGCTGGTTCGTGAAGAAGTAATGCTGGCTGATTTGTGTGAGAGAAAAATACTGTTCCGACTGAAAATTTACGATTGTTTACGACAAGCCACAACCAAACGAATAGGCTGATTATGGATCCACTCCCAGATGGTGTATGTCTACAAGGGCTATGATCAAATCATGCCATATATAGCTATATTTCACACTATTGCTAAAAGGTTCAGTCTCACCATGAAACTGACAAATTCTAAGTGGAATGGCAATATTTTATTACTGGAAGCGAAAATTCCCTACATGTGTTACAAAAAGTTCCAAAAAAAAGACCGATAATCACTTATAATATGTTTCATCTTTCTTATCACAAAATAGTTATTTGATTTATGTACAATAAATAAACAAATGCTCTTCTCTAGTAAATTAGAAGGCTTCCTTATATACAATTTCATGAAGTCATGGGATAGTGTAAGATTGCCACCGATCAACACTGTAAGCATATATTCTTTAACTATATTCCATACACTACATAAAAAATTAATAACTTAACTTATTATATCTGCAATGCACAACTATCAATTTCACTGTGGATGGAATTCTTGACGAACATTCTGAAGAGCTGTGCAAAAGAATGTTTTGACAGCTTCTCTGAAGATCTCCAAGTCATGATTAAGGACTTATACAGAATATAACTTAGATGGTTAATATGAGAAATAATTTTACTATGCATTTTTATGCAAAAGTGTTTTCCGAATTGTATACATGCTCAAATACAATTGTGTAAAAGTTGAGCTATAAAAAAATATTGGTTGTTTTTATATGCATTCCAAAATAAAACCATAGAGTTAGCACGAGTATTATACTAGTGTGTAGTAGGTCCATGTGGGACGTGCCCGTGTGTCATCCAAGTAGTATTACGAATCAGTAATCAAGAAAATATGATGGTGATCATGTAAACAAAACCCTCTCAAAGCCTGACTATTGACATCTTAATCAATACTTTCTTCTCACAAAATATATTGTTTTCAAAACATTTGGTAAAATCTTAAAAACTACAAACATCAATAACTGTCAGATTTTTTTTTTGGAAACACGTAAGTTATAAGTGTAGATTTGTATTTTAAAAACTTATAAAAGCTATTAAATTTGGAGTACTTTTAGGAATATATTCTAGAAGAAATTATGGTTAAAGATATACATCGGAGACTGTGCAAAATTAAATGTGTCAAATATTGTGATCGAGGTAGTACTTCTTTGCTGTTTTTACAAGCTACGTTGGAATTTTAAAAACAAAGTCCTGAGAGCTATAATTGGCCATCGATACCACAAAAAAAAAAAAGTCTTGAGAGCTATAATTGGACATCGATCCCTTGTTCCCTCCAGTTCCATTCCATAGTATTTGTCATTTTAGAGAATGAGAGTCTCCAAAGGCTATTCAAATACGATTTTCTATTATAATATATACATATAATTTAAACAAATACTTGATTTTATTAAAATACTTTAATAATTAAGACTGATCTATACTCCCTCGGTCCTAAAATAGAAGTCGTTCTCGCTTTCCGAGAAGTCAATATTTTTCAACTTTGACCATTTATGTGTAAAAGAATATTAATATTTATAATACATAATTAATATCATTAGATAGATCGTTGAATATATTTTCATAATAAACTTATTTAGAGATATAAATGTTACACGTATTTTCTACAAAGCGAGTCAAAGATGAGAAAGTTTAACCTGCACGCATCCCATAACGACCTCTATTTTGGGACAGAGGGAGCACATGCTATCTTAGTGTCAAAAACAAATATTTTAAGAGTTATTGGTAGTCAATGTTATACAAGTTTTGTCTCAACTTTATCCAAAATAATAAGAACTAGAACTATGGATGGAGTATATTATAGTCATTAATTTCTATGAATTAATATCTTATTGAAAGATTTAAAAAATATGAATATATAGATATAGATGTGATAGTCTAACATGCATATTATTTGATTAGTTGTTAACACAAAACACAAAAGTGTTTTTTTATAAAAAAAATCTAATGCTCCCTAAAAAAGGAGCAGAGAGAATGTCAAGCTTGCAGGAGGATAATAATGCCTAAACTGTCCTTTTTTTTTAAAAAAACATATATATAATGCAACATTTTAACTAAAAAATAGGTACTCACCATCACGTAAGTTTTTTTTTCAATGTAGGGGTGGAGCTAGCTAGGACCGGTGGCCCTTGCGTCTAGATCCTCATATAATCTCTAATAAAAAGATAGTCTCAAAAATCAAAATTGGATCTATTTTCAATCAACTTAACACCCCTTGTCTAGGTCAGCACCTCTTTTGTTTTTTTTTCTAGATGTGCCACTGTTTTCATGTATATCACTGTACGAACTCACCCTGACAAATCACAACTACAATAACTAATGAAAAATGGTAAAAGATGTGTGTGCGAAAATAAAAAAGCAATTCCCATGGTTTGATAAAAAAAAAGAAACAAAAACGGTCAGAAAACGACCTCAGTCGATACTCCACTACTCGTACGTACTCGATACGGCATTTTCCTGTACCACTCTCATCAGGCTGGCTGTGCCATGCGCCCAAGTAAGCTCCATTCATCAGTCGACACGTATGGAGGGTTCTCATTTCCCACACATGGAACGGATTTTCCTTTTCCATCAGACGCGTCCTTCTCCGCACAATACCCCGACACTATCCAACTGATGACTGACGATACACACAGACTTGCCGAATCCGCCCCCCTGTACAGTGCACCGAATCATCGGGTCCCGCCGTATGGCTCTCTGTCCGCTCGTGAGTGAGCCGCCCTGCGGAAAAAGCCGATTCGGCACGTGTGCCCGCGCGCTCCCCCACGGCACCCGGCGGTGGACGAATCCATTCACTGCGCTGGAGGCAGCGGCTGTTCACGCGGTGGACGCCCGGTCTCCCGGTCCTCTCCAGCTTCGTGCGGTGCGGTGCGTGCGGCATTGCCCATTGGCATTTGGCACGAGCCGTGCCCCCGGGCGGCAGCCGCGGGGGACCTGGGGTTATATTTGCCCATCTGGTACGGGCACTATGGGCCGGCATTGGCACGACACGAATAAGCATGGCTCAGGCACAGCCCGACCCGACTCCCGTCGTGCCCGTGCCTAGCACGGCCCTATCATAGTGTCGTGCCTAGGCCCATAGCGGCCCAGGCACGGCACGGATAAAGGCCTGGCACTATGCGGTCTGATTTATTTGGACCATTGGATGAACACCCGATGAATCTGAATCGTTGAATAGAAAACACAAGTATATAAGCAAGCACCATTCACTCCCAAACCCTATCTTCTTGCTCTCTCGTCTCTCCTATCTTTCCTGATGGCGTGCGGCACATTTGCCCGTGGCTACGGTAGCGCAACCGCGCTCGCGCGGCGGCGGCGTGAGGCCGGGGGTGTGTCTCCATGGCGGCTGTCCGAGGCCGGTCCGCGTCTCTTGTGGCGGCGGCGGTGGGGGCGCATCCACGCACGTCGATGGCGTCGCAGGCGCGTGCGCGCGTGGCCGGCGACGCGTCTCCTCGGCGGTGGTGCGTCCACGCAGCGGCGGCGCTCATCCAGGGCCAGCAAGGCGTGTTCACGTGGTGGCTGCGCATCTAGGCGGAGATGTGGCTTTGGCTCGACGACGCGTGGCCATGGCGACTTCCCGCACGGGCTTGGTGGGTCGTCGTGCCCATTGGCACGGCACGACACGGCTCCACCTCTGTAGCGCCGTGCACGCGTGGCGTAGGTCGCACGACGGCACTATCACAAATCACCGTCGTATAGTGCACGCCGTCTGCGTGTGGTCGCACATGCCGGGTTCGGGCCGTCGGGGCTCGGGCCTGCCGATGCCCGTGCCGTGCGTCGTCGTCGGGTCGTCGCGATCTGGCCATGTATATCTGGGGTCGGGCCGTCGGGGGCTCGGGGCTGCCGGGCTGGCAGAGTGGCAGCGGCGCGTCGTCGTGCGGGCAACGTGCGATGCTGCCAGCGCCGGACCGCATGGTCGTCTGGCGGGAGGGGGCAGTGCACGCGAGCGAACAACCGCCCCCCCGCCCCCGCCCCGGCGGCTGATGGATGACTGATTGGCTTGGCGAACTGATTGGCCTCGTTCTCCGTGCCCTTTGGCGCAGGTGGTGTGTCGTGTCCGTTCCGTGCTTACTACTACCTTGTCTTACCGGTACGTCGCTCGTGTCGTGCTTGGGTAGGTTGGCCGACTGGTGGTGAGCTTGGCCTCGCTCTCCGTGCCCTTTGGTGCAGGTGGTGTGTCGTGTCCGTTCCGTGCTTAGTACTACCTTGTCTTACCGGTACGTCACTCGTGTCGTGCTTGGGTAGGTTGGCCGACTGTCTGTAGGATTGCGGTCGCTGCTGGTCGGCTCCGGCGATTCCTTCGTCCTTGCAGCACGAGAAACACGTTTGCACGGCAAACCTTTTGCTGATGTCGATCAAGAGCATACGTACGCGAACGTCGCATTGGTTAGGCACGTGTTTTTTATATGCATCCTCTGTCGATGTGAGTTGTGATGTGGTCGAGTCAGTGCATCGCCCTCTCAAGTCTTTTGGCTCTCTTTGCAGCTCCCTGTCCGGCTGCCCCTCGTCACTGTCGCAGAAAGTTTCCTTCGTACTACTAGTATTGTTCTCCAAAGTTACACTGAGCAAGTCGAGGCCTTATTATTATCGGGCAAAGCAGTGACCGTGTTAGCTTTTCTAGGTAAAAACAATAGGAGTATAGTAGGAGTACTCCCTCCTACTCCCTCCGTCTCTAAATAGCTGTCACCGTTGGTGTACGTGCCGCAAGTTTAACTTGATTTATAGAAAATACGTTCAACATTTTGTAACACCCTCGGTGTTACACTGTAAATCCTTTACTAAAACATGTCATGAGCATCATGTTTGTGTGTTAATGCATGTAATAAAGAGCGTAGATCAATTTCCGTAACTCAAAACGATCAACGAAAATGCGAAATGAAAGTTAATTCAATAGTCATGTTATATCACTTAGGGTTTAAAACTAATTTTTATTAAGCAAAAATGTTATAGAACATGTATGTGATACTTAAATAAAGTTTGAAGTACAAACTTTATAGATGACAATGAAATACTTGCGGTCGAAAAATGATATTACTAACTAAGATTTCTAATACCTTAGAAATGCAATTTGAAATAGAGTTCAACTCAACACTTAGAAAATTTTTTAAGTTTGTTGGCAGTTAGACATTGCTATGTTTAGCAAACTATTCTGAGGAATTGGGTTAAAGTGCGATGTAGTGCTATAGCTTGCTTAAGTAGCCTCATATACCATCTTGAGTGTAGTGAAGACCATGTATGTTTAGGAGTAACGGGTTGGTCGCGGCAGAAGCTTTTAAATCCGTGCACAACACGTTTCCGGTTTGTTTCCCTCGCGTGGGCGCGGTCACCGCGCATTAGTGGTCATCGTTGCCGCATTGGTGAGCCTCGCGTCCGCCCGCGTGTTGCCGCGCTGGGCTGGCCATGTGCCGTGGGATTAGCCTTGGGCGCTGCCGTGTGAGGCCGCCGCTGCTGCCGCGCGGCCGTGCCGCCCCGCTGCTGTGTTGCTACTGCTGCGTCCGCTCTGCCTTGCTGTCGCTCATCATGTCGTGCTGCAGGCCGCCTCATCGCTGCTCGCTGCACCGTTGCCGGGCGTTGCCGGCATGCACGTGGGGTGCTCCCGTTGCACTCGAGTCGTCGCCTCGCCTTAATGGCACTACGGCCGCGCGGGCCAGCCCACACCCGCCGTCTCGCGTGCGCACGTGGCCGGTTGTGGAGGGCGCGCTTGTCATTTGAGCCTTGACGGAAGCACTCAGTCGCGACATACGCGTCCTGCCAGGGCGCACAGCCGTGCCACTGATGCCGTCGTATTTTCCCCTGCTGCACCCCTGCTCGCCGCAGTCACATCGCGACCACCGGGGGCCCGAGCGCGGGCCCCAGCCATCAATTTTTCGTGCTCGTTGGTGCGTCCGGTCGCCAGCGTCTCAACCGCCACCTCACCGCTTTGAAATGCATCGTGATGAGCCACAATTTGGGAGCTTCCTCTCCGCCGCGCCATTTTAGGCCGCGTAAGGCCATGGCCAGGGGCAGCCTCCAGCTCACCTTTCTGGGCTAATCCAGCTACGCCTCTAGTTTAGCCTCCACCTCCACTTCACCCTACGCATCTCACTTGCACCTCTACCGCCTCGCTGTAGCCACTAACGTGGCCACACCGTCTTGCAGCGCTGCCACCGTATCCCACCACCCGTGCGTAGCCACCCCTGTTCGGGGAACCTCCGGCTAAACCACCACTGCAGCCACAACCAGGGTATGATAGTGATGCTATAGCGCTAGCTAGTTCACCCCGCGATGGCTTAGGGTGGCCGGCATGGCCGCGCCGCTGTCGCGCATGGCCGCATGCCGTGGTCAACACTTCCACGAGCTCCGCTGCTCCTGTAACCTAGCCTAGTGTAGGCGCTAGGGTTGTAGACGGGGGTCGGCTCATTAGTGGAGCCAGTGGGTCCTAGCTGGCCGACGTGGCCATCCAATGCCATCGCCAGCGCGCCGGCATGCGCGTGGGGGTGGTCGGAGGACCGGACCGTTGTAAAGGAGAGTAAGAGGAAGGGCTTATTTGCATAGGAGCAATCTATAGGAATAGTATTGCGGACCTCAGGTTGAATTGCCGATAGCTCAAGGGTGTTTTTGCATATGTGCTAGTGCATGTGGGCTCCCCAGGCCGCCTCTGCACGTGGGCCGCGCCTCGCCTGTGGGCCGCGTTGGCCGAATTGAGTTTATTTTTTTCGTGAAAAATATAAATAGCTTTTCATTTGTAATTCTGAGCTAAACTTTGGTAAATCATATAAAATCATGTAGGTATCCAAAAATTATGAAATTAATTGTGTTAGGTTCCTAAAATTGTGCTCTATCTGTTAGTGTATTTAGTTCATATATATATTTGTTGATACCAGCGGCTATTAAATCATTTGCGAGTGTTTAGTATTATTTAGGTTAGTATTTGTAGGAATTTTTGTGGCAAATTGGTAATAGCTTTGACTATAAAATTTTTACAGTAGATTTATTATATTATTATGTGCTTACTGTAATTTTTGTAGCCGTAGAATCGGTTGAGAAATATGATAGCTAAGTACTCCTTGTTGTAGTATATAGGAAATCGTTAATAAGAGTAAGAATATATTTTAGTTTCTAAGTAGCACTTATAGGTGAAACCCTGTTGGTTTGAGGGGAAAGGATGATTAGCTTGGTATCTTAGTCATTAGAGCTATCTTAGTGGCTTAGTAGATGTATTCATATTTTAAGAACTGATGTTGCCTTAATATTGAGTGTTGCATCGTCATTACATGCATGTAGAGAACGAGTTGGTGGAGTTCATGACCGTAGGCGAGCAGGAGTACGAAGAGGTGATTGAAGAGTACGAGGAGGAGGTCCTCGTGTAGGAGGAGGTCCCAAGCCACCACGGACTAACTGAACTGACACCGCGCCTGCCCAAGGCAAGCCCCGGTGCATAACCCTTATTTTGAATTATCACTGGATATATATATGATGATGTACATTTATGTTATAGGTATTTTATGGAAACTACATGCATAGATAACCTACCTATGAGTCCTACTAGCATAGGTCCGAGTAATTGCTATGCTTAGGCTATCGGTAGCGTGAGTAACCTACCGTTACTTAGAATAGGTGATTATTATTATCACTCATGATAAAATAGTGAAAGAAAATGGAGACCGGGCTGGGATATGGTACGGGTATTGGTGGGTGTAAGAGGTTGTGTCCCGCGGCCAACATGGCATAGCTTGGTTACACTATTTTCTCTGTCCGTGTCGGTTAAGACCAGCTGTTGCATTGGATTCTAGTCAGGTCATAGACTTATTATCTGAGCACATACTTATTTATAGGAGCAGGTATGGCTCATTGCTCTCTTGTCGTGGGTTTTGGCTCTTTCTGGACCGACTGATTGGAGGTGAGAATGGTGGAGGTCTAAGCACCACACTGAGTCCGGGACTCAGGTGTGGGGGCTTGGAGTCCAAGTTTGGATGGAGACCTGGACCCCTTGATAGGAGAGTGATGGGTTGGTCCTGCTTGTGCCTGGGGTACAAGCAGGGTGTGTGTTTTGGGGTACCCAATTGGCACATTGATTAGCGAATCGCTAGGTAATTCAGTACGACTTGTCTATAATCTAGCACCGTAGTAAGAACTGGAAGATGAAAGATGGTGAAATGGATTTGTTTGCTCAACTCTTGCTTGAAAGTAGAACAGGTGCTTACCTAGAATGGTTAGCTAATGAACTAATCATGACTACTAATAAGATACATACATAAGGATTCACTACTAGTATTGCTTTCCGCAAAAAGAAAACCCAACAAACCATAAAGCTCATCATATCCTTTGGAGTCGGAAATTATTCCCACTAGTCGGATAAGTCTTGCGAGTACATTGTGTAGTTATGGTTTATTTACCCTATTGCAGGTGTAGCTTGAAGGGTAGCTGTTGTGTGGAGGATTCTTCTGGTGGGCATAGACGGATTCTTGTATTCTACCGTTAGATGTTTATTGTAATTCCGCTGTTTAAACTCCGCACTCTGAACTTGGTACTGTAATAATGTATTTCTAAGAACTCTAGTTGTATGAAATAGACTAAGTATTATAAACTCGTTCTTATTATTGGATCCTGGAGGAAAACGTGGATTATTTGAGTTCTCCCTTTGGGTGTGCTCGACGGAATTCGTTCGATGTAGCGTGCTTTCGGGGTGCTTAGGGTCTGATGGAAGATGAGCACCTCCGAAGGTGTGTTATTTTGGCCGGTTCTGCCATAGGTGGTACCAGAGTCAATAATGACTTATGAGTTTCATAACTCTTTTCAAAACCTAAAAATTGACCAACAAAAGTTTTACAAAAAAGTATGATGCGATAAAATTATGTAAATAAGTATAAGCCCTAGCAATATGGCCTATCTAGGATAGCGGCACTGGTTTTATCTAATCAAGTTTTTGTAGGTATCTGTAGGTATACTAACTTGCGCTGCGTAAGAATCATTTAGCAAACAAAAAGTGAGTGTGCAATGTGCCGAATTTTTTTTTGCAAATGCCGCTATATTCCGGCTTGAGTGAACGAGTAGACCGATGCATGCATCATGAAAACAGAATTTTTTTAAACCAGACTTTCCCCACACGTATAATATGGATTAGTGAATTGATAGGATAGCCTAAAAGAATGCTTTACTAAAAGTCTTATCATTTCTCTAATCTCTTGTCCCTAATGGTTAGTTCCTATCTATTTATAGATGAACCTGAGATGTGGTCACGGGAGTACTAGCACTAGGGAAGACCCGGGTGATAATGGTCGTGGTGAGGGCATTGGCAACACCAATGGGGAGAGCCACGAGGCCCCACTTCTAGCTCCTCCGCCTCCGCCACCACCACCTCCGATGACCCATGCAGAGATGATGGCGGAGATGCTGGCCCAGGCGATTGGTGGCTTCGCCTGTGGGGGCCATGGAGGCAATGGCGAGAACGGGGGCGGTGCTCGTGGTCCCTAGGGGCCCTATTCTTACCAGGATTTCAAAAGACGGACCCACCCACGTTCACGCCGACTGCTGAGCCTCTGGATGTAGAGCATTGGCTTCATATTCTGAAGCAAAAGTTTCAACTGCTCACTATATCTGAAGAACAGAAGGTGCGCTTTGCAGCGCAGCAGCTGTTGGGTTCTGCCAGTGCATGGTGGGACACATTCAATACCATGTAGCCGGTGGACCACCGTGTTACTTGGCAGGAGTTTACCACTGCTTTCAGAGAGTACTACATTCCTGCTGGTATGCTGAACAGGAAGTTGACGGAGTTCCTAGACTTGAAGCAAGGGAGCATGTCTGTGATGGATTATGTGAATAAGTACAACTATCTGGCACAGTGTGCTGGGATCCACGTCAATACTGATGAGAAGAAGAGAGACCGTTTCTATCGTGGCCTCTCTTGCAGTCTACAGAATGAGCTGTACACAGGGAACTATCAGACTTTTGGTGCTATGATGAATGCTGCTATTGTCATAGAAGGACTTCATTGTGACTCTCAGGCTGAGTGGAAGCACAAATGGGTGATTACTGGGTCCTTCAATCACCCTAGGCTCAAAAGGTGCAGGTTGTTAGGCGCGTGCCCTATCAGTCTTCGAGTGGGCAGTTGTTCCGCTAGCCTTAGCAGAACTACCAAGCACCTCCCACTCAACAAGTGCAACAACAACAGCCCCAGGGACAGCAGGTTCTGCCTCGTCAGGGGCAGGGGAACAAGCCTGGTGCTTGTTTCAAGTGTGGCAATATGCTTGAGAGTGTTCGCAGAACCAGCCTGCACAGTCTGCTCAGCCCTCAGCTAACTCCCATCTAATCAAGCGGACGATCATTAAGAAGAAGGTGATCATAAGCCGCTCTGGGCAAGTGAACTTCACTGA
Source organism: Miscanthus lutarioriparius (assembly GCA_904845875.1). NCBI lineage: Eukaryota > Viridiplantae > Streptophyta > Magnoliopsida > Poales > Poaceae > Miscanthus > Miscanthus lutarioriparius. The sequence goes on along the minus strand of CAJGYO010000016.1, from coordinate 23,842,602 downwards.
GGCTGAGAAAATCTTGCATAATGAACCGGTGATGACTGGTATGTTTACCATTGATTCCCACCCAGCATATGTGTTGTTTGATTCTGGTACATCACATTCATTTATGAGCATGGGATTTGCACAAAGGCACAATATATCTCTTATGGCTATACCTATTGCCTATAGAATCAGTACCCCGGGTGCGCAGTTGTGCGTTAATACTCGGACGGACACAGTCAGATTAGTGCTAGCCACTCACACTTACCGCCTCCAGTTCATGGTGCTGCCTGGATAAGGCATAGATGTAATTCTAGGCATGACTGGTTACGAGTTTATGGGGTAGTCTTGGACCTTAAGCAAAGAGTTGTTGAGTTACGGCTTCCTTCTTCCAAGAATAGGATGCCTCTTCTTATGCCCTCAGATCCAGCCTTACTAGTTGTTGCTCATGTTGAAGCTTCTCCTGATCTTGCCTCTATTCTTATGGTCTGTGAGTTCCCGGATGTCTTCCCTGAAGATCTGCCTGGGTTGCCACCGGATGAGATATGGAGTTTTCCATTGAGTTAGAACCTAGCACTGCTCCTATTTCCCAGCGTCCCTACCGTATGGCTCCTAAAGAAGTAGCTAAAATGAAGAAGCGGTTAGAGGAATTATTAGAAAAGAGATTTATCCGTCCTAGTTCTTCACCATGGGGTTGTCTAGCCATTTTTATGAAGAAGAAGGATGTCACTCTTTGGATGTATGTGGATTACCGCCCTCTCAATGCGATAACCATTAAGAACAAGTATCCTTTACCTCGTATTGATACTTTGTTCGATCAGTTGGCTGGTGCCACAGTGTTTTCAAAGATTAATCTTCGTTCTGGGTATCATTAAATTAAGATTCGGCCACAAGATATACCAAAGACAACATTCTCTACTAGGTATGGGCTGTATGAATACCTAGTCATGTCTTTTGGTTTCACCTATGTTCCTGCATTCTTCATGTATCTCATGAATTTAGTCTTTATGCCAGAGTTGGATAAGTTTGTAGTGGTGTTCATTGATGATATTTTGATATACTCCAAGAACCAAGAAGAACATGCACAACATCTTCGGATAGTACTGACTCGATTAAAGAAACACAAGTTGTATGCCAAGTTCAGCAAGTGTGAGTTTTGGTTAGATCGAGTGTAGTTTTTGGGACATGTTCTGACACCTAAAGGTATCTCTATAGACCCAAGCAAGGTGCATGATGTGTTAAATTGGAAATCTCCCAAATCAGTGCATCAGATTCATCAGTTCCTTGGTCTTGCTGGTTATTATCGGCGCTTCATCTCTGACTTCTCCAAAATAGCTCAGCCGATAACCAAGATGCTCCAAAAAGATGTCAAGTTTGTAGAGTCTGGCTTGTGAAGAAGCTTTCCAAGCTCTAAAGAAATTTCTTACCTCTGCTCCTATTCTTGCCCAACCAGATATTAACAAGCCATTTGATATGTATTGTGATGCCTCAAGGACTGGACTAGGATGTGTGCTTTTGCAGGATGGACGTGTGATAGCTTATGCTTCACGCCATCTGAAAAAGCACGAGGTGAATTATCCCTCCCATGATTTAGAGCTAGCTGCTGTGGTGCACGCTCTAAAAATTTGGAGGCATTATTTGTTGGGAAACAAGGTTCATATTTTTACGGATCACAAAAGCCTCAAATATATTTTCACTCAGTCTGAGTTAAATATGAGACAAAGAAGATGGTTGGAGCTAATCAAGGATTACAATTTAGAAGTTCATTATCATTCTAGAAAAGCTAATGTGGTAGCTGATGCTTTGAGCCAAAAGTCGTATCAAGTTGAAGAAGCACCCTTGTCTCTCAACCATGCTGAGGTGCTAGCCCATATTGCTCTAGTCTCGGATTTACTTCAGCAGATTATTATAGAGCAAAGGCAAGATATTTCGGAAATCCCGCATATCAAGAAGTTAATTGCCGAAGGGCGTGATCCTTATTTTAGTATTGATGACCAAGGTATGGTGAGGTTCAAAAATAGATTGGTGGTTCCGTCAAGTGAGGAGCTTAGAAGAAAGATTTCGGATGAAGCTCATAATTCTAAGTTATCCATCCATCCAGGAAATAACAAAATGTACCATGATTTGCGCCACTTGTATTGGTGGTCAAATATGAAGCAGGATATCACCAAGTACGTCGCGGAATGAGACACTTGTGGAAGAGTTAAGGCAGACCATATGCGTACACTGGGATTTTTGCAGCCCTTGCCTATCCCTATTTGGAAATGGGAGGATATTTCTATGGACTTTGTTGTGGGTTTACCCCGCACGTCCATGGGTTATGACTCTATTTGGGTCATTGTGGATCGTCTCACTAAGTCCGCTCATTTTCTCCCGGTAGATACCAGATATTCAGCCAAGAAGTATGCCAAGTTGTGTTTTGACCGGATTGTGACCCTACATGGAGTTCCTCTTACTATTGTCTCTCATATAGGGTCAGTCTTTGTCTCTCGCTTTTGGGAGCAACTCCAGAAATGTCTTGGTACTAGTCTCCTCAGAAGTTCAGCTTATCATCCGTAAACTGACGGTCAGACAGTAAGAGTCAATCAGGTACTTGAGGATATGTTGAGGGCTTATGCCATTTCTTTTTCTGAAAAGTGGGATGAATGCTTGACTCTAGCTAAGTTTTCTTATAACAATAGCTATCAAGAAAGCATTCGTATGGCACCTTTTGAGGCCCTGTATGGTAAGAATGTAGAACACCTCTTAACTGGGTTGAGGTGGGTGATCATGGATATTTTGGGCCTGATTTTATCAAAGAAGCTCGAGAACAAGTCAGTATTATTCAGAGCCATTTGAAGGTAGCTCAAAGTCATCTGAAAATTTATGCCAACAAGCAAAGAAGGCCCTTGCAATTTGAAGTTGGTGATCATGTGTATCTCAAGGTATCTCCTATGAGAGGTGTCTCCTATGAGTCCGTGTACATCAATTTGGTGTCCAAGTTTTGGGGTTAAGCTAGCCCCTCGTTATGTTGGACCTTATTAAGATTTTGGCCGGATTCGGATTCAATATAGATAGTGTCAACTATGTCGCCTACCATATATGCTAGCTCCCTATGGATATTTTGTCTCTAAACGGATTCGGTTTCGAATACGGTCGGAAAATATTCGTACCATTTTCATCCCTAGCAGTACATAATGTCTTCCATGTTTTCTAGTTAAAGAAATGTTTGTGAGTCCCTAATGAAGCAATGGAAATGGAAGGACTTCCCCTCTAGCCCGAACTTATCTTATATTGAGCATCCAGTCAAGATCTTGGACAAAAAAGAAAGAGTGACTAGAAATAGTGTGGTGAAGTTTTACAAAGTTTAGTGGCAAAATCACTCGGAGGACGAAGCAACGTGGGAGCAAGAAAGTTATATCTTGAAGCATTATCCCCACCTTCTTTCTAGTTAACCGAGGTAATTGTTTAAATCGAAATTTATTTCTTATCTCTTTTCCCACACTAGGCACATGAAATCTCAGGACGAGATTTTATTTAAGGGAGGTAGATTTGTAACACCCTCGGTGTTACACTATAAATCCTTTACTAAAACATGTCATAAGCATCATGTTTATGTGTTAATGCATGTAATAGAGAGTGTAGACCAATTTCCGTAACTCAAAACGATCAACGAAAATACGAAATGAAAGTTAATTCAATAGTCATGTTATATCACTTAGGGTTTAAAACCAATTTTTATTAAGAAAAAATGCTATAGAACATATATGTGATACTTAAATAAAGTTTGACAAACTTTGTAGATGACAATGAAATACCTGCAAATGGTCAAAAAATGATATTACTTTTAGCTAAGATTTCCAATAGCTTAGAAATGCAATTTGAAATAGAGTTCAACTCAAAACTTAGAAAAATTTTGAAGTTTGTTGGCGCTAGACATTGCTATGTTTAGCAAACTATTACGCGTCATGCGAGCGATGTAGTGCTATAGCTTGTTTAAGTAGCCTCATATACCATCTTGAGTGTAGTGAAGACCGTGTATGTTTTGGAGTACGGTTGCCATGGGCGCTTTAAAATCCGCACATCATGTTTTCGAGGCCTCCGCCGCATCCATACCGTGAGTCGCTATCGCCGCCGCTGCGCGCGCCACGTGTTGTCGCTACCATGGCCGTGTGCCATGGGATTAGCCTTGGCGCCGCTGTTGCTCGCCGCTGGCTACTTACCACCCGCCTCGCTCTACCATGCTACCGTGTGTCATGCATGGCCGCATCGTTGCCACTCATCGTGTCGCTGCGATCATCGCTGTCACGCATGCCGCTACCGCGCGTTCCCAGCGTGCATGTGGGGTGCTCCTATTGCGCTCGAGTCATCGCCTCGCCTTAATGGCATTATAGCCGCGTGGGCCAGGCCATGCCTGCAGTCTCGCGCGCACATGTGGCCGGTTGTGGAGGGCGCGCTCGTCATTTGCGCCTTGATGGAAGCATTCGGTCGCGACATACGCGTCCCGCCAGGGTGCATAGCCGCGCCACTGTCGTCGCTGTATTTTCCCCTGCTGCACCCCTACCCACCGCAGTCACATCACGACCACTGGGGGCCCGAGCATGCGCACCAGCCATCAATTCTTCATGCTCATGGGTGCTCCCGGTCGCTAGCGTCTCAACCGCCACCTCACCGCTTTGAATTGCATCGCGACGAGACCCAATTTGGGAGCTTCCTCTCCACCGCGCCATTTTAGGCCGCGTAAGGCCGCGGCCTAGGGCAGCCTCCAGCTCACCTTTTTGGGCCAATCTAGCTACGCCTCTAGTTTTGACTCCACCTCCACTTCACCATGTGCATCTCACTTGCACCTCTACCACCTCGCCGTAGCCACTAAAGTGGCCGCGCCATCTCGAGCGCCGCAGTATCCCACCACCCGCATGTGGCCAGCCTTGTTCGGGGAACCTTCGGCCAAACCACCACCGCAGCCGCAACCAGGGTATCATAGTGATGCTATAGCGCTAGCTAGTTCACCCCACGGTGGCTTAGGGTGGCCGGCATGGCCGTGCCGCTGTCACGCATGGCCGCATGCCATGGTCACCACTTCCGCGAGCTCCACCGCTCCTATAACCTAGGCTAGTGTAGGCGCTAGGGTTGTAGATGGGGGTCGGCCCGTTAGTGGAGCCTACACGGGTCCTAACTGGCCGGCATGGCCGTCTAATGCCATTGCCGGCGTGCCGGCGCGCACGCGGGTGGCCGAGGACCGAACCATTGTAAATGAGAGTAAGAGGAAGGGCTTATTTGCATAGGAGCAGTCTGTAGGAATAGTATTGCGGACATCGGGTTGAATGGCCGGTAGCTCAAGGGTGTTTTTGCATATGTGCCAAGACGTGGGCTCCCCACCGTGGGCCGCCTCCGCGTGTTGGCCGTGCCTCACCTGTGGGCCATGTTGGCCGAATTGAGTTTATTTTTTTCATGAAAAATATAAATAACTTTTCATTTGTAATTCTGAGCTGAACTTTGGTAAATCATATAAAATCATGTAGGTATCCAAAAATTGTTAAATCAATTGTGTTAGGTTCCTAAAATTGTGTTTGGTTTGAGGGGAAGGATGATTAGCTTGGTATCTTAGTCATTAGAGCTAGCTTAGTGGCTTAGTAGATGTATTCTTATTTTAAGAATTGTTGTTACCTTAATATTGAGTGTTGCATCGTCATTGCATACATGCAGAGAACGAGTTGGTGGAGTTCCTGACCGTGGGTGAGTAGGAGTACGAACAGGTGATTGAAGAGTACGAGGAGGAGGTCCCAGATCCACCACGGACTGACTGAACTGACACCGTGCCTGCCCAAGGCAAGCTCTGGTGCATAACCCTTTTTTTGAATGATCACTGGATATATATATGTGATGTGCATTTACATTACATGCATTTTATGGAAACTACATGCATAGATAACCTACCTATGAGTCCTACTAGCATAGGTCGAGTAGCTGCTATGCTTAGGCTATCGGTAGCGTGAGTAACCTGCCGTTACTCACAATAGGTGATTATTATTATCACTCATGATAAAATGGTAAAAGGAAATGGAAACCAGGCAGGGATATGGTACGGGTATTGGTGGATGTAAGAGGTTGTGTCCCACGGCCAACAGGGCATAGCTTGGTTACACTGTTTTCGCTGTCCGTGTCGGTTAAGGACCGGCCGTTGCATTGGATTCTAGTCAGGTCACAGACTTATTATCCTAAGCACATACTTGTTTATGGGAGAAGGAAAGGTTCGTTGCTCTCTTGTCGTGGATTCCGACTCTTTTCGGACCGACTGATTGGAGGCGGGAATGGTAGAGGTCTAAGCACCACACTTAGTCCGGGACTCAGGTGTGGGGGCTTGGAGTCCAAGTTTGGATGGAGACCTAGACCCCTTGATAGGAGAGTGATGGGTTGGTCCGGCTTGTGCCTGGGGTACAAGCGGGGCGTGTGTTTCGGGCTACCCAGCTGAGCACATTGATTCGCGAATCGCTGGGTAATCTAGTATGACTTATCTATAATCTAGCACCGTTGTAAGAACTGGAAGATGAAAGTTGGTGAAATAGATCTGTTTGCTCAATTCTTGCTTGAAAGTAGAATATGTGCTTACCTAGAATGGTTAGCTAATGAACTAATCATGATTGCTAATAAGAAACATACATAAGGATTCACTACTAGTATTGCTTTCCGCAAAAAAGAAAACCCAGCAAACCATAAACCTCATCATATCCTTTGGAGTCGAGAACTTATTCCCACTAGTCGGGTAAGTCTTGCGAGTACATTATGTACTCAGGGTTTATTTACTCTGTTGCATGTGCAGCTTGATGGGTAGCTGTTGTGCGGAGGATTCTTCTAGTGGACACAGACGGATCCTTGTATTCTACCGTTAGATGTTTATTGTACTTCCGCTGTTTAAATTTCACACTCTGAACTTGGTATTGTAATAATGTATTTCTAAGAACTCTGGTTGTATGAAATGGACTAAGTATTGTAAACTCGTTCTCATTATTGGATCATAGAGAAAAAACATGGATTATTCGAGTTCTCCCTTAGGGGTGTGCTTGACAAAATTCGTCCGATGTAGCGTGCTTTCGGGGTGCTTAGGGTCTAATGGAAGACAAGCGCCTCCGAAGGTGTGTTATTTCGACCGATTCTGCCACACATTTGTATCTCCAAATAAATTTATTAAAAACTAGATTCAAAGATCTTTCCAATGATACTAATTATGTACCATAAATATTAATATTTTTAATATATATTTAGTCAAAGTTGTTTCTCGGAAAACGAAAATGACAGATATTTAGGAACAGATGGAAGTATTATAAATGTTATTCTTATTTCGAAAAAGTAAAATATTTTTAAATTTGATCAAATATATATAAGAAATGGTACATAATTAGTACCATTGGATAGACCATTAAATATATTTTTAGAATAAGCTTAACTGGTGATACAAATCTTGCTAATATTTTTTGAAAATCTTGTCAAATTTAAGAAAGTTTGACTAGCATGAATCTCATAAAGACAGATGATGGAGTATTTCTTAAGGACAACAATTGATTCATAAGTCGAAAAAGAAGTGCATCCCTAACTGCATTGGATTAGATAGAAACTGATAAAAGCTGGCCTGTAGATTATGGATGAGTAGACCCAGGGCAAAGGACCTGGTTTGGAGTAGATTATTGCCCGATTCTCGTAAAAAAAGCGAACTAAGACCTCTAAACGACGTGCTTCGTGCACTGCCTTTTCTTCCTAGGCTGATTCTCTTAATAACCTATTTATACGTGAAAGGAGATTCTCTTCACAACCCTTCGCCCACCTCTTTGGTCCCTCATAGCCCGAGCAAGGAGGTTGCAGCGGCTAAGATCCAACGAGCGCGACCGAGGGGGCACAGGTAGCAGCGCATAGGGAGGTGTGGCTGCCTTGTCGCGCCGGTTGCTGGTGAGGGGACATCGCGCCTCAACGTTTCTTCTCGTGTAGAATTGGCATACCAAACAGTAAGTTTTTCATCCACGTGATTCTTATGAAAGCTTTGTGGTAGAAAACCAGCTTTGATCAAGTGAGGTTGAGATAAATTGTTCCAACAGGACCTCATAGTAATAAAGAAAACCATTTAGCTTTGGCTTCTTTATCTTCCTTTATATAATCTGCTTTTTAATGATATATGAATCTTGGTACTAATCGTTTGTGCAAATTCATTTACACACAATTTATGGCGTAATTCAAATGATTGTTCTAAATAAATGTCCGAGGAATATTTACCTTAGATCAGTCCTAACCCTTGAAATCAGTGGCTGCTAGTTTTCAAACCTTCCACATCATTAAGACATTATGGTAAAAAAATTCAAAAAAACCACGTTATTATGGTAGAAACTACAAATACATTCCAACACTTACAATCGTTTCTTTCTGTGGGCAGTCCTAGTTCCCCTGTAAGCACATTTGAAAAACTGAGTTAGATGAGTAAATCTTGGTGCTAATCGTTTGTGCAAATTCATTTACAAATACATTCCAACACTTTAGATGTCTCGTTGTTGACGGTCATATCATATCAAATAAGAACTTAAATCTGGATAGACAGGCTTCGCCACCGGCTCTGAGTTCGCACGTCCGGCAAGGCAGGCACACGGTGGTAGCAGGGCTGAGAAGACTGCTCCCACGCGCGTGTGGCTTGGCTGTGAGCGGTGGGCACACACGTGGGCCTGCACGTACGGCCCCCGCAGAGGTAGGCGTGCATGGCGGCGGTAGGGCCGGGAGAGGTGAGCGCTCCCAGGCGCGAGCGGCTAGTGCGGCATGTCTACAAGCGGCGGACAGGCGGGCGGGGCTCGATGAGTCAGGCGCACACCGCATCGGTGGGATTGCGCAGCGGGGCAGAGGCGAGCAGCTTGGGTTGGCCTGGCGAGGGCGCGAGGCGCTGCCCTGCTCCGGCTTCGATTGGAGCAGATCCGGGGCTGCACAGCTTCATGGGATGGTCCGGCGAGGAAAGCACGCCATGCTAGTTGATCACAAATCACCACAACCTCTTGTACGAGGAGAAACAGAAAAGAGTAATTTTAGTACAGGGTAAATAGGACAAACTAAAATAGTTACTAGAGCATAATCTGAATAGAAAAGTCTATGGCCAGCTCATCTCACGGAGTTACGTTGCCGTTGTGTAAAGGTGGGACATGGATTCGGGGATTTACTCGATCTGCGTGAGAATATTTTTTTCTTAAGCCGGAATACTCAGGGGCTGTCTAGCCACCGCGGGAGTTTTTTAAATCTGAATAGAAAATAAGTTATAGGATTATCCCGACATTGTCCTAGAAGTAATTTGGACTTTGGATCCTGTCCAAACGCGGCTTCCCACTACGCCTCGCCCGTCTCTCTCTTAAAAAAATATTCCCGACTCCGCCTCGCGTCGTCACGGCTTCACTGTGCCGTGCAGCCGTTCACCCGCCCCACTCCACCTCGCTGTTGCGGCCATCCCCCGCCATGCGCCCCGATCCTATGTTGCGCTGTGCACCATCCACGCTGCATCCCCCACCGGACCCTAGTCTGCCTCGCCCGTCGCGTCCATGACGTTCATCGCACCACCGCCACCCTGACGGCACCAGGAGGAGGTCGTCGTCGGTCCGGACATCAGCTCCCGCGGCCGACCGAAGATACCACGGCAGCAAGGGGAGGCCTGCGCCTAGGTGTACGCTGGCCGTTGTTCTTGACGTCTAGCTTGCTAGCTACCGAAGTTCCCCACCTCATAGGCTATGGCCGCTGTTGGTAAATATTAATATACAGAGAATAATCCGCAAGCGCACTGATATTATACCGATGTAGCACTTCACCGAGAGTATCCAGTTTTATATCGAACTCAAGGAAACATGTGTGAGAATAACCAGATCTAGCTTAACCTAACTTCATAATCAAGGCTAAATAATAGGAGCGTAGAGGAGATCGCAAGGGTCTTCTAGTTCTAAATTCGGTAAGCTTTGTCTTCTATTGTTCAATTCTTGGGATATTACTAGAGAAAACATAGGCAAAATATGTTTCCTATAGCAACAATGTCTTGCTAGGCCTACTAACGGGAGGTGGACTATAAAGGATTCAACGAGGCTATTAGAGTCACCCTCGCGAGCTACCACCGATCCAGAAAGTAGGGTATATCTACGAGTAACCGAGTCTAAGCACCACGCTTACACTACGAATACTACTTTAACCTAGGACCTACAAAGATTAAAGTACTCAAAGAAAGTCGCAAACCTGAAGAATGATATGAACAAGATGCTTACTTTAATTAGAAGTCAATTACCAAAGAATCTTAGAAGCAAGCTCAAGAAGAACTTGATTCCGCCAGGGTACAAGACGTAGAGATAGCACCGACAGGCCGGAACTCCTCCAAAACTCTTCCATGTCACTCTATCTCTCTATCTCTAATACAAGACTAGATCCTAATAAGGACTATTCTTCTCTTGATTGCTAGCTCTGATCCTGGTGGAAATATGAATTAGGGTTTCTGGCCCTCAGGCTCTCAGGATCAAATGCATGGAATCCTAGAGGGGGGTACAAGCAGGTATATATAGGCCCCTTAAAGCATCCTAGACCGTCGAATCAAACCGACTTGCATAAACGACGTAGATGCAATCTAGGAGGCGGTGCAGAACCGACGTAGAAAGCTAGAGGCTGACTGGTGGGCCCTGGGACCGGCCGGCCCCACATGTCAATGGCTCAGGCTCCGCTTCGGTGGAGAGCCTCCTAGAGTCTTCTATAGTCTTCCCACGTTGTTTATCCCGCGGAATTACGTGATTTTCTTTGACGAATAGGTTCTCCTTTCGGTTTTCTGATTAAATCATGCTAGAAACACAGATTCACCAAAACTCATAAAATTTATTAGTTAAAACCCCTAAGTCTATGTTGGTGATCTATTTTAATCATTTATGAAAGTTATATTAATGGTTTGTGATGATTGTTAACTACCGTCAATAGCCGTCGGCGACGCCATGTTTCAAGTGTTTCAGGCGTTTCAGACTTACGTTTCAAGTGTTTCATGTAGATGTTGTAAAAGTAGATATGAGATGTTTTGTACTACCTCCGCAAAAGAATACAATTATGGGATCCGTGCCAGTCATAGAAGCTCAAGTTTGACCAAGTTTATAGCAAATATTATTAGCATTTATGTCTCTAAATAAATTTATTATAAAATATATTCTATAACTAATCTAATGGAACTTACTTTGTATCATAAATGTTTGCACTTTTTTATATAAATTTAGTCAAAGTTCAAACTGTTTGACTTCTCGAAAAACGAGAATTGCATTCTTTTGTGGATGGATGGAGTATGTTACGATGGCTATATACGCATGTTGCAAGCCTATGTTTCAAGTGTTTCAAATGTTTCATACGTATGTTTCAAGTGGTTCATCTGGATGTTGCATATATTGTTATGGCTATACACACATGTTTCAAGCATATGCTTCAAGTGTTTCAGACATTTCAAATGTATGTTGCCAGTGTTTCTTCTGGATGTTGCAAAAGTAGATATAAATGTTGGATATGTTTCTATGGTTATACATACATGTTTCAACCGTATGTTTCGTCTGGATATTGTAAGTGTTTCGTCTGGATATTGTAAAAATAGATTTGGCGTTGCACATGCTTCAGCTGAAAGGTAGGTTGCCACGAAGAACATCTGGTCCTCTGAGAAGTGAGAAGGCTCCCTACTCACCGCTGACCTACACCTCCTCCACGGTGGTGGACGCCCGGCGCGAGCGGCCTGTAGCCCGCCGCAGCGGAGCGGTGGCCGGAGAACGCACGGAGCTGCGGCTGGTGGCCAGCTGAGCGGCCTCCAACCTGCCACAGCAGAACGGTGGCCGGAGAGTGCGCGGAGCTGCGGCCGGCAGCCAGCCGAACACAACGTCGAATGTGGATGGAGGGCAAAGACGCACGGCCTCGCGTGCATGCGGGCATGGAGGTTCCCGTACGCGGGCGTCGGAGGGAAATGGAGCAGCAGGCACCGGTGTCCGGACCGACGCTAGGCACGCACTTTGGACTTTTTTAAGATCATCAACTTTCAGCATGTTTCTTTCTCCCCCACCACACACACAGATACAAACAAAGGTACTTCACCACTTGTGCTTTGGGGTGTTGGAATCATAGATCACAGCAGAACATGATTAGCGTAGCAAATCTATCGTGCTGCTTGTGCATAACTGTTCGAAAGATAATCGCTGGGAATCTGTCTCACATGCTTGCATTGCATTGACAATGATTTGGTATATTATATGCGCATGACAGTAATAAGGACAGCTCGGCAACAAACAATCATGGTGGTAGAAGAAAGCCCAGAGCTCTCCTCGTCACACACCTCGTGTATGAATTTAGACACAGCTCGTACTGCACTGATTAATACCAGTGACCAATCATGCTGTTGTTGGTTTGTGGAGACCAACTAAGCAGAAATAGAAGCACATGCAGTCGTTAGCAATGGGCCGGGGGAGACTGAAGAATCAAGCGGACTAACAAAATTTCTAGTTTTTTTTAGCACCACAAGAGACTACACTTATGATCGAAAGTTAGTCGTTGGTGCATAGTTCCATGATTAATTTTGTGAAATCTATGACACTTGTCACAAGCCCACACACAAGATATACTCCTACTACTACACAATTGATTTTAGCAACACATCCATTTTTAGTAGAGATAGCTCTATTTAAAACTGTCTCTTATTTTTAGAGACGGTTTTAGATCCAGCCGCCTCTAAAAGTATTTTTAGATGCGGCTAAATCTAAAGCTGTCTCTAGAAATAGGTACAACGCTATAAATTCATAACATTTTTAAATGAAGGTAGATGAAGACAAACTTTATATCTAAATTGTATATATCTCGAAGAGACCTACAACTTTATGGTTGATGAATTATCCATTTAAGATCGTTTAGATCTAACAAATTTTGTTTGAAGTTCTCACATTTGAAATAATCTATGGTCCTAAAATTTAGTTTTAAGTGCTCACATTTTAATATTTAAATTTTGGAATGGACTCGGATGGAGACATGACAAAAGCCAAAGATATAGATCTCGAAGAGCTTTACAAGTTTTTAGTTGACAACATTTTCATTTGAAATCATTTATCCAATGAAAATTATGTTTGAATTTTTCACATTTTAAAATACAAATTTTTCAGATAGCCCCGGACGGGGAAATGACTAAAACCAAAGTTGTAATGCTTGACAATATCTACAACATTCCAGTTTGAACCTTTTTCATTTAAATTCATTTAGGATCTTAAATATTCATTTCAAAAATCATTGAAGCGTGAATACAAAAGAAATGTATATCAACCCTATAGTTATAAGTGACTTTAGGTAAAGTGATTAGAGAAACTACACGCAAGGCCATATGTTGTAGATTGAAATCCTGTTGGCCGCACGTACATGTACGCATTTCACGTGACTTGTGATTTCCCAGGATTAATTTTTGGCAATTTTTTGGCCTGATTTATGATAAAAGATTATTTATAGGAGCATGTTTCCATCTGTCCCTACAAAATGGTAGAAAACAATTCCGCATGTCATAGAGGCTACCAAATGGTCGGCTCCTCATCAGCTTCAAGTGCATCCACAGGATTCAAAACCCATGATTTCTATTACCACTGCACCACACAGTCACTTGTGACTAAATATAGTATCGTATGTTTATTAGTTTCAACCGATTTTGTATTGGATATTTTGAGCCCTAAAGGTTCTCATATGAATAGTTACAACTACATAGTTTTAGAACTCGTCGAGCACTGCAACTTTGATATAGGATATGTCGGCATTTTAGTTCATTTGAATTCAAAAAATTGATTTTTAAAATATGATAACTTAAAATATATATTTGAGCCCCTAAATGATCTTGAATAAAAAAGTTGTAAGCCATAAAGTTCTATATCTCATCGAACTCTATAATTTGATTTAAAGTTTCTCTTTATCCGACTTTGTATAGAGTTGTGAATTTATTTGCTGGACAACTAATTCCATGGTTGGTTGACTTAGCCAACCATCCCTAAAAATCGATTTCTAGGGACATAGGGATAATCGACTTACTCGACTATTTTTAGGGACGGTTAGCAGCCGTAAAAATATGATTTCCAGGTGCAGTGATTTTTTATATCAAATGTCCCTAAAAATAAGTAGATTTTCAGGAATGGTGGTATTAAAGGCAAGTTTGGTTGTAGTGTTTGGCACTCGGTGGCCTCACCGTCAAGGATATGGAGGTAAGATGCTTGTTTGGATATCATCTCGTTAGAATATCTCGGGGCTTGTGCTGGCTAGTTTTTCTTTGCTAATGCAAGAGAGTGAAAATGGCTGGCAAAGCTATTAAAAGAACCAAACACACCAAAAATTTGATTTCTAGGAATGGTTAGAAGCTATAGTACAACCCAATATTTCTAAAAATTGAAGATGATTGTAAAAAAAAATCATCTATATAGTAGTGCATACATACCTTATTGTTTACGGTTACGTGGCTAACCACATGAAAAAAAAATAGCCATAAATACAAGATATCGTGTTATTGAGCCAGATGGGAAGGTTCCAAACAACCTAGAACCTCTGTCCTAAATTATAGTTCGGTTTAGCTTTTACAGTTACATGGCTTTTGCTATATGAGTGCGGATTTTCTAGGACAGGGTGTACCTACGCACTCTTTGCAACATCTAGATGAAACACAAGCAACATTCGTTTAGAACACCTGAAACACTTTAAACATGTAGATAAAACACCTGTAACATCCAGACGAAACACTTGCAACATCCGCTTTGAAACACCTAAAACACTTGAAACATGCGGATTACTATTGAAACATAGGGTGTGTAGCTACACCCCGTAGCACGTCAATATTTTCCTTTGCTATATATGCACGAGTATATGTACGATATGTCTAAATACATAATAAAAGTTGTGTATATCTAGAAAAACCAAAATAACCTATAAATTAAAATGGAGGGAGTAACTAACTAACTGAGGCTTAATCAATTTGTTATTGCCAAGGCAAGCTTGGGTTCTATTGTACTTTTACTCGATATAAAAATTAGCACAATATCATGCATGTATGTGTGGCATTACCGATGAAACAAGACGTTTAGGATATCCGCATGCTGTAATCAAAGTACACTGCTACATAACTGATGATCACCGCCGCCACTTTTACGGTCAGTTTGCTAAAAACCGGCAGTGATATTCATCACCTCGTTCGTATTACGAACCGTTAGTGAAATGATTTTCACCGTCGGTTCATGTTATGAACTGTTGGTGAAAATTTAGACGGTTATCACCGTCGGCTGGTAACATGAACCGGCGGTGATAACCTATCACTACAGCCGATTTGTGTTATCAGCCGGTAGTGATGGTCGATCCATTTTTACCGTCGGTTCGTGATACCAACCGGTTGTTAAAATCATTTCTCTAACAGTTCGTAATACGAACCGGCGGTGATGAGTTATGCTACAGCACAATAAAATTCATAATTTTTTCAAACAAAGTTGGATGAAAACAAACTTTATATTAAAGTTGTAGATCTCGACGAAATCTAGAAATTCGCAGTTGATGACTTTTTTATTTCAAATTAATTACAGTCCCAGAATTCTGTTTGAAGCTCTTATATTTTAAAATTTAATTTTTTTGAATTATACAAACAATCTCAGATGAAAAAAAATGATCAAAATCAAAGTTGTAGATCTCACTATGATCTACAACTTTTTAGTTGAAAACTTTTTCATTAGAAATCATTTAGGGCCCGTTTGGATCCTTGAAATTGAATTCATTCTAATAATTACAATTTAAACATAGAATAATTAATTTAATATAGTTGTATATGAAATATATTTGTATATTTATTGTTAGGTATACAAGGGACATACTTATACGTTGCATTTCTATTATAGAAAAGTGAGTTGAAGAGTGTACTATAAGTTGGAGAGTATAAAATTATAGCATAGTGATCTATGGAATCTATTTTCATCTCTCTACCTTATAAATTTGAGATAAGCTTATTTGTGAGCTTGAAAAAATTATGGAATGTCAAATTCCATGCCAAATACCCTAATCCATTGAGTAGATTTTAATTTCTCCAAAATGAAGGGATCCAAACGGCCCCTTAGGGTTTTAAATTTGTATTTGAAGTTCAAAAATTTTGAAATTTAAATTTTGCAAATGAACTCGGATGAAAAATCGATCAAAATCAAAGTTGTAGATCTCGATGAGAACTACAATTTTATAATTGATGACTTTTTTATTTGAAATCATTTGATATCCTAACAGTATGGTTGAAATTTTGACGATTTGAAATTTAAATTTATCAAACGACCTCGGATGGCAAAACCACCAACATCAAAGTTGTAGATCTTGATCAGAACAACAACTTTGTAATTGAAGACGTTTTTATCTGAAGTCATTTAGGGTTCTAAATATTTATTTTAAAATTCTAAGTTAGTACTAAAGGAAAATACATATTGTGTGGACACAAGTGACTTAGGGGCAGGGTGGTTAGAGCAGCTACGCATGAGGGCACAGGTCTCAGGTTTGAATCCCAGCACCACGCATTTCGCGTGAAAAATCGAGTGATCTTGACGGCTGGCTGGTGGGGCCTTCCTGGTATTAAATCAAAAAAAATTTTGCTATTTTTTTGGTCCGATATTGGAATTTCTAAAATTTTATTACCACCGGCTGGTAACACGAACCGGTGGTGATAACTTTTCATCACCGCCGGTTAGGTAATGACCATGGACATCACCGCCGACTCTCACTGCCGAGAGTCAAAACCGTCGGTGAAGGCGGGTCTGGAGCCGGCGGTAATTACCTAATTTGTAGAAGTGGTAGGACTACTTGCCTATTTCACACCACTGATTTTGCTCTTTGATGAAAAAAACTAAATCTTTGGCAATCGATTGATATTAATCAGCCTGTTCGGAACTGTTGGCTTGTTCGTTGCTGGATCGTGAGAAAGTACTGCTGGCTGGTTTGTGTGAGAGAAAACACTGTTCCTAGCTGAAAACACTGTTCACATGAATAGTGCCCCCGTGAGAGAGCTGGCCAGCACCAGCCAGCCAACCAGCCGAACAGGCTGATTGGCTACCATGAGTAAATGTACATTTCATGGTTTATTATCAGATCAGCTGCCCCGACTGAAACAATGGGGAAGTAATTATAATGAAATCATGAAAATTGGAATAATTAGAAGGTATAGAGTGATGGTGTGCGGCATGTTTGTGTAAGCAAAAACCATTAAAGTTAGCGGAAGCTTTACAAGATCATATTAGCACAAGTTAATCCAACTAGATAAAGCAATTTTTATGTTTCCCTACCACAACTCAACTGTTCAAGTGCTGCACCGCACATACCACCACCTTGCGTCATGTTTCTCTTCTTCATTCTTATCTTCCTTGTTCTCATGATGATAGAAGAGTGTTGACATCGGATTGGTCCCGAGTCACGCACGTCACCTAGGGCTAGATCGCCCGGGTCGCCATGAACAGAAGAACGCAGCTAGGATATCACGCTTACGTGGTGAAGAATAGAGAGGTTTACGAGCAAACAACTAAAGGATAACCAATCGTGTTTGCGTGAAGAATGACTAGTTTCCGAGCAAATTAGAAACCACCCGTCAAAGTTCTCACCTGGGACTCGTGGGGGTAAGGACGTCACCGGTTTAACCTAGGTCAGTCGGCAAGCCTAGGACGCCATCTTTGATCGTCGGATCAAGCGACATCAATATAGCGTTGGAAGAGGATATAAAGGAGTTGTAGATATAAAAAGACGATTGGACCGTTGGATGTTCTCAATCGGTAGATGTGAAAAGACGATTGGATTGTTGGATGTTATCTATCGGTCATGATCCTCTCTTTTATATAGAGGGGTCGTCTTATTCTAGTAGAAAAACAAGTCCAGATCATAATATCCAAGTTTTATAAAAATAGATCGAAAACCAATTTGAAAACTAGTTGGGTCCAGAATACAACATGGCCGTTTTCACTGGGGCTGGGCAGCCACACATGCAGGCAAACCGGCCTGGCTGGTTCTGCTGTATATAGAAAATGATGTCGAACTATATGTATGTTTGTTTGAGAAACTATTTTGCATGTTCACAAACCTAATGAGATTACTAGATAATTAGATATATAATAGATCAAACAAGATTCCACTTAGATGGACTATAACCTTATTAAGTTTTATTATATAAAAAGTTGTCACGGTTAGGGACAGTTTTTTTTTGTGTGTGTGTGACTCGGTTAGGAACAGGGTGGAGATATAGAAATGATGTACTAAAATTAGACATGTCCACAAACCTTGATTACTAGATAATTAGATATATATTAGATAAGATTGGTTAGATGGACATGTATTATCAACCCTTTCCCTTAATCACTTGTTGATGGGCAAAATTAGACAGACCTTGATGACATGAGCTCTAAAGTTTTCCCCGTTATTCTTTCTTATTTGGTAACATGTTAATTATTCATTAAAGTTTACTTATCTTATCTTTTATAATTATCTTAGATTCCCGCAGCAACGCGTGACGAATTCACCTTGTCACCTTGTATATCTTAAAATTACAGCTCGGTACGGTAGCTCGTTTTGATGAAGCGGTTACAAGCACTGGTTACAAGAACGTCAGATTATTTACTTTGGCTGGTTTGGTGTGAGAAAAAAAAAATTTAATCGCTTCTGAAACAAGAAACGTCGAAAAAAAAGAAAAAAAAAAAAGGAGAAAACTATGCTAAAGGGGAAGAGAGGTTAATGGAAGCAAGGGTCCAAACTAACCACAGAATAGCGGAATAACCGTACAAGTCCTGGCACGTACTATATTGTATGATGCAGTACACTCTCCTTGTATAATTTAAATGTTTGTATTTAAAATGTCTGCTATTCCTGTATAAAACGCTGTGTTGTGTGCTCTGAGATTGCCACAGCACAAGCGAGCTCACTCATCACAGACGTGAAGCACCTTATAGAGGCTCGCGTGCGAAAACGCGGAGCGATCGAGGAGATCGAAGCCCAAGGGAGGCTGTTTTTCATCATGGTCGCATATGCAGCCACGTTATACGTCGCAGCTCAAGCCCTGGCGAGCTCCTTGCAGCCGCAGGTGGTGGCCGCCGTCTTCTTCACGTCGGCCGCGTGCACGGTGACCCTAGCCGTCCTCCTGGCCTTGCTGCGGCTGCGCCCGCCGTGGTGGTGCGCGTGCGCGGTGTGCGAGGTGTACGTGACGGCGTCGTGGACAGCCGAGTTCGACAACCTCTGCGACTGGTACGCGCACCTCCTGCGCGGCGCGCCCGGGCGGACCGTGCACGTGCACGTGCTCGGCAACGTGGTCACCGCCAACCCGCCCACCGTCGACCACATGCTGCGCGGCCGCTTCGACAACTACCCCAAGGGCGCCCCCTTCTCGGCCATCCTCGCCGACTTCCTCGGCCGCGGGATATTCAACGTCGACGGCGACTCCTGGCTCTTCCAGCGCAAGCTCGCCGCCGCCGAGCTCGCGTCCCCAGCGCTGCGCTGCTTCGCGGCGGGCGTCGTGGCCTCCGAGCTGCGGTGCCGACTCATTCCTCTGCTTCACTCTGCAGCCGGCGACGGAGACGGAGACAGCGGCGAGAGACTGCTTGACCTCCAGGACGTGTTCCGCCGCTTTGCCTTCGACTGCATATGCAGGATCTCGTTCGGCCTTGATCCCGGCTGCCTGGAGCTGTCGCTGCCCATGTCGGCGTTCGCGGACGCGTTCGACACGGCGTCGATGCTCTCCGCGCGACGCGCGACGGCGCCCATGCACGTGTTCTGGAAGTTGAAGCGGCTGCTCAACGTCGGGGAGGAGCGGGAGCTCCGCGACGCCATCCGCCTCGTCGACACGCTTGCCGCCGAGGTCATCCGGCAGCGCCGGAAGCTCCGCACCGCCGCCTCGGGCGACGACCTCCTGTCGCGCTTCATGGGCTCTATCAACGACGACAAGTACCTCCGGGACATCGTCGTGAGCTTCATGCTGGCCGGCCGTGACACCGTCGCCTCGGCTCTCACCGCCTTCTTCTTGCTGCTCTCCGACCACCCCGACGTGGCCACCGCGATCCGGGACGAAGTCACCAGCGTCGCCGGAGATCACAGAGACGGCCACGCCGGCGCCGCCAGCTCGGAGAAGCTCCAGGACATGCACTACGTGCACGCGGCGCTGCACGAGTGCATGCGGCTGTTCCCGCCGGTGCAGTTCGACTCCAAGTTCGCGGCCGGCGACGACATGCTCCCCGATGGCACGTTCGTCGCCAGGGGCACCCGGGTGACCTACCACGCCTACGCCATGGGCCGCATGGAGTCCGTGTGGGGCCCCGACTGCGCCGAGTTCCGGCCGGACCGCTGGCTCCACGACGGCCGGTTCGTGCCGGAGAGCCCCTACCGGTACCCGGTCTTCCAGGGCGGCGTGCGCGTCTGCATCGGCAGGGAGCTCGCCATCATGGAGATGAAGTCCGTCATCGTCTCCGTCGTGCAGAGCTTCGACATCGAGGCGGTCGGCCGGAGCTCCCACCGGCCAAAGTTCGCGCCAGGCCTTACCGCCACGTTCGCCGGGGGCGTGCCTGTCAGAGTGCGGCGGCGAGCTCGTGACAGCGAGCTCCAACCACCACCAAGTTAACGTCACTATGGCACGCACGATTTGCTTGTCGTATTCGAAACAGAGCAAGCATTGGACTAGATGCGTGACGCCGTCATCTATGCGTTATTACTTGTATTCGCGAATCGCGACGACGACACAGTTTGGCCGGCGAGTGCGGTGGGTTCTTGGCCTCCACTGGAGTCTGAAGATTCCTCCGATAAGGTCATCTGGTCATGGCACAGCGGACGGGATTAGTCTAATCCGATGCCCGACGGACGGCACTAGTTCTCGCACATGCATAAAAGGGGGCGGCTTAAAGTCGCCTCTGCATGTCAGCATGTGTGCTATTCTTTCCAACTTCTTTTCAAAGCAGAATTGTCGAAAAGAAAATTTGCAGATTCAAAGTTGCAGAATGCGCACATCTAGATGTTCTAGCTTCGTCGTGGACATTTTCTATGAGGGAACTTCAATTATTGCAAGGTGGTCGCGCACATCTAGATGTTCTAGATTCAAAGTTGCAGGTTTTTACGGTGGAACCTATCCACCAGGTTCGAGTTTTTGACTCAGTGTAGCTACCCGCCCAATCTTATGGTTTGTTGTCCTGTCTTCGACAGGTGTTCATACTTCATAGTGTGCATGGGTGTGTTCAAAGTGGTGAAAATGTGGTGTAAGCGTGCAATTTGTAATGTGTTTCAAACAAAAATAAAAGAAAAATGTAGCTGAGTTTGATTACATTGAAATCCTAAGTTTGATTGTACATATGCTTATACGAGTATATGTGTTTATATATGTTTCTTAAAAAGAATATAAAAATATTGTAAGTCATTTGGGTAGCTATGCTAATTTATAGTGACGAGCTTTGACCGGCTTTTGTATAACATATACTACCTCCATTCTAACTTTTTCGGAGAGTCAAAATATTTTAAATTTGACCAAAATTATAAAAAGAATTATAAATATTTATAACATAAAATAAGTATGAAAATATAATTAGTGAAGAATCTAATTATATTTATTTGGTATCATAAATGTTATTGTTTTATTATATAAATTTAGTAAAACTTGAGATGATTTGACTCTCTAAAAAAGTTAGAATGACTTATAATTTAGGATGGAGGAAGTAACATTTAAAGTTATATATTGTAAAATTAAACGTTCTTTCATTGATTATGAGTACTAACATTGATCTTATTGCCGACTAACTAACATTTTACATACTAATGTTTGAAACTAAAAATGTTTAGCAGACATCAATTCCAAAGTGACTTATATTTTTTCTAGGGAGGTGATATTTTCTCAGTCCACAAATGATAAGCATATTTAGCCAGACAAAAAGTCATAAAGAATTCCCTTATTTTTTCTTATAAATATGTTGCCAATTGCTAAAATCAATATAATTTTAGAAACACTTTAAACACAAATCTATAAACGAGTTACATAAGAATTGACTAATTCTTAGTCAAAACTTGTAAAATTTGACTTTTCCCTACCCAACGGTTATGCTCTGTTCGCTTGGCTGATAAGTCATGTCTGAAAGTACTGTTGACCGATTTATTGTGAGAGAAAAATACTATTCGTTGACTAAAAAAGTACGACTTATAAGCCAAACGAACATAGCGTATACCATCTCATCTCTAGATGGACTAAGGAACTCCGGCGCTTATCATTTCTAGACGTACAAAGGAACTGTACTTATATATGTGTGTGTTAGGACATACACAATACTCAAAATACAAGACCTATTCAATGTTTGGATAGTGCTACAGTCAGAGGGTTCAATACCCATTCGACATCCTCTCCAACGACAAGACCCAAAAGAGAATCCTTTCTGCAAATGGGTTTTCAGGAGAGATGATACTTATATTTAGGTTATGCCTCTCAGGCAACCCAAAATAAGTCTTCCATATAGATACTCTGCTGGAGGCTGATTTTGAGTCTCCTGCTATTTATTTTGGGTTTGTGTGTCCATATAGGTCACCTGTTGGAGACGAGTACTTAAAAGAGTGAAATGTCAGATCACGAAACACCTGCATAGAAGTTAAACTCTTTGTGTAAACTGATGATTTGCTTGATTTCTTTGTTAGCACTTTAAGCACCTGGTGCCAAGTTCAGCACCTTATATACTTTATTTATTTACGGAGAGACCATGTCACCTAATAAGGATGAAGTAGGCTTTTTAAAAATATACTCTATACCATTTCTCAAAACCAATGCAACAAAATAATCTATCTAGATATGTACTAAAATTTTGCTAAATGTATTGCTATCTCTATCACAAAAGAGTTACACAACCTATCTTAGGTTTCAATCATATCAACTAGCCTAGCTAGCCAAACTAGAAATGTAAGTGCACAGCCTAAGTACCAAATATGAATGTGAAAGCTTAATTGATAAAGAGATATAAACTGCCGCCGCTGACTCTAATATTTTTATCGAGATATCGAGAAGCTCACACTCCCTCTAGTCCTTGTTGGAGCCCCTCATAACGATGCCCTCGCAAGGAGCAAGTTCTAGGTCGGATAACTCTATGGATAACCCTCGGGCCTTCTCCATGCGCAAGTGGGTCTCTTAGATGACCTCTCCCGGGCCGCTCTCTATTGTCTTCACTATCGAGTTTCCAACCAAACTGCCGCGAGCCTCATTGCCACCGTTACATGGTTACAGCCACACCACAAACATAGTTGGTGGGGTCTCGCAAGACTACAAACCCCTCCGATGTATAACAGTGGTGCACGCAAGCACCGAATGGTAAGAGGTATGCAAATCTCATTAAACACTATAGGTCTAAGCCTAGAGTAAACATATAAGTGGTAGTCTAACTAACCTAAACACTTTGCAAAACATATACGCTAATCACCGAGTGAATCCTTAAGCACTTTGGTAGCCATAGAAACTGGAGATGAGCGTCAACTCACACCACCCTTCCTTGAGCTCTGCACGTCGTCAAATGGTCGACCAAGAAGGTATATATAGCCCCTAATTAACTATCAAACTATCCGTTGGCAGGTGACTGCATAGTCTGGCCACTCACCGTAATGATCTAGTGGTGGCACCAGACTGATCAGTGCAGCCATGTCGACTAGTCGTCGCCGACCATTGGACAGGTCTTCTGATCCGGTGTGTTATATTGCCCTCATGTCTTCGCTGCAACCTTCATTGGACTATCGGTCCGATGCACAATCCAGTGCCATCACTGGAGCAATCTGGCCAGTCTTCTAGCGGGGCGCTTCTCCATTCGCCGGCACCTTGCGTTCCGGTGATCCTCGACTCCTTGCACCAGAACAATCCGGGGCCTCTGTTGCAGTCATCCACTGAATAGTGCACGTGTATAGTCACGTGCATCACCCTGGTTGGCACCGGACCAGTCCCGTGCACACAGAAAGTGTGCAATGAACTTCGTTTCTTCGTGTGCCTTCATCCGGGCTTCTTGTATCTTGCGTTTTTGGACTTTTTGGTAGGTCTTCGACATGTCTTCTAATGTCTTATTTAAGGTGTTGATTATCCGAATCACCATATTGCCTAAGTACAAGTGCACTTTGCATCTATTTAAACTAACTTGTACTAGCAAACATCATTAGTCCAAATGGTCATATTGTTTATCAAACAACAAAATCAAACTTAATGGCCCCATAGGTCCATTTTTGTTACAATTCATACAAGCATTACACTAATTGCCGGTGCATGCATATGACGTGCAACAAAACTGATATTTCAGCTGAGCACCATATTGTACGTTCTTATTTGACTTAGCTTTAGCATCTCGCATCACTTACGTGTCAAAAATAGATACTCCCTTCGTTCTAGTATATAGGACGTAACCACCTCTGATTCAAAGACCAATAAACATGTCTTCGTACTCTAACTAACAATGGAAATAATCTGAAATATGAACCTTTTGTTGAAAACTTTTTTTGTTAGCTTAAAAGTCAACATGGATAAAAGAGAGAGACTACTGTCTGAATTCTAAAAAGAAAGTGCAGAAACTGTGGTCACCCTATAAGGAAAGAGCTGGAGATCTAGAAAAAAACTGATGTGGAGACATGTGATTATTTGGATCCAAAAATAGGAAAATGGGAAGAAAAAATGCTTGCCGGATCCTATGCATGAGCCAGAGCCGGTGGGAAACAGTGCACATGCTCCTGGGCGGCCGGGCCTCATGTGTGGGGCTGGTACTACTGTTGGATCGATCCTGGTACCTTTTTAAGTACCATGGAGTTTTTTTTTTCTCGGAAACTCTCTTGCCAACTCATAGTTGGCATATGATGACGGCCATGTGCTCCCTCCAACCGTTGATGAGTACGTCGTTCATCCCCACAACAGCCCGTTTGCTAAATGTGCACGTTTTCTTTAGCTGGGGGAATAAAGCAGCGAGGAACAAAATTATTATTGATCCTAGCTCATTCATGTGTGGGGTACCACATTCGTTCGTATCGACGATCCATCTTGTTGCGATTCAGGGCATAAATTAGTTGGGCACAGACTCGAATGCTCGCTCTGTGAATCGATGCTTGAACCTGGGTGAAGTTGAACCATAAAGTATTGTATTGAGAACTATACTTTTGATATAAGTATATATATATATATATATATATATATATATATATATATATATATATATATATATATATATATATATATATATATATATCATGGTAACATATGAGGTTGTTTCAAAATTTTAAATTTCAAATTTTAAAATCTAAGAACTTAAAACAACATTTTAGAACTCTAGCTAGTTTCAAATAAAAAACTCAACTACAAAATTGTAGATCACATCAAAGACTAATTTTTTTATATAAGGTTTGTCCTCATCCTACTTCATATAGAAAAAGTTTTAGATGTAACTATTTGTAGAGGTAATCCTCTTAAGTTGTCTGCCTCTTTTTAATCAATTTCTAGAGAGGGACCCTTAGAATGTCTGCTTCTGTTAATAGTGTTTTTTAGAGGCATGATCGATTAACAAATACAGACGCCTTAGGACGCTTGTCTCTGTTAGTTGACTATTAATATAGGCGGACACCTTAGGATGCCCGCCTATGAAAATGATTAACAAAGGCGGGGTTGTCTCACCATTTATAGAGACGGTCTTTAGATGTGTTTGTCTCATTTTAATCAGATATGCTATCTCCTAGAATCATTTTTCTAGTAGTGTGAAAGAATAACATCAATAAATTCTATAATAAATTCAAGAAAAATATGATCGCCTATGTTAGACCAAAGATTTGAATCTTAACCAACTAAGTTACACCCAATACACAAAATGGTAGACACTTCTTCCTCCTCGCTTGCACAATTATGACACAAATCTCATCGTTTTTTTCCTCTACCAACCATCGCTCCTGGGATTCCTCCTCCTCATGTGGCTCCATAGACTCATACAAGCCATGAGGCGGGTAGTAGCCTCCGGTGCTGATGCGAGCGGTCTTATTGGCATGAGACATCTATGCAATTAGATTTAGTTAGAATAGAAGCAAAATTTTAATAACAGAGTGAGGCAAAAGAAGCATAAAATTTAGCAAATAACAAGGGTGAGACGAAAAACATGAAATGAGTGAAGCAAAAGAAGCTAAGACGACCAGTGCTAACTAGGCTTGCGCCCTACAGTCAACACGGCTCTGATACCAATCTGTCACACCCGATTTTAAGGATAAAATGGGATGTAAAATCTTATGTGCGTCCAGAGATCAGTCACACACATAAGCTGACAAATTATAAATAGTATCATTATAAGTGTTTATTATATCATGAATAATAAGACAGAGTCTTCACATAAATATAGCGGAAGTATAAAAATAAATCTCTCGTGGAAGCTCCATATCACAGGGACGTCAACTGGTTGACCACAAGTCTAGTATTCCTCAGGGAAGTCATCATTACCATAGCCATTTGTTAGTCTGAGCGTTCGGTTAACCGAAACCGATCGGTTCGGTTCTTCGGTTCTTCAGCTAATTCGGTTACCTAAGAAGAAAGGGACGAATCGGTTACTTTGAAAATGCGGAACTGAAGAATTTCGGTTTTGGTTAATTCGGTTTGGTTTTGGTTCTAACCGATGGAACCAAATTTTCTAGGATCCAAGAAACAACACATTCAATTGCAAATTTCAGCAGCATTTTGCCTGATTTTCATACAGTCAAAAGGAATAATTTAAACAGCAATGCAGCATAAAACAACAGTACAACACATATATGTTATTGTTCTCTCAAATATTCAAGCATAGAGCAATATTCAAGCCTGCAGTAAAAAAACAAGAGGTTCAACAGCTTAGTTCAGTTATTTCAAGTCAATTCGGTTAACCGAGTGTTGGAACCGAATTAACCGTAATAATTTCGGTTCCTGGGAACCTAGAACCGAACCTGGGACCGAATATTTCTGTTTCGATTACCTCGGTTTCGATTAGTTCGGTTTGGTTCTCGGTGCTCGGTTTTTCGTGCCCAGGCTTAGCCATCTATTACCTATCCGGAATTTTTATCCAAATAATAAAAATAAACAAGCGTAAGTATATGTCGTACTCAATAAGTGTAACATGGGGTTCATGAGACTTAAAAGGCTTGACAAAGGTTTAACAGCATTTAGCTTTTAATTGTCACAATTTTAACATAAGAGTAGCAACAAGTTGGTTCAATCCCAAAGTAAAACACATGATCAATGTAAACATGAATAATGAATAATATAAATCAATAATACTTAGTGATCATCTATTCCATAAGGGGTTTAAGGCCGTTTGTGACCGTGAGCACGGCTGTACACTTTCACTGTGAGTCATGATTTACCCTTTTGCCCAAAGTGATCAGCTCCTTGACCCACTATCAAGGAAGGTCGGTAGGGTTCACTATAAAACCTTTCAAAGGTTCATCTAACAAGTTAGGACCATTAGATTCACTCGGCAAACAGATGTTGAGCCCCCCTTTCTGATGGCACATTGACGCGCAGCCTATACTCATGGGGACAGAGGCCACACTATATCTGATTCGGCAAGCCATTCTTATGCTAATAAAGGTAACCACTAAAAGGTCCTCATATTGAGCTAAAGTCATAGCCATATAACCCTCATAGCTGTACTATAAGTCCCGGATGATCACTTACAGATAAGTCCTTAGAGAGAGGAATCTGAAGCATTTAGAAAGTAGTTAAACACTCTAGCCCCTATTTCCAAGTTGCTAAAAAGTCACATTTTAATATTTATTGCATATACCATTAGTCAAGTTACAAGATCATGGTTTAATTGAGCACTAGCAAAGCTACCCAATGTATATCCCATAGGAGACAAGGTATAAGTTCAATTCTAGGGAATCTCTATCAAGGTGACACATGCAACATGAATTAAATGTATTAAAGTGAATAGGAAATAAGAATAATCCCATGCTATACTTGCCTTGAACAAAGTGCTCCTGCTGATCCTGCTCGTCAAAGTAGTACTCTGGTTCACCCAAGAATTGCTCACCGTCTATACTCGATAATCACAGCAACATACCAACATCCAAAAGCAATCATACATAGCAAACAAAAGCTATAGATTAGAACAGTACACCAATAGCATAAAATCAAGACAAAAAGTTTGTAAAACGAATCTGCGTCTCACTATGAACACAGACGCGAAGATCACAAAAATCGGAGCTAAAACGAAGAAGTTATGATTTAAACAAAATTTCCTTTAGTAAAATAATAGATTAAATCTAACATTGAATTAGAAAAGTTGAAAATATACTTAACAGTAGTATGAACATGTAGATTATGGAATTATGAACCTAACGTAAGTTGAACGGATCAAATAGGAGCTAAAACGGAGATTTTATGGCCTACAGAAGATAGTGGCAGTCTTGTAAATAGATGAAAAACTTGATTTTTGAATTTAAAATAATTAAAATCTTATTTTAAACCGAACCAGGGACTGCGGATACAATTTGAAGAAAAGGTAGGAGCTCTTTAACAAAAGTTCAGGGACGACGGGTTAAGATCCGAATAATTGTAAGGGCCTTTCTACAAAACAACAGGCGAAGGGGTACGGGTGAATCTGGACCGTTGGATCGAGATTGGACGGTGCAGATTAGACAGGAGGGGAATGAGGCCACTGGAGCGGCACTGTGTGTGGCGGCGCCATTGACAGCAGCGACTTGGCCTCGCTGGAGTTCATCGAATCGGCGACTCCGGTCACCGTTGGACACGGGAAAGAGACGGGAAGCAAGAGGAGAACAAGGCGAACACGATGAAGGGGATTAGGGCGGCAGAGATGGCCCGGGGGTGACACGGTGCTAGATGGGGTGGCTCGAGCTCGCCGAAGATCAACGGCGATGCAGATACAAGCACATAAGGCAAGGGAGAGAGAGCATGAGAGACACCTATAGATCACTCACCTTCTCGCGGAGCTCGGAGATGCGGTCGCGGCGGCAGAGGAACGGTGGAGCGGTGAATCAACCTTAGCAGAAATCTTGATGGCGGCACTAGGGCATAGGCGGCGTGGCAGCTTGCTCTAGAGCTTGGTGAAGGTAGAGCGATGTCGGGCTCGGTATTTATGAGCCGCGCGGCTTAGGGAGCACGCCACTGCGAGGGCTCGTAGCGGAGGCAGACACGGCCACGGCGGTGCGATGTCCAGCTCGGACATGAGCTAGAGGAAGATGACATAGCTGACAAGTGGCCCAGGCTGTCAGTGAGATAGGAGGCATGGGTCACGATGTTAGTGAGAGAAGGGGAAAGAAGATGCACGGCGTGGTGTGCGGGCCGGCTTGCTTGCTGGGCTGCGCGAGAAAGGAAGGGGAGCGGGATGGCCCAAGTGCGGGAGAGGGGCACGGGCTGCAGGGGGGATCTCTGTATTTGGCAACTGGGCCCGCACCTGGGCCAACGGGCCAAAAGCAAGGAAGAAGGAAAAATCCTTTCTCTTTTTCTTTCTAATTTTCCAAACAAATTTTGAACTCCAAATTCAAATCAATTTGAAGTTTGATTACAAACCACACAATTCAAAAATAATATGCGGCATCATGTATGCACATACATGTATGTAGACCTATATTTGATTTTAATTTTAACAAAGTTATTATTTTCCTAAATTTAAATGCTCACAAAATGCATAATTAAATCATTTTCTCCTATTTTAAAATCATGCAAATTTTAGGGTGTCACAATTCTACCCCCTTAAAATGAATCTCGTCCACGAGATTCAGACGATGCCTACTCAAAAAGCTGTGGGTATGTTTTTCTCAAATCCTCTTCTCTTTCCCAAGTAGCCTCATCTTCTATATACCGATTCCACTAAACCTTACACATCTTTATAACTCGGCTCCTCGTAACCCTTTCTGCCGTATCCAAAATCCTTATCGAAAATTCCTCATATATAAGATCTTCATTAACTGTAAGCTCTTCCAACGTCATCTGTTCCTCTGGTATACGCAAACATTTCTTCAATTGAGACACATGGAACACATCATGTACACCTGACAAACTCTCAGGCAATTCCAACTGATAAGCTACTTCTCCACGTCTATCTAAAATCTTGAAAGGCCCAATATACCTAGGTGCTAACTTTCCTTTCATGTTAAACCTTCTCACACTTCTCATAGGTGACACCTTCAGGTAAACATAGTCCCCTATTTCAAAAACTAATTCTCTTCTCCTAGTGTCAGCATAACTCTTCTGTCGAGACTGTGCTACTCTCAAGTTATCTCTAATCATCCTTATTTGCTCTTCTGCGTCTCTTAAAACATCTGGTCCGAACACTTGAGTTTCTCCCATTTGATTCCAAAACAACGGGGTTCTACACTTTCGTCCATACAAAGTTTCAAAAGGTGCCATATTAAGACTCTTCTGATAACTGTTGTTATACGAGAACTCTGCATAAGACAAACTCTTGTCCCAACTTGTATCATACTGCAATGCACAAGCTCTCAACATGTTCTCTAATATCTGATTAATCCTCTCAGTTTGCCCATCGGTCTGAGGGTGATACTTTGTACTGAAATTCAACTTTGTTCCCAATGAACTATGTACTTGCTGCCAAAAATGAGATGTAAATTGAGTACCCTGATCAGACACAATTTTCTTGGGAACTCCATGTAGACACACTATCCTCTCCATATATAATTGGGCTAACCTCGGTCCATTATAAGTACTCTTGACCGGTATAAAGTGAGCAACTTTAGTTAACTGATCCACTATCACTCATATTGAATCATAGCCTCCCTGAGTGCGTGGTAACCCGACAATAAAATCCATACCAACTTCTTCCCACTTCCACTCATGTATCTTCATTGGTTGTAATAATCCTGCAGGTTTTTTATGTTTAGCTTTTAGTCTCTGACATGTATCACATAAAGCAACATATTCAGCAACATCTCTCTTTAGTCCGTACCACCAATACTTCTCTTTTAGATCCAAGTACATCTTGGTACTCCCAGGGTGAATAGAGTAAGCAGACTCATGTGCCTCACGAAGAATCGCATCTTGTATAGCCTTATTCTCAGGCACACATAGTCTTTCCCCAAACCACAGAGTTCCATTATCATCCATATAGAATCCTGGTGCCTTGCCAATCACTATGTTATCCGCTATCTCTTTCAACTTCACATCCTGTAACTGACCCTTACGTATTTCTTTCTCCAGTGTGGGTTCTATCACCAACTCCACCGCATTAGTGACAAAGCCCAAGTTCAGTTGCTCAAATTCTACACACAACTCACTTGACATAGCTGCTACATGCACCTCCTTGGCGTAACTCTTCCTGCTAAGAGCATCGGCAACAACGTTCGCCTTTCTAGGATGATAGTGTACTTCTAGATTTTAATCCTTAATCAACTCCAACCATCGACGCTGTCTCATATTTAGATTTGTCTAGTGAATATGTACTTTAAACTCTTGTGATCAGTGTAAATATCACTCTTATGTCCGATAAGATAGTGTCTCCATATTTCCAGAGCTTGAACCACTGCTGCTAACTCCAAATCATGAGTAGGATAGTTTAGCTCAAGCTTTCTCAACTATCAGGACACATAGGCCACTACTCTTCCTTCTTGCATAAGAACACATCCGAGACCTTAACGAGATGCATCACAATAGATAGAAAAGGTCTTGCTCAAATCCGGCAAAACCAACACTGGGGTGGTAGTCAATCTTTTCTTCAATTGCTCAAAGTTAGCCTAGCACTTCTCGGACCACATAAACTTAGCATTTTTCTCCAACAAAGTTGTCATAGGCTTGGCAAGTTTAGAGAAACCTTCTATGAACCTTCTATAGTATCCAGCCAATCCCAAGAAACTAGAATCTCTCCCACATCAGTTGGTGATTTCCAATTCAACACATCTCTCACCTTATTTGGATCTACTGCTATTCCACCATTAGCGAAAACATGGCCTAGGAAAGAAACTTCCTTCAACCAAAACTCACACTTGCTTCGCTTAGCATACAACTTGTGTTCTCTGAGCTTTTGCAAGACCAACCTTAGATGTTCAGCATGCTCTTCTTCTGTTTTGGAGAATACCAATATATCATCGATAAATACCACCACAAACTTATCCAAAAACTCCATGAACACCTTATTCATCAAGTACATAAAGTATGTAGGTGCATTGGTCAAACCAAAGGACATAACGGTGTACTCATACAAACCATACCTCGTAGTAAAAGTTGTCTTGGGTATGTCAGTTGCATAAATCTTCAACTGATGATAACCAGAACGAAGATCAATCTTAGAGAAAACACAAGCACCTCTCAACTGATCAAACAAGTCATCAATTCTAGGCAACGGATACTTGTTCTTGATAGTAACCTTATTTAGTGATTGATAATCAACACACATTCTCTGGGTACCATCCTTCTTGTCAACAAATATAATCGGTGCTCCCCAATGTGACGAACTAGGACAAATAAAACCGTTCTCCTGTAACTCCTTTAGTTGTTTCTTAAGTTCTTCTAGTTCATTAACCCCCATTCTATATGGACGATTAGCTATAGGTGTAGTTCCAGGTAATAATTCAATAATAAACTCAATATCACGGTCAGGTGGCATACCTGGCAAGTCATCGAAACACATCTAGAAACTCATCCACTACTGGGTCCTCCTTGTGGACGCGATCATCAAGCTAGTTCACTATGGCTATCAGCTGCTTCTGCACTACAACATCAACACTGATTCTATCCCCATTCGGTGCGGTCACAACAACTACCTTCTCTTGACACTGAATCACTGCTTGTTGTTGCATCATCCAATCCATACCCAGAATCACATCAATGCCAGATGTTCTCAACACAATGGGCTCACTTTAAACTCTACCCCCCTTAAGCATAGACTAGTCGGAAGACAACGATAAGAAGCTTGCATACTACCTCCTGGTGAGTTTACTAATATGGGATCTTTCATGGCACATAAGGGTATGCTATGATTTCTAACAAATGCTTGTGATATGAATGAATGCGAAGCTCCAGAATAAAAAAGAACAGTGGCAGGAGTGGAATTGACATCGAACGTACCAAGCATGACTTCTGGTTCCACAAGCGTTGTCTCTATAGACACATGGTTCACCTTTCCTGTGTTGGGTGTTGGCTTCTGGGGCATTCCCTTCTGATTACTATGCTGACCTTAGGGTGTTAGCTGATTCTACTTTCTAGGGCAATGGTTAGCATAATGTCCAACTTCTCCACAACAATAGCATACGTTGAGGGTGCTAGGTGCGCTGGTTTTCATGGGAGTGTTGTTAGGTGTTCCCTGTCATGGTGTCTGCTGGCCGCTCTGCTGCTAGGGATGTTGATTGCCATTCTGCTGCTGGTATGGTGGATGTTGCTGGTTCTGGATGCGATTCCATTGATTAGGTGGTCCCTGGTACCTCTGTTGGAAGCCTTGCTGAGGATTGATGCGTGGACGAGTATTGCTTCCAGATGCCTGTCCCTAAAGCCTCCTCTTCTTGGCCTCCATCTCTTTGCGCTTATTGTCAATAACAATGGCGTGATTCACCAGCGTCTGGAAATTGGGGTATGTATTGAACATAAGCTGGAGTAGCAGACCATCGTACAAACCCTTGAGAAAACGGTGTTGCTTATCAGCATCATCAGCCACCTCATTTGCAGCGTAACGTGACAACTGAGCAAATTTGTCATGATACTCCACCACAGACATAGATCCCTGCTTCAGAGCTCTGAATTCCTCCTGCTTGAGCTCTATCAATCCTTCAAGTATGTGGTAGGATATGAAATTCTCTCTAAATTCCTGCCAGGTAATAGGAGGAGCATTAGTGCGACATCCATACTCGTATGCCTCCCACTAGTCTTGAGCTTCTCCCTGAAGTTGTCCCGACGCGTACAACACCTTCTGCTGGTCATCGCACTGCACTATGCTGAGTTGCTTTTCCACTGCACGAAGCCAATCATCTGCTTCTAGTGGATCAGTGGCATGAGAAAACATCGGGGGACGGCCCCTCAAGAATTCACCATGCTTGTCACGCTGTGCTCCACCAATTGGATGATTCTACTGATTTTGCACCAGAGCTTGCATAAATTGTGTCTGCACTGCCAGAAGTTACTCAATAGTCGGTGGCGGTGGTGGTGGTGGATGTGGTGGAACACCTCCATGACCTCGGCCTCTTCCTCTTCTAGACATCTGACATTTAAAATTCAGAGATTTCCAAGTTATAGACACTTATAGAGATATAGAATACATTCTGAAAAGTTTCTAGACAAGTCCCAACATCAACAACTTGGTAAAACAGTCATATCTCGCGTTCCAGATATCCAAAAGAGGCGTGTTTTACACGGTTGGAAAGCTTAAGAAATTATCAACAACTTTTATTCAGAACACATGCCCAGATTCTGTCGTTATATTAAGCAAAAATAGGACACAACCAAAACTGTTCTTGTCGACAAAAGATGCTCGGCAGTCCTCCGAGGGGTATCCCATGGAGGTAGATTGATCGGTGGAGGTGCGCGTAATCAGGAACCGGATGGTGACACAAGGCGTAGAGATAGCGATTTAGATAGGTTACGTAATACCCGACGTCATGTGTCTTTGGTGTATTGTATTGATCTAGATGACCATGTCTATGTCGACTAGGGGATCCCTGCCTCTCCTTATATACTCTGGAGGGGTAGGGTTACAAGGAAAGTATCCTATTTGGTACTATACAATATCTTGCAGTGCACGTTGACTAGTGCCGTGCACGCCTTGATCTTGTGGGCTAGGCCACCTCTGATGGTGCGTCCCATGTCTTGTCTTGTGGATACCGGGGGTCATATCCCCCACAGCTAGTCCCCGAGCACCTTGTATCCTTTGAGCAACATTGTCTTGAACAAGTTCAAGCACTTTGACGTGAAGCCGATCAGTTTAACTGGTGATCCGAGCAGTGGAAGTCAAAACCGAGTAGTTTAACTAGTGAATTGAGTGTTGAAAGTAGGAGCCGACTAGTTTAACTAGTTAGGAGACCTTGGACATAGCCAAGTAAGGCTTGCTAGAAGGATGTAAGGGGCTCAAGATAAAATTTGAAAATTCTTCCACTTAGGAGAAGTGTAGCCACATAGACTCCATCAATAAGGAGGGTAAATCAAGAAATAAGCACTACATTCACCACCAGGTGAAGTGTAGCCACTTAGTCCCCGAGCTTGCTAGAAGATGAAAAATGAATCTTGTAGCAGGGTCAAAGAAAAGAAGCCTGAAACCTTGCCGACATCATGCACGTATCAAGACCCTAGACGTGTTGCCCAAGATTAGCACCCTAATCTAAACAGCAAGGAGCAGCTTGATAGCACACCGATGAGACGTAGCAAGATCCAACCACCAAGGGAGTCCTCAGCTTAGCTGGCGATGCTTGCACGAAGAATCCGAGGAGTCCCCGGCATAGCTGGCGATGTCCGAGCATCGAGGAGTCCTCGGCGTAGCTAGCGACGTCTGAGCACCGAGGAGTCCTCGGCGTAGCTGGCGATGTCCGAGCACCGAGGAGTCCCCGGCATAGCTGGTGATGTCCAAGCACCGAGGAGTCCCCGCCATTACTGGTGATCTCCGAGCACCGAGGAGTCATCGGCGTAGCTGGTGACGTCCGAGCACCAAGGAGTCCCCAGCATAGCTGGCGATGTCCGAGCACCGAGGAGTCCTCGGCGTAGCTGACGATGTCCGAGCACCGAGGAGTCCCCGGTGTAGCTGGTGGCGTCCGAGCACCGAGGAGTCCCCAACGTAGCTGGCGATGTCCGAGCACCGAGGAGTCCCCGACGTAGCTGGTGATGTCCGAGCACCGAGGAGTCCCCGGCGTAGCTAGTGATGAAGCACGAGCGACGAACAGTCTGGTCAACTAGTCGGCGACGAAGTGAGCATTGAGTAGAAACGACCGACGAACAATCTGATCAACTGGTCGGCGACGAAGTCCATGAACCTAGCCGTTCGACCAGTTGATCGGTGGAGAAGTCCGAGCACCAGGTGGTTCGACCACCTAGACGATGATCCTGCAATACAAATATGTAGAACGGGTAGTACATGTTGTAAAAATATATGAACTCCGGAGAAGAAATAGCGCATGTAGCTCGGCGATCAGTTGGTGTGAAGATGTATTTATATTTAATACAAATCACCCTACTAGTTAGTGTGTAGCTGAGTCTGTAGCCCTAGCTAGCCCGTTAACCATAATGCGGAGCGCGGAGCCCGTGTGCGTGTAGGAAGAACAAAGCGTTGCTAAGGAGCCGCTGCCGACCACACATAACGCAGAGGGCAGACGCTCGTGCACGTGTAGGGAGGAGCCGAAGATAGGGCTATGTCTGGGGACATCTGAGCGTCAATATGACTATTCGGGGATTTGCCATAGACTTAGCTGTATGTCATCTTTAAGATGGTATACGCAGAGAAAATCGTTTAGAGAGCAAACATGGAGAAAACATCTCGGAGAAACATTATGGTGATATACGAAGATTGGAGAATATTTAGAAAAATATTAAAGCGTGACTTAGCTTTAGACAGAATGTCTGGTCGGCGGCGTATGGCATTATTTGGTCGGCGACATGGGCAGCTCGCTTAGCGACTGGAACGAAGTTGATCCCATGTTGGAGTAGGACGGATGTAGTTGGAGCTTGGCGGTGTCAATCTGTGTATGAAGATGTGCATCGTGGTTGTCGAAGGATGTCAACGTGATCAGTCGAGTTGCCGCGAAGGATGTTGATCTTGAGTTACGCCATCTGGTTCACTAGGGATCAGCGCGCATGAGCCCCATGGTGGGCGCCAACTGTCGACAAAAGATGCTCGGCAGTCCTACATCATGTGTCTTTGGTGCATTATATTGATCTGGATGACCATGTAGATGTCGGCTAGGGGACCCCTGCCTCTCCTTATATACTCTGGAGGGGTAGGGTTACAAGGAAAGTATCCTATTTGGTACTATACAATATCTTATGGTGCACATCGACCAGTGTCGTGCACGCCTTGATCTTGTGGGCTGGGCCACCTTTGATGGTGCGGCCCATTTCTTGCCTTGTGGATACCGGGGGTCATATCCCCCACAGTTCTAGATTCCAGACTGCGCAGAAACTTTAACTTAAAACTGTTATATCTCTCAAACTGGTCAGATATAAGGGTGATTCTAGAGGCATTAGAAAGATACTTAAGTCCAGTTATACCCATAAAAATTTCATAATTTTTGGTCAAGTAGATTTAGATTGGCATTGAGATAAGGGCAGACTGCTCTGAAAAATAGGTCCGAGAGAACATGATGTACCAAACCCAACTATTTATTTATTGACTCAATCTTTAATATTCTTAACTATGGAACTTGCGGACATGCCCACAAAGTTCCAACACTCATTACAAAAATCCAACTCACACTTAAATATAATAACAAATCAACTAGGCATACCAACGTTCACACCGCACTTCTAGAGTCGACTTGACCCGTTCTACTAACGTCTTATCACATAAAAAGGAACTCCAACACCTATGGGCGAAATTTATGGGGAAGCTCCTCGTAGATCCTTGGTAGGTTGAGACACACCCTTTGCTCGTCTATCACTTGTCCGTATCTCTTAAGAGTCTCCTGTTGTGCCTTCAACTGATCTTCTAGTCGTCGAATCTTCGCTACTGACTCACAGCCAAAGTGTACCATCATTTGGGTAGTTGGATCCATGCCCTGAGGGTCTATCATTGCCCACTCCAATTCTGGGTGTTGGCAAGGGAGGAATCGATATTGGTCCTCCTTCATCATCATCATCCGACAATACAACGACCTTCACTTCTTTGGGTTCTTCTTCTTCAGGCGCTTCCTGGAATGGCTCAGGCGTAGGTGCAGGTGCTGGTGAGTCAACTTCTTGCTCCTAGGATTCCTCCTCCTCATGTGGTTCCATAGACTCATACAAGCCACGAGGCGGGTAGTAACCTCTGGTGCTATGTGAGCGGTCTTATTGGCACGAGATATCTATAGAATTAGATTTAGTTAAAATAGAAGCAAAATTTTCATAACAGAGTGAGGCAAAAGAAGTATAAAATTTAGCAAATAACAAGGGTGAGACGGAAAGCATGAAATGAGTGAAGCAAAAGAAGCTAAGACGACCATTGCTAACTAGGCTTACGCCCTACAGTCAACACGGCTCTGATACCAATCTATCACACCCGATTTTAAGGATAAAATAGGATGCAAAATCTTATGTGCGTCTAGAGATCAGTCACACACATAAGCCAACAAATTATAAATTATATCATCACAAGTGTTTATTACATCACGAATAATAAGACAGAGTCTTCACATAAATATAGCAGAAGTATAAAGATAAATCTCTCGCGGAAGCTCCATATCACAGGGACGTTAACTGGTTGACCACAAGTCTAGTATTCCTTAGGGAAGTCATCATTACCATAGCCATCTGTTACCCATCCGGGATTTTTATCCAAATAATGAAAATAAACAAGTGTAAGTATGTGTCATACTCAATAAGTGTAACATGGGGCTCATGAGGCTCAAACGGCTTGACACAAGTTTAACAACATTCAGCTTTAAATTGTCACAATTTTAACATTAGAGTAGCAACAAGTTGGTTCAATCCCAAAGTAAAACACATGATCAATGTAAACATGAATAATGAATAGCATAAATCAATAATTCTTAGTGATCATCTATTCCATAAGGGTTTCAAGGCCGCTCGTGACCGTGAGCATGGCTGAGAAACTAGTTTTACACTCTGCAGAGGTTGTACAATTTCACTGTGAGTCGTGATTTACCCTTTCGCCCAAAGTGATCAGCTTCTTGACCCACTATCAAGGAAGGTCGGTAGGGTTCACTATGAAACGTTTCAAAGGTTCGTCTAACAAGTTAGGGCCATTAGATTCACTCGGCAAATAGATGTAGAGCCCCCTTCCCGATGGCACATTGACGCGCAACCTATACTCATGGGGACAGAGGTCGCAATATACGAGATTCGGGAAGCCATTCTTACGCCAATAAAGGTAACCACTAACAAGCTTGAAAAGGTCCTCATACTGAGCTAAAGCCATAGCCATGTAGCCCTCACAGCTGTACTATAAGTCCCGGATGATCACTTATAGATAAATCCTTAGGGAGAGGAATCTGAAGCATTTAAAAGTAGCTAAACACTCCAGCCCCCTGTTTCCAAGTTGCTAAAAAGTCATATTTTAATATTTATTGCATATACCATTAGTCAAGTTACAAGATCATGGTTTAATTGAGCACTAGCAAAGTTACCCAATGTATATCCCATAGGAGACAAGGTATAAGTTCAATTCTAGGGAATCTCTATCAAGGTGACACATGCAACATGAATTAAATGTATTAAAGTGAATAGGCAATAAGGATAATCCCATGTTATACTTGCCTTGAACAAAGTGCTCCTACTGATCCTGCTCGTCAAAGTAGTACTCTGGTTCACCCAAGAATTGCTCACCGTCTATACTCGATAATCACAGCAACATACAAACATCTAGAAGCAATCATGCATAGCAAACAAAAACTATAGATAGAACAGTACACCAATAGCATAAAATCAAGATAAAAAGTTTGTAAAACGAATCTGCGTCTCACTACGAACACACAGACGCGAAGATCACAAAAATCGGAGCTAAAAAAAAGAAGTTATGATTTAAACAAAATTTCCTTTAGTAAAATAATAGATTAAATCTAACATTGAATTTTAAAAGTTGAAAATATACTTAACAGTAGTATGAACATGTAGATTATGAAATTATGAACCTAACATAAGTTGAACGGATCAAATCGAGAGCTAAAACGGAGATTTTATGGCCTACAGAAGATAGTGGTAGTCTTGTAAATATATGAAACTTGATTTTTTAATTTAAAATAATTAAAATCTTATTTTAAACCGAACCAGGGACTGTGGATACAATTTGAAGAAAATGCAGGGGCTCTTTAACAAAAGTTCAGGGACGACGGGTTAAGATCCGAATAATTGTAAGGGCCTTTCTACAAAACAACATGCGAAGGGGTACGGGTGAATCTGGACCGTTGGATCGAGATTGGACGATGCAGATCAGATGGGAGGGGAATGAGGTCACCGGAGCGGCCTATGTGCGGCGACGCCATTGACGACAGCGACTTGGCCTCACCAGAGTTCGTCGAATCGGCGATTCCGATCACCGTTGGACATGGGAAAGACATGGGAAGCAAGAGGAGAACGAGGCGAACACGATGAAGGGGATTAGGGCGGCGGAGATGGCTCGGGGGTGACACGGTGCTAGATGGGGTGGCTCGAGCTCGCCGGAGATCAGCGGCGATGTAGATACAAGCACATAAGGCAAGGGAGAGAGAGCGTGAGAGACACCTGCAGGTCACTCACCTCCTCGCGAAGCTCGGAGATGTGGTAGCGGTGGCAGATCAATGGCGGAGTGGCAAATCGAGCTCGGTGGAAATCTTGACGGCGGTGCTAGGGCACAGGTGGCGTGGTGGCTTGCTCTAGAGCTCGGTGAATGTAGAGCGATGTCAGGCTCGATATTTATGAGCCACGCGGCGTTGGGAGCACGCCACCGCGAGGGCTCGTAGCAGAGGCGGACACAACCGCGATGGTGTGATGTCCAGCTCGGACATGAGCTGGAGGAAGATGACGCAACTGACAAGGAGGCTAGGGCTTTTAGTGAGATAGGAGGCACGGGCCACGATGTTAGCGAGAGAGAAGGGGAAAGAAGAGGCACGGTGCGGCGTGCGGGCTGGCTTGCTTGCTGGGCTGCGCGAGAAAGATCATGGTTTAATTGAGCACTAGCAATGTTACCCAATATATATCCCATAGGAGACAAGGTATAAGTTCAATTCTAGGGAATCTCTATCAAGGTGACACATGCAACAAGAATTAAATGTATTACAGTGAATAGGAAATAAGGATAATCCCATGCTATACTTGCCTTGAACAAGTGCTCCTGCTGATCCTACTCGTCAAAGTAGTACTCTGGTTCACCCACGAATTGCTCACCGTCTATACTCGATAATCACAGCAACATACAAACATCTAGAAGCAATCATGCATAGCAAACAAAAGCTATAGATTAGAACAGTACATCAATAGCATAAAATCAAGATAAAAAGTTTGTAAAAATCGAATCTACGTCTCACTACGAACACACAGACATGAAGATCACAAAAATCAGAGCTAAAACAAAGAAGTTATGATTTAAACAAAATTTCCTTTAGTAAAATAGTAGATTAAATCTAACCTTGAATTTCAAAAGTTGAAAACATACTTAACAGTAGTGTCGGTGCGAAAAGTGACCAACTAGTAAATATTTGTCATTTTGCTGTACGTTGTGATCGGATGTGACCTAGCACTCAATGACACAGGGTTTATATTGGTTCAGGCAACAAGCCCTACGTCCAGTTTGAGTCGGTTGGTGACTTTATTCCTGAGCCCAGGTGCTCGAAGTTTGCTGTGGGGTTACAAATGAGTACGAGTAAGATGGGGGTATCATAGGTCCGGCCGGACTCTGGACCGATGGGCCATGAGTGACAAGAGCTCCTACGTGCGCTAAGTATTGGAACGTATGCTCTGTGTAGCTTTCGAATGTCTAAAGCTAGCAGCGAGTGAGTCGGAATAATCCGTGTGTTGTCTGTTGTTCGTTGAATCGATCCCCCTTTTGGAGAGAGCACATCCCCTTTTATAGATGAAGGGGATGGCTTTACAAAAGAGAGAGTGTGAGAGAAAGAGAGTGTGTGTGCTACCTAGTCTTGTTGCCCACGCCATCGAGTACCAGGTGGTTTGTCGGTGCCCACAATACTGTTGACGCTCAGATGCATGTGGTAGGCTCTATTATGTTCTTCTGGTATGGCCAATGTCGGCGCCTACCATACTGTAGGGCAAATGTCGGCGCCCATAACACTGTTCATGTTCTAACACATCTGGAAGGTTGTGGAGCACCCTTCTGACATGACCTGACAGTACTGTCCTACAAATGTGCAGGGTACGGTCCTCGGTATTTCTATTTGACTTCAGCGCCCTGCCTTACTTGCTCTACCTAATTCTTTGGGTCCTCTCTGAGCAGGCATCCCCTTTCGGTTGTTTCCCAGTTGGCTCTGACCACGTCGGTTGGAGAAGAGCTGCAAGCAGAGGTTCGGTGTACTCCCGGTCGGAGAAGCGAGTCGGAGTCTGAAGCAAGCGTTGTCCCTCCTTGGCCAGGCCTTCCGATCGGAGAGGTGGGCCAGAGTCGGAGGCGAGCGTCGTCCCTCCTTGGCCAGGCCTTCCGGTCAGAGAGGCAGGCCGAAGTCGGAAGCAAGCGTCGGCCCTCCTTGGCTAGGCCTTCCGGTTGGAGACTGGATCGCTCTTTTGGCTTATCGTTAGGTATCTAGGCCGAGCTTTTGCTGGGAAGCAGGAACATTAGGGACCCCGGGTTTATTGCATATACCATTAGTCAAGTTACAAGGTCCACCAGGCGGAGACCGAGGTGGCGCTCTAGAAGTCCCTGGCAGAGACCAAGGCGTCACTCTAGAAGTCCCTAGAGACTCTGGAGTCAGAGCGGAAGGCCCGGTCGGAGGTTGACCAGGAAGTGCTCACGCTCCGAGGGCAGATGCTTGGGACGGAGGAGTCGAACGCTTGGCTACGTGAGTAGGTGACTCAATAGGAGGAAGGACTCTCCATCCTCGAGAACACCCACCTCGGTATGTACCTGTTCCACTTTTGGTCGATGCCTTAGTTTTTCCCTTCCCTTGCTTCTAAGCTTGTCATCCTTCTTCAGAATTGGGCGGCAATGTTGGGTCACTGGAGTGGGAACTAGAGACAGCCAAGGCGGCGATCAGTCAGAGTGCGGAGGCACTGGCCAAGTCCCTTGAAGAGCAATGTGCTCTCGAGGGGGAGCTCAACCAGATCCACAATGTCGCCTAGGTCATCATCTCAGAGGTGTTCGTTTCAGCACCAAGCACCAGCACGCCTGCCATCCGACTGGCGGAGGTCCCAGACGAAGTTTGGGCACTTATCTCTGATGGGATGTTCTATGGGACGTCGGGGGTGCTGACTTCGATGGTGACACACCACCCAAACCTGGACTTCGCTGCCATCTACAGTGGGTACGCCAATGGCTAGGGCGTGGACGCCATCCATGTGCTTGGGGAGAGCTTGTTGCCATGCGCACAGATGGTGGCCGAGCAAGTCTCCATGTAGTGGTTGATGGATGCTCGACGTGCGACCGTGGCTGAAGGCGTGCGTCAAGAAGACATCGTCCAGCCTATAGATGGAGTGGAGCCCGGGTCAGAAGCGAACGTCGTCCCGCCTCCGACCGAGCCGAACGTCGTCCTGTTAGAGACCGAGCATCTTTTGATCCTCATCGACCGAGCCGGCAGCCGATGCCACGGGGCGGACCCAATAGAATTTAAAGTAAGAACAGTCAATATGTGTAAGGGATAAGTTTGTGGGGGAGCCCCCTATGTAAACATTTTTGTGTATTCATGAATACAACAATTTTGTTTTGTGATGGAATCACTTCGTAAGGGAAATCTTGTCTCATTCGTTCCTTATTTTTACCCTAGCATAGCTTTGTTTCTTATTCTTTCTTTTTTGCACCTGCCCGTTTGAACCATAGGCTGCAACCTTAAGAACCCAGGCATGGCCCGCCAGACTCAGCTGCTCGTAACCATAGGTCGTGGCGGGTGTGATTGGTTGGAATGTTTAAAGCATAAGTTACGTAGGGTAATTAAAGGAACGGACTACCCTTTCGTTTGGGTAAAAGGTATTTACTTATATGATAGTAAAAAAGAGAGGTGGTCACCAGGCCCGGCTAGGGCTATTTGCCCGTGCAATCAGCCACGGCGACTAATGCAGAGTTGGCCAGTCGGCGCTGATCCTTCTTGTTCTTTTTGCCCCTCTGCGTGGAGGGGCCCTCATCTTGATCCTCACGCTTGGCCTTGCCCTTGTCTCAGCCTCCATTAAAGACCGCTCCGACTATCTCCTCGTCGGAGGTGTGGTTCGTGGCGATGTCGAGCAGGTCATGGGTGGTCTAGGGCTTCAAACAACCAATCTTGTGAATCAAAGACTCATAGGTTGTCCCGAAGAGGAACGTGCTGATGACATTTGCGTCGACGACACCAGGAAGTGAGTTGCATCATTTTGAGAACCTACGGATGTAATCTTGTAGGGACTCCTTGGGCCCCTATTGGCAGCTCTTGATGTCCCAGGAATTCCTAGGATGGACATACGTCCCCTAGAAATTGCCAATGAAGATCCTCTTGAGATCCGCCCAGTCGCGGATGCTATCGTGCGGGAGGAATTTGAGCCACGCTCGAACATGTTCCCCCATGTAGATGGGGAGGTATTGAATGATGAAGTGGTCATCATTCACTCCTCTGGCTCAGCAGGCGAGCCAGAAGTCTTCGAGCCATATACCGGAATTCATCTCCTTAGTATATTTGGCAATGTTGGTGGGCGATCGAAAGCGTTGTGGGAACGATGCTCTCTGGATGCGTCGGCCAAAGGCTCATGGTCCTAGGCCATCCAGGCTAGGACTTTGGTCGTTGGGTCGGCGACCATGTCTGGGGTGCGTTTCACCGGTCCCCTCGATGGTCT
Source organism: Miscanthus lutarioriparius (assembly GCA_904845875.1). NCBI lineage: Eukaryota > Viridiplantae > Streptophyta > Magnoliopsida > Poales > Poaceae > Miscanthus > Miscanthus lutarioriparius. The sequence goes on along the minus strand of CAJGYO010000016.1, from coordinate 23,798,120 downwards.
GGCCGGAGCCCGTGCCGCCTGCTCTCACCACCGCCTGATGGACGTCATCATCATGCCGGGCCTAACGTAGGTTGTTGATGACGTTGCAAGCATCTCAGTTCGGCCTGAGGCGTTTACGCATAGGTGGCCGGTGTGGAGCGGGTGCCGGGTCAGGACATGGTGCAGCTGTGGCCTCCTGTTTCGCACCTAGCGACTACAGAGGTGAGTGGATGGAGCGGTGCGATTGGTGCGCCCCCATTCCCCCGTTGGGGAGAGAGGCCACGAGTCAGTGTCACGATACGGAGCTCTCCTCCTATTGAACGGCGATTGTTTCCACCAGCGCTTGGAGGTTCTAGTGGACCACCTGCTCCTGGGGGTCGATAGGCTCTAGAAGGCCACACAGAAGCATCACCGTAGCGGCGATGTTCTGGCCAGCCCGAGCGAACTGTGGGGGATCATTCCCCCCATCCATTACGTTGCGCTGGACCTAACGGGCGCGACCCCGGGCGCCACTCGCTGGGTTACGCGTGAGGGCATAGCGTGCTATGCCAAGCGTGCCGGCGCAGGTGGCGGCTGGTTTTCCTACCTTCGCGTAAAGGTCCGAGGGGTGTGGGTCTGTCGAGATCCGCTACCATCGGCGGCTGTCCCAGCGCGTCTACCATAGCGCACTCCTAGGACAGAGGGTGGCTAGGTGCCATGACACCACCGATGCTGGAGCCGTCGCTCCCAACCTCATCATCCATGAGGTCGTGGAAAGAGGCGGGAGCGTAGCCCGCCATCCCCATGAATTCAGATGTGAGAGGGGGCGACATCATCATCTTTCGAAGCCCCCGTGCATACGCGTCCGCGGGGGATGCAAGGCCGTAGGGGAACCGGTCGTATGGCGGTCGTGGCGGGGACAATGGGGTCCCTCCAGAGAATTGGCGGAAGATAGTAAATGGTGAGTAAATAATAGTATGTATGTTACTCACAGCGGGGTTTGAGCCTAGCGTAGGCTCAAAGCGAAGCGTAGGAGCCTCGTCGTTGAAGTCACTGAGTGGCCTAGAGCCGACGGAGGGCGCTCCTCCTCCGATGGGCGCGGGACAAGTGCCTCCTCATGGAGGTGAAGCATGCCGAGCCGGTCGGCGATGAAGTCCAGGCTTCTAAAGAGGAAGGCCTAGGACAGCTCAAAGACAAGAGGAACCCACATCCCAACCGGTGGGAGTGTGGGAAACTCTAGTGAGCCGAAGCGAGTCATATCGCTTGAGCCCACCATGCCGAAGATGGCAGAAAGGTGGGCCATCTAATGACCAAAAAGTGTGAACGTACGGCGTCCTCCCCATGGATGGCGCCAACTATCGGTGCGAAAAGTGACCAACTAGAAAATATTTGTCGTTTTGCCATACGTTGTGATCGGATGTGACCTAGCACTCAATGACACAAGGTTTATACTGGTTCAGGCAACGTGCCCTACGTCTAGTTTGAGTTAGTCGGTGACTTTATTCCTGGGCCCAAGTGCTCGAAGTTTGCTATGGGGTTACAAACGAGTAGGAGTAAGATGGGGGTATCGGAGGTCCGGTCGGACTCTGGACCGAAGGGCCGAGAGTGACGGGAGCTCCTACGTGCGCTAAGTATTGGAACGTATGCTCTATGTAGCTTTAGAATGTCTAAAGCTAGCAGCGAGTGAGTCAGAATGATCTATGTGTTGTCTGTTGTTCATTGAATCGATCCCCCTTTTGGAGAGAGCACATCCCCTTTTATAGATGAAGGGGATGGCTTTACAAAAGAGAGAGAGTGAGAGAAAGAGAGTGTGTGTGTGCTACCTAGTCATGTTGCCCACTCCGTCGGGTACCAGGTGGTTTGTCGGCGCCCACAATACTATTGACACCCAGATGCATGTGGTAGGCTCCATCATGTTCTTCTGGTATGGCCAATGTCGGCGCCTACCATACTGTAGGGCAAAATATCGGTGCCCATAACACTGTTCGTATTCTAACACGTCTAGAAGGTTGCGGAGCACCCTTCTGACATGACCTGATAGTACTATCCTGACAGGTGTGTAGGGTACGGTCCTCGGTATTATGGTTTGACTTCAGCGCCCTGTCTTACTTTCCCTGCCTGATTCTTTGGGTCCTTTCAGAGCGGGCATCCCTGTTCAGTTGTTTCCCAGTCAGCTTTGACCGCGCTGGTCCGAGAAGAGCTATAAGCAGAGGTTCGGTGTACTCCCGATCGGAGAAGCGAGTTGGAGTCAAAAGCGAGCGTCGTCCCTCCTTGGCCAGGCCTTCCGGTCGGAGAGGCGGGCCAGACTCGAGGCGAGCATCGTCCCTCCTTGGCCAGCCTTTCGGTTGGAGAGGCGGGCCAGAGTCAGAAGCGAGCGTCGGCCCTCCTTGGCCAGGCCTTCCGGTTGGAGACTGGATCGCTCTTCTGGCTTGTCATTAGGTATCTGGGCTGAGCTTTTGCTAGGGGAAGCAGGCCCATTAGGGACCCCAGGTTTATAAACCTAACAAGTAGTATGAACATGTAGATTATGGAATTACGAACCTAACGCAAGTTGAACGGATCAAATCGGAGCTATAATAGAGATTTTATGGCCTACAGAAGATAGTGGTAGTCTTGTAAATAGATGAAACTTGATTTTTGAATTTAAAATAATTAAAATCTTATTTTAAACCGAACTAAGGACTGCAGATACAATTTGGAGAAAAGGCAGGGGCTCTTTAACAAAAGTTCAAGGACGACGAGTTAAGATCTGAATAATTGTAAGGGCCTTTCTGCAAAACAACAGGCGAAGGGGGTACGGGTGAATCTGGACCGTTGGATCGAGATTGGACGGTGCAGATCAGACGAGGGGAATGAGGTCGCCGGAGCGGTGTTGTGTGCGGCGGCGCCATTGACGGCAGTGACTTGACCTCGCCGGAGTTCGTTGAATCGGCGACTCCGGTCACCGTTGGACATGGGAAAGACACAGGAAGCAAGAGCATATCGAGGCGAACACGATGAAGGGAATTAGGGCGGCAGAGACGGCCCGGGGGTGACACGGTGCTAGATGGGGCGGCTTGAGCTCGCCAGAGATCAATGGCTACACGGATACAAGCATAGAAGGCAAGGGAGAGAGCGTGAGAGACACCTGCAAGTCACTCACCTTCTCGCTGAGCTCGGAGATGTAGTCGCGGCGGCAGAGGAACGGCGGAGTGGCGAATCGACCTCGGCGGAAATCTTGAAGGCGGCACTAGGGCACAGGCGGCGTGGCGGCTTGCTCTAGAGCTCGGCGAAGGTAGAGCGATGTTGGGCTCGGTATTTATGAGTCGCGCGGCGTCGGGAGCACGCCACCACGAGGGCTCGTAGCAGAGGCGGACACGGCCACGGCGGCGCAGTGTCCAGGTTGGACACGAGCTGGAGGAAGATGACGGGGCTGACAAGTGGGCCCAGGCTGTCAGCGAGATAGGAGGCGCGGGCCGCGATGTCAGCGAGAGAGGAGGGGAAAGAAGAGGCGCGGCGCGGCGTGCGGGCCGGCTTGCTTGCTGGGCTGCACGAGAAAGAAAGGGGAGCGGGACGGTCCAAGTGCGGGAGAGGGGCGCGGGGCCTGCGGAGGGGTGGATCTGCGCGGGCAAAACTGGGCCGCCGCCTGGACCAACGGGCCGAAAGCAAGCAAGGAAGGAAAAATCCTTTCTCTTTTTCTTTCTAATTTTCTATACAAATTTTGAATTCCAAATTCAAATCAATTTGAAGTTTGATTACAAACCACACAATTCTAAAATAATATGCAGCAACATGTCAGCATGTATGCACATACATGTATGTAGACATATATTTGATTTTAATTTTAACAAAGTTATTATTTTTCTAAATTTAAATGCTCACAAAATGCATAATTAAATTATTTTCTTCTATTTTAAAATAATGCAAATTTTAGGGTGTCACAATGCCCACCTATGAAAATGATAAACAAAGGCGGGGTTGTCTCACCATTTACAGAGATGGTCTTTAGATGTGTTTGTCTCGTTTTAATCAGATATGCTATCTCCTAAAATCATTTTTCTAGTAGTGTGAAAGAATAACATCGATAAATTCTGTAATAAATTCAAGAAAAATATGATCACCTATGTTAGACTAAAGATTTGAATCTTAACCAACTAAGTTACACTCAATACACAAATGGTAGACTCTTCTTCCTCGTCGCTTGCACAATTATGACACGAATCTCATCGTTTTTTTCCTCAAGACCGACCATCCATATGAAGAAGTACCTCTCATGTGTCAATACCCTAATACTAATAGAGCTACAAGAATTAGAATTGAGACTAACCACAAGAGACAAGATAAACACCACTTAAAATAGGATTTTAAGAGAGCCTTTTTTTTTACAGAGGTCACTTCAATAAATGGTCAAGCGGATCTAACCAACACCGGCACTACTCGACACCATGGCTCATGTGATTAATGGTCAGGTATGGCATTAAAAAACCCGCTGGATGATTAGCTTTCCCAAAGAGAGAATCTCTCCTTAGATCTGCGCGGTATTCTTTTAAGTTTTCCGTGAGGACGAGGGCTAGCTTTCGACCATGACTGTACCACCACCGTTAGTTGTGGCGACAATTATATACTAGCAGATGCGCGCAACGGACAAAAGCTATATATATATATATACACAAATGCACCCGACCGCAAGCGCGAGCCACGAGACGTGCGGAGCGCGGCGAGCACGAGCCGTACCGGCGCGGAGTCCGACCCGGTGTTAACCCGTGCGCCTGTATCTCTCGAGACCCCACGCGCCTGTACAGGCCCCGGGTGCCGCCCCTCAGTTGTAACTCATTTCTTCAACTGATTGCAATTTTCGTCGTACATAAATTGCAACATTGGTGATAGGGCAGTTGCAACTGCCCTAAACGGCTGGTTGCAGCTCCGTTTGTATACCAGTTCCAACTCAGCCTGTCAGCCGATTGCATCTTCAGTCGTACATAAATTGCAACTCATCTCTTCAACCAATTGCAACTTCCGTCGTACACAAATTGCAACCTTAGTGGTAGGTCAGTTGCATTCCGGTTGGGTTGGCTAGCTGCAACTGCCCTGGATGGCTGGTTGTAGCTCCGTTTGTATACAAGTTTCAACTCAGCCCGTCAGCCGATTGCATCTTCAATCGTACATAAATTGCAACTAATCCCTTCAACCGATTCAAACTTCCATCGTACACAAATTGCAACTCGTTTGCATGCTCGCTGTGTGCCTGCCTCGCTGCGTGGTGGGGAGGTGTTGGCGTGGGAGAGGGTAGAGGTGTGTGGCCCGCGCCTGATTAGTGGGTTAGTTAGGCCGGTTGCCCAGACAAGGCACGCCGGTTGGCCTGGGTGCATTCTGTGTGTATAGAATGCACCATATATATATATATATATATATATATATATATATATATATATATGCGCATTTTATATACTCCCAGAGTAGTTACTCCCATAATCAATAAATCACGTTGCGTATATGTACATACTTATTTATCAATTTGAGTATGTTGACATACTAATATTAAGATACTCCAGATCTTTACTATGTGAATTTTTTTTCAAAAGAGCATATATTTTTTAATATATTATATAATACTATGATAGTAGCATATAAAATAAGTATAACCATATACTCTAAGTATACATACATATTTGTCAAACATAGTACCTTAAATGGTATAGTACGATGATATACTCCATCTACATACACTTCGTCAGGCCATATACGTCCTAAATCTAGAGATATACACAAGGGAGTAACTACTCCCTAAGAGTAGGAAATACTTTCCCCATACATATATATATATATATAGAGAGAGGCTAAAATGCACTTGGGTGCATTCTGTGAAGCGGGTGCACTCGACACGCGAGCACGAACCGCGAGACGCGCGGAGCGCAGCAAGCGGCGAGCGCAAGACTTACCAGACTCTGGCTGTCTCGAGAGCCCCCTAAAAGGAAACCACCCTTTTCCTCTCTGGACTCCAAATTCAAATTGAGCCTCCAAATTTTCGCCACTTCCCTTGATTCGCCCCAGATAACAGAGCCACCGTCGCCGCTAAATCTCGCCCACTTACTTCCCTCGCCGCCGTCGTAGCTACCCCAAGTTGCGCTACGCCCATGGCCCCGCCATCGCTACCCCGACTTGAATCGGCACTTCCAGGAGAGCAGATGGATCAGTAGCTAGCGATTGTTGTCGCGAGCAATGGAGATCCGATCGCATCGTCTCCGGCGCCGGCTATATCTGCGGCCGCAACTCCTCCGGTTCCACCGACGAGCACGCCCATCGCGAGAGCGGACATCCCCCGCGGATCGGGTGATGCCTTGCATCACACGACTAATCTGACGCCACCGCAATGATTCCTCCTAGAGCATTAATCACTCCTGATCCTAGTAAGAGATTCCACCCGGTGAGAATCTCTTCTGATTGCAACTGTGATTTCCACCCCCGATTCCCCCTGGATCGCATGATTTTTGATTTGGTGGCGTTGTTATCCGTGATTAGAATAAACTGGTGTGCCTGAAGTATGTTGCAACTTCGGATGTGTTGATTGCAACTTCGTATGAGAATTGCAACATTAGTTGTAGTATGATTGCAACTAATGGTTAGGGACTAATTGCAACTCTATCTGTGACGTACATGCATGCAACTAGTGGATGCACTGTGATTGCAATTCTATCTGTCATTACAATAAACTACTGTGCCTGATGTATGTTGCAACTTCAAATGTGTTGATTCCAACTTCACATGAGAATTGCAACATTAGTTGTACTTTGATTGCAACTACTGGCTAAAATCAATTGCAACTCTATCTGTGACGTACATGCATGTAACTACTGGTAATTGCAACTTCAGATGAGAATTGAAACATTATTTATGGTTTGATTGCAACTAGTGGATGTACTGTGATTGCAACTCTATCTGAGAGGGCAACTAGGGGTTGTACTGTGATTGCAACTATTGATGAGAATTGCAACATTATTTATCTGCGATTGCAACATTTGGATTTTTCACATGAAGGATTGCAACATGAGTTTTGGTTTGATTGCAACTAGATGTGATACTGTAATTGTAACTCTATCTGGAAAACCTTTCCAAAAACCCGAATTTCCAGCATTTAAGTTTACCCTGGAAAACCCATTTCAAAATCGAAGCACATTTTGGGGTTGAGCCTTAAAGAAAAAATGTAGAGCTTGTTGAGTTGTACAAAGTTTGTTTTTGGGTTTTCAAAGTTGTTTAGAAGAATTTGGAGTAATTTGAAAAGGTGTAATTCTTTAAATGTCCCCTTTTTGAATTCAAAATTGCATTTCAAAATGTAGACCAAATTTGGGTATGGTTATAAAAGCAAAGTTGTAGAACTTTTGATTTTGAACAACTTTTATTTTTGGAGATTTTTGAGTTGTTATACAAATTTGGGAGTAATTTGGAATTTTAAACAAATGGCAATTCTGTAATTCCTGTGAACAGTGTTCACCACCTAAGCTACATGGCCGGTGATCTTCTTCGACGTTCCAGGTGCGTCGTGGCTGTCTTTGGCGTCGCGCTGGCGCGATGAAGGCTTCTGCGTGGCTTCTCTTTGCTTCTAAGCCACGCTATTTAGCCTAAGCCATCGCCGTTCATCTCCTTTCTTCTTCCTCTGCTTTTGCCGTCGCCACCGCCTGATTCCGTTGAGCTTGCGCCATCGTCTTAGTGCTTGCCAGTCGCAGCTATAGCCCATTACGGTTCCACCTGCTCCTTGTGCATCCAACAGACATGCTTTTGTAGCTTGACTTCGCTGGGAAACTGCTGTGCGCGCTCTTCTTCCTCGCGGCCGGCAGCGTCGCCGTCGCATTCGCCTCACCGTGGCCAGCGCGCTACGGTCTGCCTCTGACCTTGAAAAGCTTTGCTTCAGCTTTGTCTCGATGTCGTGGTTCTTAACATCTTGTTGATTGCTCGTTTTGACCACCGCAGTCGTCGGAAGTCCGCCACCGACGATGTTTTGCTCCGCCGTGTTTGCTCAGCTCGTCGAACCACCTTGTTGTTGCTTCTTCGGCTCGGCCTTTGACTCCAACGCATTCGGGGTGAGCTCCTGGTTCTTCCGAGTTATTTGTGTGAGTTCCTGGTTCTTTCCGAGTTGTTTGTGTGATTTCCTAGTTCTTCCGAGTTGTTTGTGTGATCTCCTAGTTCTTATGAGTTGTTTGTGTGAGTTTCTGGTTCTTCCGAGTTGTTTGTATGATTTCCTGGTTCTTCCGAGTTGTTTGTGTGAGTTTCTGGTTCTTCCGAGTTGTTTGTGTGAGTTCCTGATTCTTCCCGAGTTGTTTGAGTGAGCGGGTGATTTGAAAATGAATTTTTCTTTTTCAGAAATGATTGAATAGTGCTGTAATTTGTTATTTTTGTGTAGATTTATTTAGAGCTCCAAAAATTATGGAAATTTTTGTGTGACCTCTCTATGATGTATGTTATTTAAGAAAAATATGAAATGTTGTTTTTCAGTAATTTTTGGATGTGATAAAAATTACTCAATTAATTAATAAATGAGTTTCCATGATTTTTCTAGGTTTATTTATGTATCCAAAAATTATGAAAATTGTTTTGCCACTTAGTTATTATGTGATGAAGCTTTACAAAAATTTTGAGCTCAATTGGAATAAGTTGATTTATTTCATAATTCTTAATTAATTAATTAATTCATAAAAGCAAATAGTAATTGTCGGTGCGGGACCCACATGATACCCCGCAAGGAGGAGAGAAGATCTAGTCTAACTAGGATTCTCCTCATGTAATCTTAGTAGTAGTATTATCCTGTAATCCTACTAAGAACCCTCATTGTAAACTGACTAGGATTCTGAGCTCCTGACTATATAAAGGATGGCAGGGTTCCTAGAGACGCGAGATCACGATTTCTACAACACAATCAATACAACGTAAGGGCTAACGCCGACTGGATGTAGGGCTATTACTCAACCACAGTTGAGGGCCTGAACCAGGATAAATCGACTGTCTCTTGCGTTCACCGTCGAGTTCCGCATACGCTGAAGCCCGAACAATACTGCCCCGGGGACTCCCGTGGCAGGCTATCGGTGGTCAAACATCGACAGCTGGCGCGCCAGGTAGGGGCTTTCGGCAAATTTGCATCCGAGAGCTCGATGGACCTCGACAGCATGATCTTCTCGATGGGATCAACTTTCATCTTTGGCTCATGGATCTATGAGGCGGACGACAATGGCAAGCTCCAAAGCCGTCTCCTCGAAGATTCGAAACACCATGAAGACTATTCTATTTCGGCGACTATGATAGACCAAATCTCTGGAAGATTCGCGCAACTCATGGTGTCCGATTCAACTCAAGTTTCGTGGCTTTGCGCATCCAACTCGAATTTAGGCTCCGCTTCCGAGACAGGTCTTATCCGAGTTCTTTCGGGAAACCGAGTTCCTTTCCGATGGGGCTTAAGAACATGGCCCCGACCTATCAAGAATACAACTCGGAGTACACATAGAATCTTTTCAAGAAGTTGGATCCTTTTCCGCTCGGATTCCACAACATGGCAACATCTGATCAGGCACGATACGGAGGATTCCTTGACCCGGTGCTTAGAATGCCACTGAAGGGAGCTCAGGAAGGTCTCGTAATGGCTATAATATCTCAAGACTGCATCGTCCACTGGCCGGGCTCTGATCCTGAGGATAGCAGTAGCCGACTGGATGACACGATGATGACAACTATTCTACCTTACCAAGAAGGAGACTCGATCTGCGACCTCGAGGCCTCTACTAAAGTTATCAGCAACTCCGACAGTATAGAAACTAACGCCAATAACAGAACAGTTCACGCACGGGAAGTACTCATGGTTCACCGTCCTCGGTCACCATTGGACCCCTAGAAGCGCCCAATGTCAGGTCATCGGATGAATCAGAATCCAACATATCACCCTTTGCCCAGGGCTACGATGGTGAAACCGAGAGTCAGAAACAAGCTAGAGAAAGAAAAAACAAGTTGAAGCAAGGATGCCAATACCGTGCTAGGCAGCGTAGGGAAGCCTGGATCAGATATGAGTCAGAGTTGGCCGAATACGACAGAAGAAAATCACAACAAGAAGTCGAAGAAAGACGCACGACAAGTACGCCCTACGATAAGATCCGAGAAGCATTAGAAGAACTCAGAGCAACCTCACATCCCGGTGAAAAATATGAATAGCTCCGGGACTTGCTCCGGTCAATGGCCTCGAGGACGCATGAAGAAAGAACCCAATCAAGACTACCCGCCAGATCAACGACCCATAGGCAAGAAGATCAAAATCAAAGGAAGTCCACTTTCGAGAGACTTGGACCAAGTGGAAGTCATAACAGAGAAAGTAGGAGGGATCATAGTCAAGGCCACCGAGTTGAACAACCAAGAAAGACTAGGAGGAGGGTGCCAGCCCGGACGGCCTCACAGAATTACTCTCATCAAAATGATAGTTGGCCAGAAGGAGGTGCCGAATCGGAATTCAAAGAAGCCGGAACGCACGATAGATTCCCCTGTTTTGCAAATAGACTTGCATCAATACGACTACCTCACAAGTTCAAACCGTCCAACCACTCTAAGTATGATGGCAAAACTGAACCAAGGCAGTGGCTCGGGATATATTCACAATCAATTGAACTAGCCAGAGGAGACGACGATATCAAGACCCTGTTCTTTCCCATGGCCCTGGAAACCATGCCTCTCCAATGGTTCGACAAATTAAATCTAGGATCAATCAGAAATTGGGAGGACTTGCAAAGAGCTTTTTGTGAAAATTTCACAGGGATCATTACACACCCGATCACTCACGTAGAATTAAAAGGACTCAAGCAGAAGGGAAGTGAGAGTCTCAGAGATTACTATCGATGATTCGGCAAACTACGGGCTCAAGTGCATGACATCACCAAACGAGAAGTAATTGAAGCTTTCTCTCACGGAATCATGGCTAGGTGGCAATTTCAAGACTTCTGCAAATAAAATCCAAGAAACAACAAAGAATTTAGACGAACAGTAGAAAAGATGATTACTGCAGAAGAGAAGACACAAGAGAGGTTCCCGGATAGAAGCAACTGAGACAACCCAGACAACCAAAATCATCGAAATAGCAGACATCAGGAAAGAAAATGTAGACCAGACAACACCATGGCAATGGCTGACAAATCAAAGAAGTTTTCCAAACCCAGAAGATATGATGACATCGAAAACATACGTTGCCCATTGCACCCTAATGGGAAGCACACCATCGAAAATTGCTACACCTTCAATGATCGATACACAAGAAAAGATAGTAAGGAAAACACCAAAGAAGACAATCAGAAAAAAGATGAAGACAACCACGAAGACAAAGGATTCCAAAAATCCAGGGGGACGGTAGTAGTGATCTTCTCTAGGGCCCTAGATTGCAAAAGCAAACATCAAGAAAAATTAGCACTACGGACTATCATGACAGCAAAACCGGCTACTCCAAGATATCTCAATTGGTCACAGTATCCAATCCAATTTTCCAGAGAAGACCAATGGACTAGCGTGGGAAATGCAGGCCATTACCCACTGGTTCTAGATTCAACTATTGCCGGTGTGACTGTCACCAAAGTACTAATCGACGGGGGAGCCGGACTCAACATCATCTTTTCAGAAACGCTAAGGAAGATGGGACTGCAACTCACCGGGATGATTACACCAACAAGTACACCTTATTATGGCATAGTACCCGGCAAGGCAGCCATGCCACTTGGACAAATTACTCTACCCGTTACTTTTGGAACTCCTTCGAATTACCGTACAGAATTCATCAAGTTTGAGGTTGCATACTTCGATTCATCATACCATGCAATCCTCGGATGTCCAGCACTAGCAAAATTCATGGCAATACCACATTATCCGTACCTACTGCTTAAGATGCCAGGACCTAATGGTGTCCTTTCTCTTTGAAGTGATTTGAAGCGCGCTTTTGACTGTGACGTTCAGGCAATCCAAATCGCGGCCAAAGCACAAGCCAACAATGGAAGAAAAGAAATAGACACTATTGCCGCAGAAATAAGCCAAGAAGAACTAGAGATACCGGCTAAAAAGCCTAGCATCCTCGCACCCCCAAAAGAAGCCGACGTCAAGCAAATCGACCTGGGCACTGGCGATCCCTCTAAGACAGCAACCATCAGCGCCCTCCTCTCGGCAAAAAAGGAACTCGCGCTCACCAACTTTCTTCGGGACAACAAAGATATCTTCGCTTGGAAGCTGGCCGACATGCCAGGTGTCCCAAGAGAGTTGGCTGAGCATAGAATTGATGTCAATGAAAGCTCCAAGCCTGTAAAGCAACGGCTATGACGATTCTCACCTGACAAGAAGGCAGCGATTAAAAAAGAAATTACAAAACTAATGGCGGCTGAATTCATTAGAGAAATCCTTCATCTAGATTGGCTAGCAAACCCAGTTCTAGTACAGAAAAAGAACACGGACGAATAGCGCATGTGTGTTGACTACATAGATCTCAACAAGCACTGCCCGAAAGACCCGTTCGGGCTGCCATGCATTGATCAGATAGTTGATTCAACAATAGGATCCGCCCTATTATCCTTTCTTGATTGCTATTCAGGGTATCACCAGATCGCATTAAAAGAGCAAGACCAGAGCAAGACATCTTTCATTACTCCGTTCGGTGCCTACTGCTACAAGACCACATCGTTTGGACTCAAGAATGCTGGAGCCACTTACTAAAGAGCTATCCAAACGTGCCTCGGAGATCAGATCGGCGAAAACGTAGAAGCATACGTGGAACGACGTGGTGGTAAAAATAAAGAACCTAGATACACTGATTGAGGACTTAAAACAAACTTTCAAGAACTTGAAAAGACAGAGGTGGAAATTGAACCCAAGCAAGTGTGTATTCGGAGTCCCTTCAGGACAACTACTCGGTTTCCTAGTCAGTCATCGCGAGAATCAAAGCAAGCGCCAAGCAAATTCGAGCCATAACAGAGATGGGCCCACCTCGAAACATCAAAGATGTGCAAAAGCTAACAGGCTGCATGGCGGCACTCAATCATTTTATTTCAAGGCTCGACGAAAAAGGGTTACCTTTCTTTAAACTACTAAAGAAGACAGGCAAGTTTGAGTGGACGGAAGAAGCCAATGAAGCTTTCAAGAAACTTAAAGCATACCTCACATCCTCACCAGTTCTCACACCTCCAAAGAAAGACGAAGACATGATGCTATACATTTCGGCAACTTCTACTGTGGTCAGCACGGCGATAGTCGTGGAAAGAGAAGAAGAAGCGCGCATATATAAAGTACAACGACCCGTATACTACATCAGCGAAGTACTATCAGAATCAAAAATCCGGTACCCACATGTGCAAACACTACTGTACGCCCTATTGATCACTTCATGCAAGCTCCGCCACTATTTTGAAAGCCACAAGATCACCGTGGTGACAGACTTCTCGCTCGGAGACATCTTGCACAACAGAGATACAACAGGGCGCATATCAAAGTGGGCAGTTGAACTTGGTGCTCTCAACATCGATTTCACCCTGCGGAAAGCAATCAAATCTCAAGCCCTTGCCGATTTTGTTGCCGAGTGGATAGAGATTCAACAACCTATGTCAAATACAATCCTTCACTACTAGAAGATGTACTTTGATGGATCACTCAAGCTAGGCGGAGCCAGTGCAGGTGTTCTCTTAATCTCTCCAGACGGAAAACAACTCAAGTATGTCCTTCAGATATTATGGCAAGCTACAAACAACGAAGCAGAGTACGAAGCTCTCATTCATGGGCTACGAGTGGCAATTACTCTCGGAATCAAGCGATTACTCATATACGGCGATTCGGCAGTAGTCATCAACCAAGTCAACAAAGACTGAGACTGCACCAAAGAAAACATGGGTGCTTACTGCGCCAAAATCAGAAAACTCGAAAAACATTTCCAAGGATTAGAAATTCTACATGTCCTGCGCGATTACAACATTGCGGCAGATGTCCTCGCCAAGCTCGGATCAGACAGGGCAAAGGTCCCACCCGGCGTATTCATAGAGGAGTTATCAGCTCCTTCTATCAAACAACCCGGTGAGAAAACCCCAGAACTCACAGCCAAAGGCAACCAGATTCTGGTAATCAACACTTCATGAACACAAGCTTTTATTGATTATATCAAAGAGAATAAGTTACCAACTAATAAAGAGGAAGCTACCCGAGTTGTTCGCAGAAGCAAAAACTACGTCCTAGTGGGGGACAAGCTCTATAGAAGAGCTGCATCATCAGGAGTACTCCTAAAATGTGTCTCGTTTCAAGAAGGCAGAGAAATCCTAGACGAAATACACTCAGGTTGCTGCGGAAATCACGCCGCTTCAAGAACACTAGTCGGCAAAGCTTTCCGCACCGGATTCTACTGGCCAACAGCTCTGAAAGACGCAGAAGAACTCGCCAGAAAATGCAAAGGTTGTCAAATGTTCGCAAGATAAGCTCATGTGCCAGCTCACAACCTCATCTGCATCCCACCCGCTTGGCCTTTCTCCTGCTGGGGGCTAGATCAAGTAGGACCCCTCAAGAAAGCAAAGGGCGGTTTCGAATACATCTTTGTGGCAATTGACAAGTTCACCAAGTGGATCGAATACAAACCACTCGCAAAATACAGCGCAGCCAAAGTAATCGAGTTCATCCAAGACATTATGCACCGCTTCGGCATGCCCAATTGAATCATCATAGATTTAGGCTCTCCCTTTACAGCCACAGAGTTCAAAAGTTGGGCGCATGATTGTGACTTCGGCATAGATTACGCATCAGTCACACATCCAGAAGCCAACGGACAGGTAGAAAGAGCCAATGGACTCATACTGGCCGGGTTGAAACCAAGACTGTATGAAGAGCTAGCAGACTATGGATCAAAGTGGATTGAAGAATTGTCCAAAGTAGTATGGGGGCTACGGACTCAAATAAGCAGAGCTACTGGATACTCACCTTTCTTCCTAGTTTACAGATCAGAAGCTATACTACCTGCCGACTTGATTTGGACATCACCAAGGATAGAACAGTATGACGAAGGAGAAGAAGAACACACCAGAAGATTAGAACTTGACACTACAGAAGAAGTCAGGGTAAACGCTACCCTTCAATCAACAAGATACGTCCAGGGATTAAGACACCACTACAACAAGAATACCCAGCCTCGATCACTATAAGTCGGAGACCTAGTGCTAAGAAGAATACAAAAAACTGACGGACGCCATAAACTACTCAGTCCATGGGAAGGTCCTTTTATTGTCTCAAAAGTCACCGGGACCGAGCACGCATAAAGTTAATAAATCAAAGATGAGAAAGAAGTCAGTAATACATGGCACATCAGCCAACTAAGAAGATTCTACGCATGAAAACAACTCAAGGGAGAATACATGTACAAACCACAAGAGATCAACGTTCATGGCCAATAAAGATGTTGTCCCTCGACAAAATATGTATTATGGCTTATCAAACGATCATGATCAATAAAGATGGTTTTTCGGCAACATATGTCTTATGATGGCTAACCCCGAGTTGTTTCTAAAGAGCAAAATATCTGAAACATGCCTGAGCCTACTGGCCGAGAGCAAAATAGCTAAAAAGATGCTTGAGCCTGCCAATGAGGGTAGCTAACAAGCTAACACTCGAACAAAAGAGCAAAATGGCTGAAACATGCCTGAGCCTACCGGCCGAGAGCAAAATAGCTAAAAAGACGCTTGAGCCAGCCGATGAGGGTAGCTAATAAGCTAACACCTGAAACAAAAAATAAAACGACTAAGCCTGGACATGGATTAGGAAAAAATCAAGTCAAGACCCTCCAGCTCCTTGTTCCAAAAAGCAAGAGGCTCGGGGGCTACACTGAAGACACTCGAGAGTCTGCACCGAGTTGTTTATGCGGCGCAGACAGTAGCCAGGCAAGTATTCAACAGATCAAGAAAATTCGTCAAGACAACGGACTACACCGAGTTGTTTACATGGCAAAGACGAAGGCCAACACTCAACAGATCAAGAGAGGTTGTCAACACAAGGATAACATGTAAAGTTGTTCACATGGCAAAGTCGAAAGCAAGACAAAGTACTCGGCAAGTCAAATAACAGTGATCGCTTGGACAACTCATCCAAAGAATAAACAAGGCATCCAGGTAGAGAGGACATCAGCAAAAAATCTTCATTCAAAAGGAAGTATAATGTCATATTACAAGGCACGAGCATAGAGGTCAATTACGTCAAACATCATCATCAGGGGAAGAGATAACAATATTAAGATTATCTACAACTCTACTGGCTAAGTCTTCGACCTCAGGCTCCATCCTCTCAACGGCATCAATGTACTCTTGACTATCGGCTTCCTCTGCTATCTTGGACAAAGGCGCCTCTGGAGCAAGAACCCGGACCTAGGCCACGACATTCTTGGTACATAGTTGGGCGCACCTCTTCACAAACTCTTGAAAACAAGTCGGAATTCGGGGAATCAACTGAGCCCAAGATTGCCCATCATCCGCTAGAGTTCGGAGAGCATCGGCTACTGAATGAAAGGATTTCCATAAAGCTTTCCAGTTTTCGGTAGCCGTCGCCAACTTGCCAGACAAGTCTTCAATAGTTTTTTGAGCCTGCACAAGATCTCTATCAGCTCCACGCCTAATCAACTTAGCAAGCGCGAGTTCTTCCTTAGCACGAGTAATTACCTCCTCAGCCTTGTTGTGACTAGAACGGACAAGAGTCTTCATTTCATCGATACTCTTCGAGAGCTTCTGCTTTTCAACTCAGAGAGCTGGACAAGGCACCAAACAATGAGTCAGAAGAAAGGAAGGTTTAAATACAGAAGGAAACGAAAAGAACTCGCCATACCATTGCACTCTTTCTTCGTTGTTTCCAAGTTCTTCATGGCCTCCGAGTTCTTTAAAGCCTCCTGAATAGCAGCATCCCTTTGTCTCTCGGCCTCAACTACTCAGGCACGAAGTGATTTTTCCTCCTTCTGAGGCGTTTGACGCTCAGCCTCCAGCTCGGCCTGGCAGAGACCAAGATCTGTCTTCAAGGCGCTTAACTTAGAGGACAACTTCTTCTCGGTTTCCGACAAAAAAAAGAAGCCGGTATGGTCCCGAGAGAAGGACTGAACAAGAAGAAAGAAAGAAAAAAGGCATAAGAACAGGAGAAAAATGGACATCCAAAGAAAGAACTTCGAAAAACTTACTTGGAGTTTTTCCCCAAAAGAAGTTGCAAAGGTTGCAAAATCTCCCAAGAAGCGGTCAACTCTGACAGCCGATGAGTGGCGTCAAATTGATGCACCACATCTTCAGTAGAGAAAGGAGCGGAGGGAGAAGACGGCCGATGCGGAGAAGGTGAGAGCAGGGGCACACCATGGGAAGTCCTAGCTACCTCCCTAGATGAATCCACCACCATGGCCACGGTCACCTCCGAGGCAACCAAGCCAGTAGCAGCATCATCACCAGGAAACCTTGTCTCCCCCACAACCACTTCACCGACCGTGCGCTCCAAGTCCTGAGGCTCGGTACTCGGAGGCACACCAGAAGAATGGCAAGAAGTCGACGGAGGGTCGAGAGAAGACGAAGGCCTGAAAGTTGACAAAGAAACTCAGCAATAAGAACAAAAGAAAGGGGAAACAGAAGCAAAGAGACGAAACTAGAAGTCACTCACCCGACTATCTTCTTCTTCGTAAAACACAAAGAAGACCTCGCAGGGGGAACGAGGGTAGCAAAAACATCACTGCCACCCTGTGACAGGAGCGGCACGGCTGGTACCGGAGCCCTAGAGGAACCTAGAACCAGAACCCCAGAGGAACTTGGTGCCGGAGCCCCAGAGGAACTCGAGCCCAATGACCGCCTGCTACAAAAAGCCAAGACGAAGTCAGAACAAGAAAAGGCGCTCAACAAAACAAAGACAAGTAAACAACTCACCGGCGCGTAATGAGGGGCACATCATCGACCTCATCCTCCTCAGTCTCCAGCAAGACAGCTACAGCGCCATCTGAAAATAGAGAGAAAAGAACTCGGTCAGCGGCACAAATAAATAACAGAAAGACCAAACATATTAATATGCTCACCTAGGAGCACGCTACCTATAACTGGAGTACCTGGATGAGTACTCGGCTGGCGAGACTTCTTGGAAGCAGGTAAACCAGATGAAGAACCATCCGCCCGCCCCCTCTTCGGGACACTATGAGGACCTCGAGGGACTGGACGAGGAACATATTCTTCATATACATCAACAAATCCAAAGGAAACTCCAGGAAACACTATGCTGATTTGGAACTTACTGGTTTCAGAAGACCCAGCAAGGTTCTCCCCAGTACTCACCACGGCAGGGAGGACATCTAGGGGGATCGGGTCAACAAAATTGCCCAATTCCTACAAAAAGAATAAAACAACAAGACAAGAAAAATTAAGCAAAAACGGATACAGCAAAAGAAATACAGAAAATACCCGCACGATGGAAAATGACTCACAGCTGGAGGCGGGTTGTTGGCGGAGTACTCGGAGATAGTAAGCGGGACAACGCTTGCTCCTTTCAGCATCTTCTGGAGACGCTCAAGTACCTCCTCGTCAGTCGGCTCAAGGGCCGGGACCATGCTGGAAGAATCCTCAGCCCCAGAATACTCGAAGCCAAGGTTCTCTCGCTCCTTCAGAGGCTGAACACGGCGACGAAGAAAGCTTGACACAATACCGAAGCCGGTCAAGCCCTGCTGCTTTAGAGTGAGTATCCGCTCAAGGAATGGCTGGATCACCTGGAGCTCATTTGGTGTCAAGGAGTTCTTTTCCCATCGGTCATTAACCGAGGGACCAGACCCAGAATGTATGGAAAGAGAAGGAATCAAATTGGTGGCATAGAACCAATCAGCACACCAATCCCACACAGAATCAACCAGGTGATAGTCAAAGAACTTGCTTTTAAGCCCCTGGTGAAACTAGATCCCACAGCCGCCAAGAACATTGGTTTCTTCACGACGGGGTTGAGGCTTCAAACGAAAGAAGTGGCGGAAAAGAGAAACAGAAGGAGGAATTCCAAGGAAAGCTTCACAGAGATGAATGAAAATAGAAAGATGGAGGACGGCATTAGGGGTTAGATGGTTCAGATTAACCCCAAAATAACCAAGAAATTGATGAAGAAAGGCGAAAGCAGGAAGGCAAAGACCGGCGCGGATAAAGGAAACGAAAAGGACAATCTCACCAGGACCTAGAGCAGGAACCCGGTGCTCGCCCGGAACTCTCCATTTAGCAATGTCTTTGCTTTGGATCAAGCCATCGCTGACGAGCTCGTGGAGCTGGTCTTCGGTTGTTGTTGGAGCCAGCCAAACCTTTTGAGCAGCCCTCATGGCCATGAACTCTTGGTTCTCGATCAAAGAAAGGGATGACTCCTCGTCCACGAAGGCTGCCTGGGACTTGCTCGTGATTTTCTTCTTACCCATGAACTAGCAGAAGCAAAAAGGCACTGGGGAAGATGAAGCTAGGATGGTGGCGCTCGGGTGATGGCGACAATGGCGGCGGCGGATTTCTGAAAGCTAGGGTTTCAAGGCAAGAGCTGGGCAGTAAAGAAAAGGAAGATAAAAGGTCTTTAAATAGATTTTTCAGTGATAAAAACAGCCCACCAGGCCCGTTAAAACACGGTGTGGGAACGCAATGGTCCATTTACTGACACAGCTAAAATGACGGACGGCACAAATCCACACAATGGTACAGTTTAACGGGCAGATTTCAGACTTATCCATCCAGCACCACGGTAGGGTTATCAAATCACTATAAGAACAACCCGTCAACCATGAAGAAACAAAGGGCTACCTCGCAAGGAACAAAAGAACCCGGTTATTAAAGAAAGAACTCGGGAGTCTCATGAATAACCAGGAATATAGCAGAAAAATGAATGACAACTCTGAAGACAAGATTCTTTCCATTACAAATGGCTTTAAAAATAGAAGATTACACATCTTACAAGACCTAATGAACTCAGCACTATGACAAGCAAGGTAGCAAAAAGGAGCCTAGACACAACTAGGCTCTAGAACGACTACGTGCTCCAAATTGCTACTCGGTAGAACAAACCACGCTCGGCTACACTGTTTTCTTCAAAGGACGGACGTAGTGCATCCAAGGCGGAAATCAGCAGCATGGCGGGACAACATAGACCAGGGGAAGTCGTCAGACATCTGTCTACCCAAGCCCAACGTGATGCAGGATCAGGTGTTGATCTGCACCGGACAGTCTCAAGACAGACGATGAGGATGAACCCAGAACTGCTGGATGAAGGAACGAAGCCCACATCACAAGACTTCCTCCAACTACCACCACGTACTTCCAAGTACAATGCCGCTGCGGGATTAGTCTACCTCTAATCCCTATCACAAGACTTCCTCTAGCTATGACAAGACACACAGGAACTACAAGATACGCCTGGGGGCTGCTCTACCTCACAAACTACCATATTCAAGACTACGAAGTTTTCAACAAAATGTTCAATGGATGAAAGCAAGCACCCTAGGAGGGTATTTATAGATCAAAGGAGCGGCGCACATGGACTAGGAGTACCAACGAAACAAGCCTTTCAAAAGACACAGTGAAAAGACAGGACTCAATAATGGAAGACTCAGAAGGAATAGTACTCAAGATGAGCATATTTGGAAGAATATGCCAACACTGTACAACCCGTGAATAGGCAACATTTACACTCAACCACCACCATACAACTACACCTGACAAACAGCAGACTACCAGAGAATACGCCAAGAACAATGCATCCGAGTTCTTTTAGAATCAAAGAACCCAGATAAATGCTCAGAGGCTACAACATGAGAAGATTTTAGTTCCTTGAACAAATCAAACTCAAGACCCTCCAACTCTTTGTTCCAAACAGTAAGAGGCTCGGGGCTACACTCAGTGAGTGCACTTTTTCTTCAAAAAAGCGCACATCACTCGAAAGACTTCTTCAAGTCAGCAATTTTAAAACAACATAAGATTCAAGACCCTCCAGCTCCTTGTTCCAAATAGCAAGAGGCTCGGGGGCTACACTCAGTGAGTGCACATTTTTCTTCGAAAAAGCGCACGTCACCAAGAAGACTTCTTCAAGACAAAACTACTTCAAGGAATCATGACAAAAAGAAGCCGGACCGAGCTATATCCGAGTTCTTTTTGATAAAGAACCAGGGCACATGCTCGGGAATATTTCAACGAAGGACCAGAGCGATTTCAAGACAAGACCCTCCAGCTCCTTGTTCCAAATAGCACGAGCCTCGGGGGCTACACCCAAAGGGGAATACTTTTTTCTTCAAAAAGGTACACTCCACGCGAAGATCTCATAGAGCGCTACATGGTTTCGCTCAAGAAAGCACTCGGACGACGCTTATTCCTGCTCGGCAAAGCCTGAAAGAACAAGACGAGGCTTCCAGAGCTCAACCATGAAGTGCTCGGGGGCTTGTCGGTGCGGGACCCATAGGATACCCCGCAATGAGGAGAGAAGATCTAGTCTAACTAGGATTCTCCCCATGTAATTTAACTAGGATAAATCGACTGTCTCTTGCGTTCACCATCGAGTTCCGCATACGCTGAAGCCCGAACAATACTGCCCTGGGGACTCCCATGGTAGGCTATCGGTGGTCAAACATCGACAGTAATCTTTAGTGATTTAAGTTTTGTTTGAATTTTTGATTGAGTGATGTCCTTGGGTCATTAGTTGATAATGATCCTTGGCAATTGAATTAGGTGTTATGAAAAGGTTTAATTAGTTTGACTTGTAACTATACCATGAAGGAAAGTTGTATTCAAGTTGTTAACTTTTGCATCCATCATCGAGCATCATATTTTGTATCTCGCATCATGTTAAACATGGCATTGTTACTACGTGTAGTGAACGAAGGTGAGCACGTGGTAGTTAATCAAGTAGTTGAGGAGGTTGATCCGTCTGTGGTGGTTGGTGTTGATATCGGTGTAACGACTCCGGACCCAGATTTTTCCATCAACGAAGGCAAGCCCCGGATGCATACAACCCTACCTTGTGTTTTACAAATTGATTTCACTTTTGCTTTTCTTTACTGTATTAAGTGATTAGGAGTTAAGTGAAAACCTAATTGATGCATTACCAACCTTGTTTTCTATATCTACCTTGTTAACCGTTTTAATTCATATATGCCTAGTTATGCTTAGCTATGCTTAGAACGATGAAAGTCGGGTGATTACCTATCACCTGTGAACTTTAAATGGAACTTTGGTTACTTATGTTATCATGTGATATGGGAATGTGGAGTAATAAATCTAGACCGGGCGGACTCGGTGTTGGGGAGCCATAAGACATGGAGGTCTTGTGAGCGGGTTCTTTCCGCCTGTGTCGATTGAGGCCCGTACCGTTGTTGAACTATGGGAGCTGAGACTTTGTAGTACTAATCGCATACTCTGGTAAGCCTTAACTTGGCTATTCTATTACGAGAATTGCTACTCGCGCACTGGGAGTGGAGAGATGGCGGGAATAGCGTGTACCCACATGGCAATGGGCTGGATTGGTGGAGTACTGTATTCTCGGGTGGCGTGGACCCGTTCTTGTTTTAGAGGATCCGAGGGTAGGTTGATATATGTAGGTCAGGTACCTACATATGTCGTGTGGTCTAGAATCCCTAGCTGGGTTTAATCGGTTCGAATCGTCGTTGCTCCTCGGTTATGGAGACTCAACTCACTGTTCATCATCGTAGTGTAAATAACTGGAACTTGAGGATGGTTTGAGAAAGTGTTGGATATGAAGTTTCATGACCTCAATACGGATCGTGTCAGCTTTGTATATGATCTTATGAAGTTTTAAATGTTGATATAAGAATTTTGTTAAAAAGCTTTTACGCAAAAGAACTTTGATTATTGCTAAAGCCATACCTTGAATCCCCTGAGCCTGCATTCCTTCGTTCTATTAATTCTTATTTCGGTTAAGTCTTGTTGAGTACTTTTGTACTCAGGGTTCGTTGACCCTTGTTGCAGGTGAGGCTCATAAGCAGATCTGTTTTGGATTGTGCTGCATGACTGTTGTTCAGTGCGATGACGATAAGTAAATGTGTGGCCCTTGGGCAGGGCAGCTTATTTGTGTGTTCTATAATATGTTATAATGCCACTCCACTCCTTTGGTTTGTAATAAGTATCGAACTTAGTTGTATGTTTGAAACAAATGGTTTGTAAACTATGTTATTGTAAGTCTTCCGCTGTTTTTACTCTGATGTAGATATTTGAATAAATGTTATAATACTGCAATGACTCTGTAATGTGATCCTGCTCGAAAATCGTGGATGATTCGGGGTTCCCCGAGGACACCCGATAGTCTTCTTAAATTATCGGGAACATATGCATAGATGTCAAAGGTCATTGGACAATGACAGATGCATGTGGGCCCTATAATTTAGGAGGTTCTGCCACACCATCAAAACTGGCCGTTCACAGAGAAAGATGTCAAAAACATGTATGTCCCTGTGTGCTAAGTACAGAAAAAAAATTCCAAAAGAAAAAAAAGTATGCTCATAGCTGCAAAAAAATAATTTACTAATTTCTTTTTATGTTCCAGGAATGCTGAGCAAGCAAGGGAGGAAAAGGATGCTGATCTAGAGAAACTTTTTCAGTTTTTTAGAGAATGCCAGACAAGCAACGAGTACTTTTAATTTGACGTGGATTTTGATCCGAAAACAAAGGTTCTTAGGAGCATATTCTGAGCCACGCTAGTCAAAGAGCTGAATACAAGGACTTTGGTGATGTGATCACCTTTGACACGACCCACAAAACAAACAAAAAAAACATGCCGCTAGGCATGTTTGTGGGGGCCAATAACAACCTAAAAAATGTGAGTTTTGGGCAAGCTCTACTTCGGGACGAAACAACTGAATCATTCAAATGGCTGTTTGAAACTTTCAAGAACTACATGGGGGGCACCAGCCCTATGTGATCCTAATAGGTATAACTTTTACTCCAATTGCGCATATAATGTATTCCTGGTTTGCAAACTTGATAATTGAACAAATGCAATAAATTGGATTCTCCTGTTGCAAACTAAATGTTGTATGGGTTGCAACCCTATTGTATTGCTGGTTCGTTTTGGAAACTACTATTTGATAGATATGTTTGTATATATCTTTTTTTGTGCCTTACATGATGATGAGGATGTAGCAATGAATGAGAGAAGCGATAAGGACAAAGTGTTCGACAAATCGCAACATAGAAACAACAGATGGCATATCACAAGGGCGTGGAATACGAGCTTGACAAACTGTATACAACACAAAAAGATAAAACACAAAGGAGAGGCTGGAATCTCGATAAATTATCCACTAGGGCCTACACAGTTTGAGGAGGAGTGGAACAAGCTGGTACATGAGTGTGAAATAGCTGATAACCCAAAGAATAAATGCACTCTAGGAAAAGAGGAAGAGCTGGATTGCAACATACTTCAAGGGGATGTACTTTGCGTAAATGACATCCACGCAGAGATCGTAAAGCCGCAAGTGGTACTAAAGGATGGTTATGTTAACAACACTACAACCCCGCACACGTTTATGAAGAGGGTGCTTGACTCACTTCAAAGACACAAAACCACATGGATGTTTGGTGAGACGACTACTACTCACAGTGTATGTTATTTTTAGAAAAATAACAAATCGTTCCTTCTGCTGGTTGCAACTTGATCACAAAAAGAATTTTGTGCAGGCTGAGGTCGTCCGAGCTTGCAAATCAAGGTTTGATGAGCAGCTCAGCAGGATGTACACGAGAGCTGTGTACCAGGAGTACAAAAGGGAATATGCTAACAGCACAGCAATTCTCATAGAACCTAATCCTGATCCAGAAGTCAGGAATGGTTATTTGGTGAGGCATAAGAAGGGCATGGGGGAGCTTCTGCTGGGCGCAACATGCATTTAAAGTGGTGGCTGACAAGGAAGCAGGAGTGTATGAATGCGAATGCAAGTAGTGGGAGCACACAGGTAAGCTGATTGCAACCTTGATACCTACCCAGTTGCACATCAAATGTACCTGGGTGTTTCTGTGTATTAAACAAAATATATTGGAAAAATATAGGGCTGTTTTGCATGCACATCATAAGGGCATTCACCCACCTATAGGTGCAGAGCATACCGGAAAAGTACATTTTCAAACGATACACGTGTGATGCAAGATCTCTGGTTCCATGGGACAGACATGATGTTGTGCAAGTTGGGCCGTGAGGAGACACAGAGCAGTCGTGGATATCAAAATAGCTACCCAAGTTAATGAGGCTGGGTAGAGCAGGGAGCAAAACAGATCGAGCTTACAGCTGAAACTATGAGACATCTAGATAGGATCACTCCTGGAATTGAGCTTCTCCAAGCCACAGAAGTTGATTATTCTATGCATCCAACCAATTCAACAGGGGCGGAAAGTGGGGAGTTGCAAGCTGTTGATACAATCCAGAATGTTGATGTTCCTGCATCGACGCTGGATTGTAGTGCAGCTGTTGTGGAGACAAATGAAAATCAGGCTGAGATCAACCTTGATCCAACCTCTGCAAACTTCCTTGCTAGTATATCACTGGCTGAGCCACCAGTGTCACGCACAAAAGGTAGAAAATCTGGCAAGGAAAGTCAATGTGCTGAAAAGATAAAGGGAACTAATAATCCTTATAGCACATACATGAGGAGTTATGGGAAAAAAGTGTGCCACACATGCAATGTTACTGGACACTACAGCACAACATGCCCGCTAAACCCAAACAGGAGCAGAGCAGCAGAGAACAAAAAAAAAAGAGGGCTACCAAAACACAAGGTGGGACTCCGAGAAAGAGAGGTCGGCCAAAAACACAGAGGGAAAAGAATGAAGAACAAGAAGGGGACCATAGTGAGGACAATGATGGCAACGACTATGAATCTGAATGAATCTCCACGTGTACTTAAAATCATGTAGCTACATGTTCCCCCATAAATAATGTTAGTATTTATTTTGTTTTCTTTCCAGTAACAAAAAAAAAGTTGCAACTGAATCTGAATGAATCCACGTGTACTACAACCTACAAATTGCAACTCTAGTTGTCATACCAATTGCAAAACTCCAAGCCATGACTATTATAATGTGTGCAAAAATGATGAGTTCAGATGTCCTTGGATTGCAACTCAGACCGTCAGCCGATTACAACTTACGTCATAAAACAGTTGCATTCCGGTTGGGTAGGCCATTTACAACTACCCTGGACCGCTGCTTGCAGCTCCATTTATGTACCAGATGCAACTCAACCCTTGAACCGTTTGTATACCACTTGCGAATCGAGTGATATGACAGTTGCATTCCGATTAGGTACGCCAGTTGCAAAACTGCTAGTTGCAGACCTGTCAGCCGATTGCAACTTCTGTCGTGCGCAAACCGCAACCATGGTGGTGGCCAGTTGCGCCTACAGTGATAGCCAAATTAAAACTGCGATGGACGTCTGGTTGCACATGCGTTTGCATACCAGTTGCAACTCAGACAATCAGCCGATTGCAACTTTAATCATACACAAATTGCAACTCTGCTGGTACCAGACGCGACTCGTTTGATAGCCGAGATGGAATACAATTTGCTACGCCACTTGAAAATGCCCTGGTACCAGACGTGATTACATAGTTCCCTGCCCCCCAAAAGCGCACAGCACCAAAGTGTGTATACACAGTGTATACACAACGACCTACATTAGAGCGCTAATATACACAACTAACATTCTGCACAGATTTCTAACAGTTTTTCAGCAACAACTATGATTCTGCACAACTTGACTTCCACCAGCCACATATGCACCATGTTAAAAACAAACGAACATAAAATGTTCTACTGACTACTACCACTGTCCCATTCAATCCGTCATCCCCAACTCTAAATATATCAAGCGAGGCAGGAAGATCAACTTGATTGAGGGGATGGAACATTAGGTAGTGCATCAGCTCGCACCTGTAAATCGTCCCCTTGAAGTACAAGACCAAACAAAAAAAGAACAGAGGAATTTGAAAAAGTTAATACACATGTCAGGTAACAAAACAAGCTGAAAAAAGATACAAAAATAAAAACAGATAAAAAAGTGGTAGAAATGAAGCTCATCGGGTTGATTTCCTTAGTTAGCTTCTCCCCATCATAGTACTCCATGTACTTCCAGATAAAGAACATACAATCGTTGAGGAGTGCCTGCTTAGTTACATTAATAAAAGGCCTCTTCCATCTGTGAACTCGAGGAAGTTTCCGGTTTGAGACCTTCTGGAATGCAGCATCGATGATGGGGATCTTGGCAAAAACAACCTCGTGGCGATCAAGTTTGTCGGTGCAGTTCAAGAAGTAGTCGTTTGAATCAAGCACATCTATGCGCTGGTGCAACATGTTGAAGCAGTAGACAAAATAGTGAATTCCATCCCTGATTGGAACAAATATCTACAAAAAAATAACTAGAGTAATTATCCAATGAAACGCGCACACAACAACAAACAAAAAGTTTAAAAAATGATAGTTACATATCTTGGCATACAATAATTGCTACTGGCAGTCATGCTGGATTGCAAGTGTATTGAACAAAAAAGGTAGAGCGTGTAGGAGACTGCTAACCAGTTTTGCCTTGGACAGATGAGCTGAGATTCAAGAGTTCTCCACACTTTAATAAACTCAGTCGTCTCACATGAATCATCATTCAAAATTCTTGGACACTCTGAAACAGCAAACTGAAAAAAAAAGAATGAAAAAATAATTTATGCGATCAGAGGGCATCGTTTTGCCAGAAAAAAATATAAAATATTATACGGATGGACGAAAACCAATGTATCAAAATAACTCATAAAAAAAGTAGTGGTGAGGAACACCCTGTAGCCGACAGAATCCACTTTGTGAACAATATCATCGTGTCTTAAGCAGTGGACCAAAAAGTCGACCACCATAATCTCTCCTTGTGCTTCATCAAAGAAAGTTGGAAAGCGTGTCCTCACCAAGAAGGGTACGAAAAAAGAGCAAACTCGATCAAGACAAGACTGCAAAAAAAAAGAAAGAAAAAATCATACAATGCAAATCAATTAAGGGACAACACATTTGAAAAAAAAATCATACAAAACACTAGGGCATTAGGTGCCATACAGACAATAATTGCAACATACAGGGTATTACATTTGCAACATACAAGCTATTACATTTGCAACTGATGATGATGCAATTGCAAACACACAGACAATTGCAACACAGATTGCAAAACATACAGAGTATTACAACTGCAACTAAAGCAGGCAGTCCAGTACTACAAGAATAAAACTAGAAATCAAATTAGGAACAACAAATTAGAAAAAAAACATACAAAAATTGCAATCATACAGTGCCATCATAGAAATTGCAACATACAGGGCATTAAGTTTGCAACTACTCAGGGGCTCCAGTACAATAACCAAATGCAACATAAAAGGGCATTACATTTGAAACATATATGTTACTAAATCTGCAAACTAATGATGGTAGAATACAAAAAATAAATTACTAAAGAGAAACAGAGTGCACGAGCATACCGTTTCAATTCATCATCAGCGGCGATCTTCCTCCTCAATGCAATCGCCTTGGCAAGAGGTACGTCAGGCTGGCTTTTTTGGATAACAAAAGGGGATAGATATTTCCTCGGCTTCAACAAAAGCCTATCACCAAGGCGCTGGAAAATTAACCTTTAAACCTCGCTGAAGTCTACCAACCCTTCGGATACTTCTTCCCGCGAGAGTCTTACTGGTGGTGTCCAGTTGCTAATCTCGTCTTTAGACTCTGCAGGGAACTGAATCTGTGAAGCAGATGAGCTAGACCATGCCTCCTCAGGAATAGTAGAGTGCAATATAGCAAGCTCAACATTGGCCTCATTGCGGAGCCTGTCCAGATCTTCCTCATACTTCTTACGCTTGGCAGCATATTGTTTTCCAGCTTGAGTAGCCAACATCTTACTGATCCTCTTCGTTGTAGCTTCCTGAGCCTGCACAGTGTCTTTATTCAAAGCATCTTGATTGTGCTTTAACTGTTTATCCATTTCAACTTGAAGGTTCATCAACTCTTTGTCTCCCTTCTTGCTCTGACCAACCTGCTTCTTCTGGTCATCAATCTCTGCCTTCTTCCCAACAGCAACATGCTTCTTCTCCATCTTTTCAGCTTCAACATCCTTAGACATCCGTGAAGACCTTTGTGTGTATGTAATTGAAGGCTCAGCAGCTGAAGGTGGAACCTCATGCACCGTCGGGACATCTAACTTTTCCAGTACACCACCTTCCTGTGTACCAACATGGGAAGGAGCATCGCCTGTGAGGCCAGCTACATAATCTACATTGCCTCCTTTTCCGCATGTGTCTGTATCAGGCGCAACTGGTTGCTCATCAGCTGAGGCATGCAAAGCATCAACTTCCTGTTTCAATTGAGAAAAAAAAAGTCTGTAAGAATATGAATTGCAACCCAAATAACAACTGAATTGAGAAAAAATTCTGAAGTAAGAGTATGCATGTTCACAGCATGTTCAATTGCAACAGGAAGTGTAGAGGGGCAAACAACCTCTTCTGCTAGAGTTTCCTAGAAACATATCGAGAGAAAAAAAACATGTATGAAAAACAATATGGATTGCAACACGACTGTAATCTGGATTGCAACTAAAGACTCATATGGATTGCAGCTTTTGAAAAAACACCTACATCAATCAAGTTCGAGCTGACCGGTCCTTCCTGCTCATGTACAGGTGCATCTGAAACCAAATGTGGAATCTGCTCTTCTTGGTCAATCTGGTTTCCATCAGACGCATCATGCTCCGCTACCTCCTGATGAGCGTCTCCCTAAAAAGTGTAGAAAAGAAAGCTGTGATAAGTAATGGATGGTGATAGTTGCAACAATGCCAATGCACTGGTTGCTAATCTTGATGGGTCACAATTGCATCTCAGTATGCAAATGAAAAATAAAAAGTATGTGCATGCAAAAAAAGGATTCAACAAAAAAAAGAAATGGACTTGCCCACTAGTAATTACGATTTAGTTGCTAATATGAATGGAAACCAGTTGCATCTCAATGTGCAATTGGGGGGGAGAGTTGCAACATAAATGAGTGTGTGATTGTACAGTGATAAAATAGCTTGGTTGCAACTCAAAACATAGACAGGCACCAGGGCCTTACCTCGGATTGGCTTTGTTGCTCATCACCAGAGATTGCAGAGGCATTCCTATTGGCATCTGCCTGTCGTGGAGCACGTTCACGGGACGATGATGGAGATTCCAATAGATCCATTATGTCATCCACAGCAAGCGACTCACCACGTAATGCCCCGGTGCTGCAAAGAAAAGAACAATAAAAATAAAAGGAGACAAAAAATGTGTAAGAAAAAAAGATTTGTGATTCAGAAACTACCAAAGAAATTTATTAAAAAAACTGGTTACATGGCAAATCAGCCTCACTTTGCGGCTGGGAGTGCTCTTCTTCTTGCTGTGTAGTACTGCCATCATGCGGGACAAAATCATCATGCACCGGAGTACTAGGCAAATCATCATGCGGGACAAAATCATCATGCACCGGAGTACTAGGCAAATCATCATGCACTTCTTGACGGTCTTGCATTGAAACATCTACTTCAGGGTTTGTGCTCGAGGGGCACTATTCACCTTCAGCGTGTCTTGAAGCAGATGCTTGGCCACACTTCGACCGAAGTCTCTTCGGTCCTGATAAACAACCCTTCTTGCCCTTCTTCATCCTCTTCAAGTTCGCTGCAAACTTCTAAGCACGGGCATCATCCAAGAGTTTCTTGATGCCGACATAACACTCATGATGGGCTTTACCCAAAGCTCATCAGCGCTCCTTGTTATATCATGAGCCTTCCTCATCATTGATTGAGCCTCGGCAGCACTAGCATCGAAACTCTTCAAAATTTTCTCAGTCTGGCTCTTCTTGCTTCTTCCAACTAAATTGAATAGCTCCTTGCCAAAACTTGAGAAGAAACTCGGATAGTTGAACAAAACATTTTCGCCCATCGTGCTACTAGAAGGAGCAGAAGGTCCAGCAGCGGCTGCAGCAGCAGATGGGGCAAAGAAGGGTGCAGGCTCAGGGGCAGGGGCAGCGGCAGGTGCCATGATGGGTAAGGGTACGACAGCAGGTGGAGGAGTGTAGCACGTGCTTGATAGACTCCTCAACTGAAGACAATAAAAAACACACAGAGGCACAACGGAGCGTGAGTGAAAAAAAAACATATTGCAACTGTAAAAAGGCAAAGCAAGTTGCAACATGCAAAGCCAAGCAGTTGCAAAACAAATATTTACATGTGAAAAATAGAAATCACCTGGAGGTTGCCAAACTTGACGACTCCACCAACTACATCTCCCCTGCAATCCAACGCTGCTAATTTCTCAATGAACATATTATCGAACAAAGAACAACGAGGTAACATTGCCTGATCTATGTTCAGATTGTACTGTCGGCGATCAAGATATAGCATCTGCAATTATAATTAAAAACAAAACAAAAAAAAAGTAAGCATCCCAATTACAACTCTAAAAAAAAGAAGATGCGCCAGAAAAATGCTAAGTTTAGGATAGGGATAGTTGCAATGCTATAAAAGAAAAACTAGTTGCAATGATTCCATATAACCAGCAAACCTCAAAACAAAACAAAAAATTGAAACAATAAAAAAGAAAAGGCCAGTTGCAACTATAACTCTACACCAGTTGCAATGATAAATGTAACCCAATTTCATGAATGGGGATAGAAGGAGAAAAAAAAAGAGAATGATTAGATAACTCAGGACAAGGAAGATTCCACAACCATTGATGGGTGCGATTTTCCCCTTCACAAAAGATTCATGCCTATACAGCTGAGCAGCATGACGAAGGTCGTCAACAACTGCTTTGCACCAGTTAATTCCACTAATGCAGCGAACATCCACAGTCCAGATGATATCATCAAGCCTAATGTAGTTGTCGGTGTTTGCAAAAAGTAACGTACAGAATGCATGCATCAACCAACACCTGACTGCCACATCTCCCTGGAGAGTACGAAACTGGATCTTCTCCTTAATCACCTTGGGAAGTATTTTATTGCCCGTTACACCATGTACCTGAAGACTCAAACTGTTTCGCATCTCCCGTGCTTCTACCATATCCATGTTTGGGGGTCATTTCCTACTCTATTCAGCATGAACATACATCAGACGGCATGCTCATTGATTTCAATAACTTTGCCCATGCCGAGCTCTAGAGACATAGACTCTGGATTGAATTTATCCATGAGCCATATAAGCAGCATCCTGGGCAATGAAGTAGGCTTAAACTCCAACAACCCGCCAAAAACCATTGCACGTAATCTATCCTTAATTTCATCAGGTGTTGCTTTAACAAGATCAACAAATTTTCTAGGAGAGCAATGAAGTGACACTGCCCTATCCCTCTTAACAGGATCGATATTTGTTATCTGCAGGTTGTGCAAAAAACAAAAACAAAAAAAACAAATATGATTGCAATACTAAACAAATATAAAATATTCAAACAGAAAATAAAAAAAAAAGTACATCAAATTTTTTTTTACCTCAGCAGTATCTACTGCCTGAGATATGGTGGAACTGCCCTCCCCACGACGCCTCTTTCTATTGGCACGACGATCAGACGATGGGATTGTTGCGATTGGACTTGGCTCAAAATCATCATCAAGATCATCGACACTAACAAAGGGTTGTGCAGGATCAGAAAGATCGTCATCACTTGGATGGGGCTGTGAAGGAACAGGAAGCATCATATTTCTCCCCCTGTGTAGAGTCTTCAAACGAGGGGACGACCGCTAAGGCTCCATCCTAAACGCTATTATGTATAAAAAAGGTTAGTGTCTGCTTTCAAAAAAAGATGATAGGGAGTGCAATGAAATAACAATTGCATGCACAGGTTGTAAACAACAAAACTAGATACAGGACAAAAAAAACTAGAGATTCATTAAAGCAACATACGCATAAACAAAAAGCTCCAGCACATCAAACAGTAACTAGAAACTACAAATTGCAACATACAGGGGTATTACATTTGCAAGTAACCAGGCAGTCCAGTACCATCATACAAATTGCAACATTCAGAGCATTAAGTTTGCAACTAAAAAAGGAGCTCCAGAACCATGAAAAAATGGTAACATACAGGATATTACAATGGCAAACATACATGGAATTACATTTGTAAACTAACGACAACAGAATTGCAACGTACAAAAGAATTACAACACAAATTGCAACATAAATGGTATTACATTTGCAACTAAGCAAGCAGCCACTAGCAAGAGAAATAAAACTAGAAAATCAATTTAGGAACAACACAGGATCGGAAAGATCGTCATCACTTGGATGGGGTTTGTGAAGAAGAACAGAAGCATCGATTTCTCCCCAGTAGCGCCTTCAAACGAGGGGACGACCGCTGAGGCTCCATCCTAAGCGCTATTATGTATAAAAAAAAGGTTAGTGTCTGCTTTCAAAAAAAAGATGATAGGAAGTGCAATGAAATAACAATTGCATGCACAGGTTGTAAACAACAAAACTAGATACAGGACAAAAAAACTAGAGATTCATTAAAGCAACGTACGCATAAACAAAAAACTCCAGCGCATCAAACAGTAACTAGAAACTACAAATTGCAACATACAGGGGTATTACATTTGCAACTAACCAGGCAGTCCAGTACCATCATATAAAATTGCAACATACAAAGCATTAAGTTTGCAACTAAAAAAGGAGCTCCAGAACCATGAAAAAATGGTAACATACAGGATATTACAATGGCAACATACATGGAATTACATTTGCAAACTAACGACAACAGAATTGCAACGTACAAAAGAATTGCAACACAAATTGCAACATAAATGGTATTACATTTGCAACTAAACAAGCAGCCAGTAGTAAGAGAAATAAAACTAGAAAATCAATTTAGGAACAACACATTGGGGAAAAATCATACAAAAAAACACTACACCACACAGTGCCATCATACAAATTGCAAACATACAGTACCCATCATACAATTACCAACGAACAGACCATTAAGATTGACAATAAAAAGGAGAGATCCAGTACCGTTAGACTAAAACTAGAGAATAATTTACGAACATCCGCATAAAAAGGAACAAGAAATTCGCAACCTATTCAAAACCTTAGGTACCGATTGGGCGGAATGATCCGCACAGGATGAGGGAGAATAAGGGGAATACCTTGAGGAAGATGATCGAAATGTCGACAACGGCGAAACTTGCGACGACGCCCCACGACGACGACGGCGCTTGCTCAGGACGCTAGTTCCGTGCCAACAATGGCGCAGTTACACGAACCGTGGGGTCGAAGGAAGGGGAACCACGACCACGAGAGCCTCCTCCGGGTGGACCTTTGAACAACGACGGCGAGTTTCTCCGACAATGAGGAGCAAGTGCGCGGCGGAAATCCGAAAACCGCGTGCGGCGAAGCGGCGGAGAAAAACGGAAGCAGAGAGAAAAAAACGGAGCAGGAGAGAGAAGACGAAGAGACGAAGAGAAGAACTGGCGGAAAAAAGAGGAACTGCTGCGGGAGTTGGTGGGGCGCCGTCAAGACGTGCTGATTAATTCGGACGCCAATTAGCCTGGGTGCAAATGGGTCGGCGGTTGGCCTGGCCCAGGCGCGCCGGTTGGCCCACCCAGGTGCAAAATAGCAAAACAGATATATATATATATATATATACATATACATATATACATATACTCCCTCCATACCCATAAAACAAGTCATTTAGGACATGATTGTGCTTACCAATGAGTCATTAATTAGAGGGTATTTTTCCCTCCTTGCCCTTATTAAATAGAGCTGCGGGTGTTACCTGTACAACATCCTTTCTTAGCTGGAGTGGCAACGACTCCGCGGCCCGAGGCTGCCGTCCACGGTTCGAGCGCTCCAAGCCTCGTCTTTTTTTGAGCCGTCGTCAATTTTTTGCATGGCGCAATTTTGCATGTATCAAACGAGGTTGGGCGCGTGTGTTCGTGTTTTTGGTCGTTGGCGCCAGCGTGAGAGGCTCGTTGCTCCTCGTTTTTTTTTTTTGGTTTTATGCGTCGATTTGCTTATGCTGCGTGATCACCGGGCGCGCTTGCCTTTGAAATTTTGGCATTGCAGCGCCTTTGCCACTCACGAAGCTACTCTATTTAAACGTTTTCATTCCTCGCTAGTGCATCCAATCCACACCACTTCATCTTCTTTTCTCCAAGCCGCTTCTCTTCTTTTGTTCTGGTGCGTACTAGCGCGTTGAGCTGCAAATGTCGATTATATTCCTAGGTTCGATCTCAACGTGCTGGCATCCGAAGATGACGAAGGCAACAGCGGCTTTGATCTCAACGATCCGGCAGTAGAAGATGACGACGCCGACGCCGTGTTTGATCTCGACGAGCCAGAAGACGACCACGCCAACCACGCCGACAGTGTGGGTACGGCGTGTTCGTTCTATCCTTTCGTAGTAGTTGATTTTTTTCGGTTTCTCATATCATTGTTTCTTTTTTTTTACAGTACTTGATTTGAACTTACCACTAGATGAGTTCGGTGCAGTTGATTTCGACTATGTACAAAATCTTGCTGGTAACTTTTTTTGACACAATCACATTCATTTTAGTTAAGCCACGGCTACTTTGTTGAATGCGCTTGCTGATGATGCTACGGATACTTTGTTGCTTTTTTTCTTCTACTAGATCATGCTCATGATGCTACCGTTCAACCAAATCGTCGAAGGAAGGACATGACAGACCACGTCACTAGACAAGTGTACCAAGCTTTGTTGGCTAGAAGCAAGAATGGGAAACTAGGCAAGAAGGATACAAGCTTTGTCGACTCATTTGTCAACCACCCAATTCTCCAGATTTTAATATTTTAGATTTGGGTTTTTTTCGAGCAGTTCAAGCAATTCAATACAAGAAAGACGTCAAAACAATAAAAGATCTAGTTCCCGCTGTCCAACAAGTAAGTTGATCAATTGTTGACCCATGTTTTATATGCATTCACACAATATTGTCCATTCATTGATTCATTTCTTGAACTAATGTTTTGTAGGCATTCTTAGAGTACTCTCCATGGAAAGCAAACAAGATTTTTGTAACACTTCAAGGTGTTTTGAAGAAAGCAATGAAGGTGAAAGGATGCAACAAGTTCAAAATTCTTCACATGCAAAAAGATAGACTAGAGAGAGAAGGACTGCCATTGCAAATTTCTTGTGAAGCTTCCTTGCTTGTTGAATGCATTGCTAGTCTCCCTGTAGCAAATTAGAAGATGCAAGCATGTTAGTCTTTGCTGCATGCTAGTTAGAGCTTTTGTTAGCCGAATGAGACATGTACCTTAATGTTGTTCTTGTGCATCTTGCTTCTTCTTTGCATCTTCCAACTTCTTCATATTGTAGATCTCGTCGAACTTCATTTGAACGTGCTCAGGTATAAGTATTGTGTCACCATCCATTTCAAGTTTCTCCACATCATGGATGTAGAGCTCGCAATCAAACTTTTCTATCTTATCAAGCATCCAAGTTGTGAGATCGTAGTCATCATGAACAAGACGGCAACGTGCACACCTGCGAGCTTCGCCGCGAGCTTGGAAGCAGGCTTCTCCGAACACGCCGCCAGCGTGCAACGTGCCGCAGCGAGCACACGGGGACTTGACGGAGTCCGGCATGACGTCGACTGAGTCCGGCACGAGCTCGACGGAGTCGGACACCACGTCAACGGAGTTCGGCATGAGCTCGACGGAGTCGGACACCACGTCGACGGAGTCCGGCACCACCTCGACGGAGTCCGATGCCATCTCAGAGTCCCGCACGGAGACGCCGTTGCGCCAGTCGAACTCGAACGCGACGGCGGCGGGCGAGCGAGCGTTCTGCTGGAGAAGACGAACAGCGTGCGGCGAACGGTTAGATGGCAGCGTCGATCGGGCTGCTGAGTTAACGCGAGCGCCCCACGGTTACGTCAAACGAAGTGCGATTAATGCGGAGCGGCGACTGGAACTGGAGCCGAAGCGAACGAGGGCAAACACGTCCAACTTGACGGTCACCGGCCCAGAACGACTTGTTTCGTGAAAACGTCTACCAAGCCTAGAACAACATGAATTCTGGGTATGGAGGGAGTATGCATATAGTACTATATAATATAAAGTGATTAGTACAGTAGCTTATAAAAACTCGTTGCGTCCGTGGCCCCTGCAAGATTCGCACTGGATCGCAATTTTAGTACGACTAGAACACAAGTGTTGCGTACTCACGTTCTCACCGAACATCGCAATACCGCCGTAGTCCACTGGAATGCATGCAATGCAACAGTGGTCCCCTGCTCTGCTGCAGCATGAATGAATGAATGAAATAAAGCAGTGCAACTTTCCGAGCACATGGTGTCGGATCGAGAACACCAACACCCCGTGGAGTCAGAAAGTGCCTGAGCACCGCATGCACTTGAAAAATGCGTGCTTACCACTAATCGGCCCGGTCACGGGATTCCTTTTGCCACAAGCTAGGTGCTTAATTAGTGGCGGACTGAAGGAAGATGCTCTCCCTCTCGGTCGCACTCACGCACTACCATTCAAGTTGTGCTGCGCTGCGTTGCAGCATTTGACCGGCGTGCAGTGGGTCGCGTCGCATGGGGCTGACGAGGGAGTGACAAGAAGCTACTGCAAACGCTTGGCGTGTGCTGGCTGAAAATGATTATGCACTACTGACATGCAATGAGTAACGGCGTGCATCGGAGCTGTGATGTCTGGTCTGTTTGGACTCACTCACTAAAGTTTAGTCTCGAACGTTCTAATGTTAATTAGGGGGACTAAATATAATCCAAATACCCCCAACTAGAGGTAGTACCACTCTGTCATTCGGGGTACACCGTGCCGTTCGTCCAGTCCAGTTATATATACTCCACACAAAGAAAAATTACAATTGATTACATCAAGTCATATATAGCTCATAATTAAGTGACTCTGAGCTAGATTTCTTCTTCTTTTTTTTGGGTGGGTTGGGGGGGGGGGGGTTCGGGAGCTAGATTTGTTTTCCTTTGGTATTCCTTTCGTAATGTCTAATGATGTCCACAACTCCAAGACGATCCTGAATTAGTAGCACTCAGGCTGTAATTTTTTCCTTGTCTGAGCTGGATTTCTTCCATTTCACTCCACCACGTGCATGTGCGACAGACAGTGCGAGATCCTCATAGCAAGCTTTTTCGATCAGCGT
Organism: Miscanthus lutarioriparius; assembly: GCA_904845875.1. Taxonomy (NCBI): domain Eukaryota; kingdom Viridiplantae; phylum Streptophyta; class Magnoliopsida; order Poales; family Poaceae; genus Miscanthus; species Miscanthus lutarioriparius. The sequence goes on along the minus strand of CAJGYO010000016.1, from coordinate 23,760,034 downwards.
GCCGCTGGTAGCACGTGACACCTGAACAGCTGCAGCTTTCGCCAGTACGATAACACCTCGATCGAAATGAAGCCGCACGGACGAATCCATCCCAGATCATGCATCGAGGGCAGGGCCATGCAGGCCGGTTCGCAGGCACGAACTTGGATCAGGACCGTTAGCATGCAGTACCAGTGGTACTGTACTGCTATCCACCCACACCCAGCGAGGCAGCGACCCCCGGCACGGCGGCACCGGCAGCGCAGACGTGGGCGCCGAGTGGACCGATCACCGAATTTCCTATCGAATCCACGCACGCACCAGCAAGGCAGCAACACTACCACCATGTACACACGGCGGCCGGTGAGCCGTGACCACCGGTTGGGGTGGCGACTGGCGAGTGGCGAGGGGAATGCATGGTTCCGGTGTGGTGTAGTGCTCGATCGGCCGGGTCGGGTTGTGCACGACGTACACGGCGGCCGCCGCGACGGCATGCACATGATTACTTGATTAGACCGAAATGGTGGCGGTTGTCAGTGGGCAATTAATTTGCCTTCTTTGTCCGTCAAGCTGCGTGCCTTCAGCTAGCCAAGCCTGCCGGGTTTGTTTCGGCAACGTACGCTATGCCTACGCCCGGTACCGTGGAATGTAAGAGAAACCCCTTTTTTTTTTAAAAAAAAAAAAAGAGGGGGGGGGTGGGGTTCTCTTTTTTAAAAAAGATCCTCCGTCTTGCGAATATGTGATCGTGGCTTTTCTTTCGCTCTCAGACTCTTCTTCCATCTGGACCAGATGGATTGTCTGCTGGCTTCTACCGATACCATTGGGAGTCGATCGGAGCTGGGGTATCTAATGCAGTCTTAGACTTCCTAAATGGCGGTGCAATGCCGGAGTGCATCAATAGGACAACAATTGTCCTAATTTCGAAGGTTAAACACCCGCAAGATATGAAGCAATTTCGGCCAATATCTCTTTGTAATGTGATATACAAGATTTGCTCGAAGGTGCTAGCTAACCGATTGCAGGGTTTTCTTGATGAGATTATATCAGAGGAGCAAAGTGCATTTGTTCCGGGGAGATTGATAACCGACAATGTGCTAGTAGCATATGAATGCACACACTATTTACAGAGAAAGAAAGGAAAAGTGGGTGCCTGTGCTATTAAGCTTGACATGGCCAAGGCCTATGATCGTGTAGAGTGGGAATACCTCCAGAGAATTATGCTGAAATTGGGCTTTCATGAGGGGTTTGTTGAGCTGGTGATGAGATGTGTGAGATCAGTTTCTTTCTCAATCAAAGTTAATGGAAATCTCTCAGAAGTCTTCAGACCCACACGAGGTATTCGTCAAGGCGACCCTATATCACCTTTTTTATTCCTCTTATGTGCGGAGGGGCTGTCGTGTTTGCTAAAGACTGTTGGTCCAGTGCATTTATCCAGAGGCGTTCGCGTGGGGATCCACGCTCCATGGATATCCCACCTTCTCTTTGCGGATGATTGTATCGTCTTCTCAGAAGCGTCGCAGAGAGGGGCCGCCAGGATTCAGTCGATCCTAGATACATATCACAAGGGATCGGGGCAGCTTGTAAACAGGGACAAGTCGGCAGTTTTTTTCAGCAAGAACTGCGATGACCAAGAGAAGACAGTGGTGCGGCAAGAGCTGCACATTGCAACAAAGGCTCTGGCAGACAAATACTTGGGCCTGCCCACTGCGGTGGGGCGGTCAAATACATTTGAATTCATGCCTGCAAGTGTCAAGGGTATCATTGGAACGTGGAGCGGGCGGGACGCAAGCAGCGCTGGTAGAGAGGTCCTCAAATATGTGGCGCAGGCAGTCCCGACCTACTATGAGTTTATCTACAAGGCCGGACAGTCTCTGTGCCCGAGTGTTGAAAGGACACTACTTTCATGATTCAGAGTTTATGCAGAGTACAAGGAAGAAGCACGCCAGCCACACATGGAGAGCTATCATGGCCGGCAAAGAGGTCCTTAGGAAAGGTATGATCAGAAGAATTGGCGACGGTAATTCTACAAATATTTGGATTGACAGATGGATTCCTATGCATTTTGATGCTAGACCACTCACCCCGATGAATGATCAAGGGGTGCACATGGTGTCTGATCTGTTGACTGAGGCTGGTACTTGGAATGAGGTGTTGATCCGAGAGATCTTCATTCCTGTGGACGCACATGCTATACTAAGTATACCTGTACGACCGAATCAGGCGGACTTCTGGGCGTGGGAGCCAGAGAAACATGGTGAATTTTCTGTCCGATCGGCTTACAGGAAGCTTGCTGCTGACCAAGAGCAAGAGAATTTGTTGTAGCCGCAGGGGTCAGGAGATGTCTCTTGGAAAAGGACCTGGAAACTTAATGTGCCACCAAAGGTTCGGGTATTCTGGTGGAGAGTTCTTCATGAGTTTCTCCCAGCAAAAGCTGTGTTGCATCAGCGTCATATTGAGCCGACGGCTTTCTGTGATATCTGTGGAGCGGACAGTGAATCAATCAAGCATGTCCTTACTGAGTGCACTATAGCAAAAATGTTTTGGCATGATATCAAGCAACTCACGGGGACTAAAATGCCGGTATTGCATCCTTTGTCTTGGGCGTCAGACATTCTTTGCCCGGAGGTGTGTTCAGACAAGGACAGATGCCTACTGATCATCAGCATGTATGCACTATGGTCGCAGAGGAACAAACGCCGCCATGGGGAGGATCAGGTGCCGATCAGGGCTGCTGTACAATGGGCGGTAGACCTGGGCATAAATAGTGTCATAAAAGGCATATTCTTCATCAGGTTGCTTTCTCTCATGGCGATAAATGCGATCTTTCACTTTCTCAATCATGTTGTCCCACATCTCATAAATCAGATGGAGACATGGCTTATTGTCTGCTGCCCTTAGCATTGAATAAATAGGCTCAGTGAAATCAACAATGTATTTAACATTGTCCCACCAAAAATCATCAAGCAACTTATCTTTTACAGATCTTGCTTTGTCTACATCATCTTCCCTATATGTTGACCACTTGTCACCAACAACCATTAACACAAGAGACTCTTTGAGAACAAGGAACCTCTTCAACATAATAATATGTGATGCAAATCTTGTATCAGCAATAGCAAGAAATTTGAGTTTACTAAACTCATTAAACATTGATAGGCGCATACCGTGGTTCATGATGTAGTTCTTGAACATAAACGCAGCCTCCATAGTATCCTTAATCCACATGAGCCCAGCATTTTCAGCATCATTGTCCTTTGCATCACAAATATTCTTCAGTGCCAAATTCAGAGTGTGGACAACACATGGAGTCCAAAAGATGTGGTCATACTTCTGTTCAATTATCAGACCGGCACCCTTGCAGTTTGCTGCATTATCTGTAATCACTTGGACCACATTCTTTGGTCCAACACTCACAGTCACAGGGATCAACTTCTCAGCAATGTATTCCTTTCTCTTAATCTCTCCTTCGGTGTTAACAGCTCCCAAAAACATAGGGCCATCTTCAGATATAGCTATAAAAGTTGATGAGTGGGCGCCGCTGAGGACACGTCCACCCATCAGCTGCAATAGTAATCCCTTTTGTAGGCCATGTAGTCTTGAATGGTTCCAACAACCTCTCAACATTGACTCTCTCCTGCTGGAGAACAGTAGTCCTCAACTTATTGTACCCTGGAGGTACATATCCACCCAAATCAGTGTTTGCAAGATACATTATTAAAGCTCGAAAATTTGGGTTTCTTGCTAAATTGAATGGAACACCTGCAGATTACAAAGACAAGGAAAAAACATAGCAATTAGAAAAATGTTTTGAATCAAATTGATACTAAGATTCTTTCAATGAATCAAGTTCCATACCTCCTGTATAGAACATTTTTCCAACGAGAGCATCAGCAATTTGACGACGTTCATGGAAAAAGCTTTCGTCAATCCCTGATTGTCACTTTCTTTGCTTTGACTGGGCATTTGTACCTCCAGAAGGGGGTAATCCTGTACTCCCTATCTGTATTGGCAGGGGAACACTCTTCGGTTTGCTGTTGGAGATCGCTGCCTCAGCATCAGCCACTTCCTTGCGAAGTTGCTGTAGAATTGGTACTGTCACATGTTTGCAAATGTGCACACCTTGGTTTGGTATCTTCAACAAATGTGCTCTGATTCTAGTATAGCTACCAGATATTTGTTTGCCGCAAAATTTGCACTTTAATACTGCATTTCCTCCATCAGGGCCATTGTTCTTGATCTTATTAACATGCCTCTAGAGAGGATATTTAGGATCACAGATCTCATTCACTTCAGGAACACTATCGCCATCACTTGCTACATTGACACTACTAGGTTTAGAGACATGCAACGGTGAACTTCCACTACCACTTGCCATCCCTAAACAACAACAATAAAAAGAAATCTAGAGTTTCAAAGTTGGAATGCAGATTAAGAACTGACCGGAGGAGATCTAGAAGTTGTATGAATCGCTGACATGAGGCGGCAACCTGTGGCCTGCGGGCATCGGCGGCTGCAACTGGGGCAGGCGTCGGCGGCGGCGGCAAGAGCGGGCGTCGGCGGTGGCGGCGGCGGCAGGAGCGGGCAGCCCGTCGTTCCTGGCTCGATGCGTTGGTGGCGATGCTGTGAATGTGTGACTAGCAGAGTTTGAGGGCTGTCTAAATGGGCCACCAAAATGGGCTGCTGAGATGATGGACTTCAATTTGAGGGGTTATGGGCTGCGAAGAATCGAACAAGCATCAGTCAACTAAGTATCGGGATTTAATTTATTTATTTTTATTGGTGCATTTTCCCGATACGTCACCGATACCGTATCGGTGGCGTATCCGATACGTATCACGATACCGGTACAGCAGTTCAGGGAAGTATCGGTGTAACGTAGATGGCATCCACCACCTGAAGGTTGGATAAAATGCAATGTAGATGCTGCTTTCAGTCTCCAAGATGCAGCCTGTTCATTTGGTCGTATTTGGCTTATAAGCCATGGCTTATCAGCCGACGAACAATATTTTTCTCTCACACCAAACCAGCCAACAGTACTTTCAACCATGGCTTATAAGCCAAACAAGCCCAAACGAACAGGCGATGCTCAGGGAGCATCAGGAGCAGTGTTACGAAACTCGGCGGGGGGATTTGAGGGTGGTCGGGCCCATTGGTACCCCTGTGGCTTGGATGCCCTGATGATGGAAGCCCTTGCGTGCAGGGATGGAATTCAGCTGGCAAGATTGAAGGGAGTCTCAAAATTGCTAGTGGAAACCGACCGTGAGATGCTAGTCAAGCTGTGGGAGAAGAGGACCTTCATGCGATCGCATATAGCGCCGATTCTTAGCGAGATGCTAGAGCTTAGCACAAGTTTTGCTGATGTTTCTTTGATGTATGCTCCTCGATCATGTAATCGTGTGGCGCACTTGTTAGCTAAGCAGGTCACGAGTGACGACAGGTTGGGAGAATGGCAAATAGCCCCAACTTGCATCGATCGCTTGCTGGCTGAAGACTGTAACCCTGATATTCAGTGATAAATGAATGAAGTCTGAGTCGCAAAAGAAAAAAGACTTTTCTTCCATCTCATCTGACTAAGTTCGTATTGCTAACCAATCTACTTTTACGTACCGGCTAGTGGAATGTAATCGATTGCCTTTTCTTTTCTCTTCTGGTACTGTATAATTAATATACAGTAATATATAGGAAGGTGGCCAGGTGGGAGTGTGCGTTGGTGCTCACTGTTTGTTTTGTTCGGCCAAGGTCATCATGAATATGGAACGCAGCAAGACATTAAAGGAGGGTCTTTCTTTAGATGAGAGAACTCCTTTTCTTTTTTTTTTCTCTATATATAGATATAGATTTTTTGAGGGATTCTCTCTATATATAGATAGAGGAAAAGAAATACAAGAGGACTCATACGGCCCATTGATCACAGGCTCTCAGCCCGTGCATGCTCTGAGGCCCAAATATGAGTCGAACAGTTGCCCCCTCCTTTGCTAGGCCCAAGTCCTCATGTGCGATTAGCCTCGTGGTCGTGGGCTTTTTTTTTTTGGCTTGTGTGTGTGGGCTCCTCCGTCCAGTGACTTGTCCGATTCGAGCGGGCCAGATTCGGTTGCTCCGGGACCGGGAGGACTGAATCCTGGGCGTTTCAACCGAATACGGAGTATATATAATGAACTCCATTATTGATATTATGTTCTGGAAACTGCTCCCGTCCGCCGCCGCAGTCATCCGCTTCCTTCTCTTCGGTTCAGCTCTCGAGGTACGCGTGCACGGATCCCAATCTTTCTTCTTCCTTATACTAGACTAGATGCCAAACGATTGTGCTTTACTTGCACCGGAAGCGCAAAACAGAGGTCTTCTGTTCTGCAATCATTCACGATTCCGTGGTAGAATGGAAGCTGCTTCAGGTTGCCAACGAAATTCGTGTTGGTGGATTTGGACCCTATATGATTTGTTTGATTATCTCATGTTCTCACGGGTCCATCTTTGCCATGTTGCCTCTTCCTGAGGTGGTATAACTCCGTGCCTCCAGGTTCTTCATTTCTAAGATCACGGCTAGCCTTTTCAATTCGATTTAGTTTTTTTTTTTGGCGTGTTTTGGAAGGAGACAGTACCTATTAATGGCCTGTTTTGCGAAACACGATCTTGCAAATTTAGTACCCCAGATAAAGAAAATGGCCTTACAGGGCTGTTCGGCTCAAAGCGATGCAACACTAGATCTTAGGATGAATTTTCTTTTGAGGTGACTTTTCCCAGATAAAGAAACCTGCGCCTTACAGGGCACGAATCTAAGATCAAAAAGTGATGTACCTTTTATCTTTATCTCTGTCTATGGAAGAGTTTTTATTAGGAAAAGAGTAGGCCTTTCAAACCAAATTTTCAAAAATGAACTACTAAAAGCAAGCTTGAGGTGGCTTGGGATCCAGTTCGAGACTAAACCCTTAGTATTCGGGTCCAAAGCCCTGTATCCAAGCTACTCTTTGGGTTCCGTGGAGCTGTTTCTAGGAATGTTTGGAGTTTGACTCACATTTGACAATTACTAAAGATATGGATCCAAATAGATTATTATACGTTCTATCTTAATATATTGACACTCAGTTCTCCTGCATGTCCGATTAAAAAAATATATAGAAATGATATACAATACATGTGTGTTTTATCATAAAAAAACACATGAATTTTAGTCCACCGGATTGTAGCCTCTGTTTATCTCCGTTGTCATATCTCATGAATGACTCAAAGAAAAAAACACATGACGCAAAGCAGACACGTGTGTGACGCGACGATTAGGCACCAAAGACACGACGCGACGCACCAAAGACGTGACGCACAAAGACATGACGCAAAGAAGGCATCAGCACACGACGTGAGGTAAAGATTCACCAAAAAACACATGACATGACGTGTGACGCAGCAGTGCAGCTCTCTGTATTTTGTCCTTCCATAGAAAAAAAATTGTTTTCTGTATATGTGATTTGTGATTTGTGATATGTGGATCTGTGATCTTGTGATTGTCTTAAGGTAGAAGAAAGCTAGAGGTAGAAGAATGATGGAAGCTGTTGGATCTTAATCTTAGGGTGTAAAAAAATTCATGTGTTGGAATTATATAAAACACATGGTTGTGCAATAGTCAGACTCAAAATATATTGTTATGTGCCTACTTTGGACTTGTGTTATTGTAATCTAGTAATCCCATGATGTGTTTCCTTGTTTCATTATCCTCAATTGCTAAGAGGTAGGATGCCTTATTGATCTTTTTTGTCCCATGATATTTAAGCTGCACCGCGTTTTGTATATCCTGATCCGAGTGCATTTATTGGTCTTTAAAGATAAAGATGTTCTAGCCATTTCTGCAGTTTTCAGGATGAAGGTAATAGCTGCCTACCTGCTTGCTGTTCTGGGTGGAAACACTTCCCCGACTGCTGATGATGTTAAAAACATTCTGGAATCAGGTGCTTCTTCAGATTTAAATTTGGTCATAACTTTCTTCTATCTGTTATCTAGTGGCTGAGGTTGATTAGTTATCTTGCATGCAAAAAGAGAAGAAGTTTGCGTTCACTAGTGATTGAGGTTGATTAGTTATCTTGCATGCAAGAAGGTGTCCACTAGTGGCTGAGGTTGATTAGTTATCTTGCATGCAAGAAGGTGGCTGAGGTTGATTAGTTTAGTTTTAAGTCTATTGAGTCTTGGGGTTTGTTACTAAAGTTAGCTTCTGTTAGTCAAGTTAGGGAGTTTATTAGTGTGCTTTGCCGGCCTTATCTAATGTCCGGTTAAACCTTTGGGAACAAGCAGGAATTGAGTCATCTGTTCAGAGCCTCCTAGGGAGGACGAAAAGGATCCATTTCCTGCCATTGTTACTCTTGTTAGGCAGATTAATAAGGTCAAATCCCCAGCCATATCACATACAAGTTAGAATAGCGCATGTCTAGCCACGGTATGGAGTCTGATTTCAAGACGTATTAAAATAGATGATACCATCATTGTGGAAGTCGTCTAGGTGACTGCACAATAAGTTGTTCGTTCTGTTTGCAATGCAATAAATAGACAGAGGAAAGCACTTGATGTTGGGATAATTATGTGGGAAAATTATAGTTGTACACTATGCTGGACCTTGTTTGCCTTAACAACGATATCTGTTTTCCTTACAGTTGGTGCTGAAGCTGATGAAGAGAAACTGGAGTTCCTGCTCACAGAACTCAAAGACAGGGACATAACAGAAGTGATTGCAGCCGGTAGGGAAAGGTTATCCTCCGTGACTTCAGGTGGTGGTGCAATTGCCATTGGAGCTCCGGCTGATGCAGCTGGTGGTGGTGCAGCACCGGCTGAAGAGGCAAAGAAGGAGGAGAAGGTTGAAGAGAAGGAAGAGTCTGATGAAGTAAGTCTCTGACCAAAATGTTTTCAAAAAAAAAAGTCTCTCACCAAAAAAAGTTAAATCATTTAGTTCTACGTCAATCGTCCACCAATGGGCAATCTACTTGGTTTGTCTGCTTCTTGGCGCTGAAGGAGTTCCTTTCTAGTTTGGCACAGCAATTGTGATCAGCTGCCTCGCTACCATTCACTGGCTACATAGCATAACCGCATATGCAGAGGGCTACATATATTTTTTAACTCCTAAAATTTCCACTCAACAAGCAACATACTAATTCGTGCCCCGTTGTTCCCTTTTATGTTATTCATATATTGAATCACTTTTTGTGAGTACTACTACATCCTTACTGATTGGCAATCTTGCTGAATTGCTTGCAGGATATGGGCTTCAGCTTGTTCGATTAAAGCACCGCTGCCCATTTCCAGTTTCTCTCGCGAATGGTCCCATAATATTGGCCGGTGTCTACAAAATAACAGTGTCAATAGCTACTACGTACTTATGCTATTTTAAGTGTGATATACGAGTGTGCTTCAGGAATCTTTAAGTTGAATGGTCCCATAATAATATCGGTAACAATGTATAATAATTGTATATGTCCAGTACGTACCTTGGTATCATGATATCTCAGTGTGCATCTTCAAGAATCACAAATTGAATGTTATCTACATAGATTAAGGCCTGTTTGGATCGACTAAGTTTAATTGTTAGTTGGATTAAGGCCTGTTTGCACCTGTTAGCAGAGGATCCAAACATGCACAGACCATGGGAAGTGGATTGCTTGTTTGATAGTACAGTACAGTACGTTGCACCTGTGGGGTCTTTGCCATTGCCATGTTTGGAGCGGTGCTATCAGCTGTGTGTGGCGAACGGAGTACCAACCTGTTCCGACACCGGCGACTCTATGGCATATTGGCATGGGCGCATGGCCTCTAGTCCTCTACGTTACACATCCACCACCGTGCTCCACGTGCTGGTAAGCGGGCTCACAAGATGAAGTTCTTCCGCAGTGCAGAAACCGCGAGCCGCACAGCAGAGTTCTATGTGCTCTTACCGTATAGAATTTTTTTTTCTCGGAAGAGCTAGCGCGGTAGCGCCCGGACTCCGGCCACACCAGGCGTCCGGACGCTGCGCTCGAATGAGCGCATCAACCGTGCCCCGTCCTGTACCGTCCCCACGTAACAGAAGCGCACCCTGTCCCATCCTCGTAACATAAGTGCACCCATAACCCCGCAGCGCCGCAATAGACAGGAGCGTGCCTGCCACGCCCACCTCACCCTGCTTGCCGATGCGTGCTATGGAGGCATCTGTTGGTCTCAGGCGCCCGCACGATGACCACGGTGGCGCCCCAGCAGCAGCAGGGCTATAGCAGGTAGGTCACATTGCAACATGTACAATACCCGATCTACTTTTGAAACATTCAGATGCGACATTTGCAACATACATCTGAAGACAGATGAAACACTCGAAACATGTATCTAGAACACTTGCAAAACACACATGAAAAACACTTGAAAATCATTGCAAAATATACGCAACATTTAGATAAAATACTTGCAACATATGTGTGAAACATATGCAACATCTAGATAAACACACTTTCAACGTACGTCTAAAAAAAAACAAATGAAACATGAACAAACAACATTGGGAACAAACGTTTGCAACATATGTGTACAACCATTGTAACACATGCAACATACCTCAGAAAACATCTGAGACACTTGAAACATGCGTTTGCAACAGTGGTTTCATCACAACATCTCCTTGCTTCCTGGGAGAATGGAGGATCGTCGGCGTGTGGACTTCACCAGTGTAGAGCTCGCCGATAGCGCGGAGATCGTCGCTCCGGTGGAGAAGGCTATGGCGGGTCACTCCGATGGAGAGAGAGGGCCGGGGGAAATGATAGGTCACCGCTCCTGGCACGAGCCGTTGCCGGAAAAGGACGGAAGTGACTGAGTGGGCGCGATGCAGAACGGAAGACGCGTGACGGACGATGAGAGCGGTGGAGAGGGAGGAAGGCGGACAGCAACACTCAGGCGCGGTGGAGAGGAAGGATGGTGGTCGGCCGAGCGCGATGGAGAGCGCCGCGGTGGAGCACGGCGGTGATTCGAGAGTGGGTTTGAGAATGGGTGTGGGAGCGGCGACGATTCGAGAGGAAAGTGAAGAGCGGAGTTTTTTTATTAAGCAACATGAGACGGCGTCCGGACGAGTGACGGTATTAAGCCGATTTGACGGCGTTAAGGCCCATCGACGCAAGCGTCCGGTACCCACACTATTTCCGTTTTTTTCCCACACAGATAGCGGGGACGGGTCGGTCATCCTCACTCACACGGGAGTGGCGTAAAGTAGAAGGGTCCAAACGTCCAAGGACTTGAAGCACTAATCATCACGGATTCCTGTCATCACGTGAGTACGTGATCGCGAGGGCACCTCACAGCCACACCGGACGCGGCACGGGCGCACGGCACACGGCAGGCAGAGGCAACCGTCGCGCACGGGACGCGGCACCAGCACGCGGGCGGCGGTTGGCAAAAGCCAAAGCGTAGGCTTTCGGTCGGTCGCGGCACACCATCGCGTCCGCGTCGCGTCGCTTTGGATGCGACTGACATCACGAGCCTCCCGAGACCTGAGATGAGAAGAAAGCAGAGAGGGAAGCCGGCATGCCGCGGTGTGCATTGACTATTGAGGACGCGCGGCGCGGGCGCGCGGCTTTGGAGACCAGACCGCTACACTCCACCACACGGGTTCGGCAATGGGGATGGCGGCGGACGCGACGACGGCCATGACCATCGACTTCCTCCGCGCGCGCCTCCTCTCCGAGCGCTCCGTCTCCCGCGCCGCCAAGGAGCGGGCCGACCACCTTGCCAAGCGGGTAAGTGCGCGCGGGCGCGCATTTCATTGGCTTCCATCCTTCCTCCTCGCATTCCCGGCTTAGTCACCGAGCCCGTCTCTGCAGGTGGTGGAGCTGGAGGAGCAGCTCCGGACGGTGACGGCGCAGCGGCGCAAGGCGGAGCGGGCGGCTGCGGAGGTGCTCGCCATCCTCGACTCCCAGGGCTTCGGCCGCCTCTCCGACGCCGCGGACGATTCGGGCTCAGAGGACGAGGCCGACACGGGCGACCGCGAACCCGGTGCCGCCGAGAGGGACGGGGGCGGCGGGAATGCGGCGGAGGACGCGCTGTCGGGGTCGGAGCTGGGAGCCCCGGCGGCGGCGGCTCAGGCCGGGGGCTTGTCATGGAGAGGCCGCGCCGCGAGCCCCGACGAATGCGAGAGGCGGCGGCCGCTGCACCAGCAGCACAAGGGCAGGCAGCCAAGGCAGAGGCACGGCCACGGCCACGGTCACAGGAGGGGCTACTTTTACTCGCGCGCCGCGGATTCGTCGCCAAAGTACCACCCGGGGCAGTCGTGCCGGAAGATCAAGAGGAAGGAGCTGATGAGGTCCAGGCGTTGCGCATTGCTCCAATTCCATGCCAATTGCTGGCATGTTGTTGTGCACAAGTTTTCTGACACACTCACACACATGTTGTTCTGATTGACAGATCTCAGACAGGAGGCGAGGAGGGCAACGACAATACAGTGGGGAGCACGGAGGACGGGCAGGAGAGATCAGATTGTACTGTTTGCACCGATGAGCCGGCTGATTTTGATGGCGAGGTGAGCCAGGATTGGCGTGGGTCTTCTAGTAATGGAGGAGTGGAGGATCGTGATGATCGTGCCATGGTATATGAGAAGGATGGGGAGATGGAGAGGGTACTCGAGAAGCAGGCTGAGCTAATTGGACAGTTCGAGGCTGAAGAAAATGCTCAGAGGGAGTGGGAGGAGAAATTCAGCAAGAACCGGGATTCAGCTACGGTACACACTTTTCCTTTACAGATATGAACCATTTTTTATTTAGTATGTAGTTCTTGCATTTAACTGGATAAATAAAAAACAAAATGAGCTAATATTTTCGTATTGTGCACTCATTTCTGCTCTCCAACTTCCAGGATAATGTTAACTCGAACAATAAGCTAAATCAGGCTGAAAATGCTTGTGGGAGAAGGGAAATTGCTCGGGTTGTAGATAAGGAAGCGGTTTGTGAACAGGCAAGATCAAGTGACAATAATCTCCATTGCATCAACAACCCCTCTGAATGTCTACCAAACGGCCCTGTTTCAGAATTGCCCCAAAATGTAGCCAAAGATAGTGCTATTGAACAGTGCAAATTTGATGAGTTTGGTCATGATTGTGTAGTCACTGCTGCAGCAGTAATTTCAAGCCACAGTGAACTGCAGGTTAGGAAGGATGTGCTGACAACTAAAAGCTATCCTGAAGGAAGTGTCAATAATCTTGGGAAATCAGCTCTGCCACCACAAGGAAGCTGTGATAGCAGACTAAATGCAGGACATAGAAAGGGTCAAGGAGATGAAAATTCAGACAGTGGTTCAAGCTACCATGTGAATGCTCGATCTTCTGAGCGATACATAAACACATCATCAGTTGGGAGCCCACTAAGTGATACCCCTAAAAGCGAAGTCTCAGAATGGAGCTCCTCATGCTTTCATAACCATACCGATAACCAGCTTGATACACAACTTCATCAATCCTCAAACAAAGATGTAGTAGGGGTGCTAGAGGCCCTTCAACGTGCCAAGATGTCTCTCGGAGCAAAGCTGAGCTGGCCAAGTCCTCCCAGCCAGAACATATTGGCACTTCAAGCACCGGATGATTTGCCAGTCAACGGCATGGAACTTTCACTCAGCAGGTCAACCCCTCTCAGTCAGGAAATATTGGCACTACCAACACCAGCGGACTACCTTAACAGGGTCTTACCACATGATGATGTGAAAGTACCAATAGGTCCTGCTGGTTTGTTTCGTTTGCCAACAGATTCGTTTCCCAGAAATGAGATGGCCTCAAGGGATGGATATGGTTCAAGGTTCAGTTTGACCTCGGTGAGTCCACCCTACGTATGGTCAAGCTACCATGCTGATCATATTATGCCAGCTCTGTCATTTTCTCACTATGGTTCTGGGTTGTCACTGGATCCATACTATGACCCTCCAAGTTCCATGTTGCTATCCATGCCCACTGCTGCTGGTGGGCGTAGCGTCCCTGTGTCAGATTTCAGAATAGGGGATGGTTCCTTCCTCCGAGAAGTTCCACGGCCTGGCAACTATTAGGGTGATGCCTTCTGGAGACACAACTACACACTTCCAGTATGGTCATGGTTAGGGGAACTCTCAGAAAGTTCAAATGTATCTGTTCATGCTTTGAAAAAAACTATAAAAAAGTTCAATTGTACCTGTTCATGCTTCGAATCTCACATCTGTGTTGGTGTTAGATGCCATTTGTTGCATCGATTTTGCCTTAGGTTTGGTAGTGAACCATGTAGTGTGGTAAACTAAGAACAAGTTCTGTTTGTAAGCAGGATTGGTGTTTGAAATATTATTCCGTCTGTCCGATGTAAGTTATGATAAGGTACTAGGATGGCAATAAAGCTAATTTTTCAACGGAAACATCCTATGAACAAGCATGTGCAGAGAGAAATATGCAAGAAACATGCAAAGACAGAAGTCTGCAATCTCCTGAATCCTTTTTTCTTTGGTTGTACGCATCCATCATGTCAGGTATTGCTCTTTTCATGGTATTTAAGGGTTCTGATCTGTTCTTTTTCTTTGTCATATATCCCTATATTTTAGGTGGCAAACGTGAGTTTTCCGTGATGGCAAAGGCTCTCTTGCTTCATAAGCTATCTTTGTTTTCCTGCTCATTATAACACTACTAAATTAGGCATGTTTGGTATCATCATCATTACCATCATAACCCTCCCAACACTCTGGGTGATCTTCAAAATGATTGCACCAAAAGTCACTAAAGTACTAAACCATTGTACAAAGGGTGTACCCAGTGCAGAGAGCTCCCGCTCTGTGCGGGGTCTGGGAAAGGGTGTTAGTGGCAAGCCTTACCCTCGTCTGTGCAATGCGAGGAGACCGCGACTCGAACCCGGGACCTTGCAGTCACGGACGGTAAGACTCTACCACTAAACCATTGTACAGATAACAGGAATATACAGGTATGTAAACAAAGTTTGGGCAGGCTGTCCAGCACTCAGAACAAATGTTAACCAAATGAAATGTTGATAAGGTAGTTTGTCTCAGAAAGGATTGCAATGACACATTACACGGATTAATAGCTAGATGATAATTTACATATAGTAACTCTGAAACAGAAAAGTGAAAACTATTGGTTCTTCCTTACGCTTCATTAGTCTTCGCGTCTCAGAATTAACAGTCTCGCACTCCATCCATGGTTTATGTTTCCTAAAAAATGGCTATCGTCCGGCAGGAACTAATATGATTCCATGCACAGGTCGAGAGCTATTGATATCATATCACAATAAACACGATGTTCATAAAACTGATATCTTTGTTGATTAGAGTACTTGTTCAGTTGCTGCTGTCTTGCGGGCTTTCGGCCTTGCTACAACATGCAAATGAGGGCACAGAGGCCTTGGTGCCCTAGTCTCCATGTCGAATCCTCGCACACAGACAAATCCTGCGTAAGACAGCCACACTTGTTTTGTTCAGAAATTCATTGTGGAGTTGAAGCCTAGAAACTGTTTCCGTTCATGACCTTTGTGTGTATGAAATGTAAGTTTATGAATAAGCATGCACATCAATTCCTTTGTCTGTGCATTCATATTGGCAGTTTTTGTTCTCTAGCATTATCATTCCACTATTACAAGATGCCTCTACTATTCTCAGGTTATCTTAAAAACTTAGATGACTACAGATCAATCATGTAGCGACTATGAACGATTTCTTCATCACTGAATAGTCACCATGTGACAATCATGAGAATCTTGTATATCTAGTGAAACACTGTAAACTGAGATTGAATATACTATGGTCCAGAATACTGGTCTATCACAGGTTCTGCATTCTGCAGAACTGTCTGATGACAATTGGTAAGATGCTTCCTTGGAATAGAATGTCATGACAGAACTAAGGAAATTATTTTTTCATACCCCTCCAGAAGCATTGTTGTATTTCTTCTGTTGTTAGACCTACATAACCAAAACAACTGTAGTTGGTACCAATACAAATATAATACAAATATAATTTCAATGAATTGTTTATGCAAGGGAGACAACCTTTGAATATGGTGGGCACTGAAGTCCCGAAGAAGACCATGCGCCTTTGCAAGTTCCATAGCTGCTGCCTTTCCACATGGATTGGGTTGTGGCTAGATCTGTGGTCAGCAAATACCTGTATGGACAGATACAGTGTCACAAAAAGTGTGTCCATTGAGACAGGAGGCTTAGGAGCAGTACTAGGAGTAAGACATTAGATGTCACTCTGTTTACCTCATTGACTTGAAAGTAAGTGCCATTAAGTGGGAAACTACCCCTCATAGCTGTTCGACAAGGAACCTATTCATGTTCCAGTAATTTATCATTAGCTGAAACATGCATGGAATTTCTGTAACCAATAGGCATTATCTATACTATGATCTGTCCATATTGTCTAGCCAAAAAATGCATGTTTAGCTCAACAGGTCAAAATATATGTTGCTCTTCTTCTTGGAAGTGAATACTATGAATTAATAGATCATACTCTGAGGTCTAAACCAAACTGCAGGTATATATACAACAAAAAGGGACAATTTGCTAGGTACAATTAAAGGATGAGCTTGGGGCCACATGTGCACAATATCAATTTTATTTCACGACTCCCATGATCTTTGTTGTGCTACAGAGCAACTATAGGAAAAAAATAAACAGTTACTTCAGCTAAACCATATTCAGATCAGTTATTGCTAGGTTATAGGATTCCGTTACCAGAATTGTGCCTCTAACATATCTAGATTGGTTTTCTTTCTCTGCAGTACAATTGTGGCACATTTCATTATTGCATAAATCGCCTCCCATTTGAGGGTCACAGCATGGTTTTGGTGTCTTGGTTATCTCCTTTATTCCTTCTGCAAAGTATTCATAAATTAGTGAAAATGAACTTAAGTGTGTACCCCATGCACTCAAAGAGAAATAAGCTTGCCTGGTGTCCATATGGCCAATAAGTACGGGGTAGGATCATCAGGTTCCCGTTGGTCAAGTCCTAGCTGTTAATCAATTGCTGGATCAGGAACTATAGTTTGAAATGCTTAAAAAATAAACCGCAGCATCTCACCTGTTGTAAAAGTGGATGTGCATCTGGAAGCTCATACCTGCAAGCACATAAATTGCAGGTAAAGAATAAATCTTCCAGATGCATGGCATTATTTACTACGGACAATAACAATACTAAGTCTAAAGCCGTGCATGTTAAAGCTGAGCAAAAGAGCACTATAACTAGTGAAAAGGCCATATTGGTAAAAACTAAGGGTGAAAGCTTAGAAAATTATCAGATGCAGTGAAAGGAATGCTCTATATCCTTTAGAAAATGTCAAGTTTACTTGATCGCATTTGAGAGGTGCAGAAGACACAAATATTTAGTCTTTGCCTTTTCACTACATATGATAAATCATGTGTAAACAATGTCTAAGAGTTTCAAAATTGAACTTCTATCGCAAATGTGATAGTCTCCCCCACAGTTCTTCGTAAAAAAGGTGCTATATTTTAGAGATTTTCCTGGAATACTTTAACTCTGATTTTTCACGCGTTTTCACCTGATATTTGCCCAAACAAAACTAATTCACCACTTACACATAGTGTTCTGTTCGAAGCCTATGCACATTCTTTAGTTTCGGTACAGGAATTGAAGCTGCTTCAGTGCTAATAGCAACCAATGCTTTTGCAATATCATCAGACTGGAGTTCGTTATTGCTTTCTTTAATGCAATTCTCCAAGTTCTGTGCAAACACTTCCATGTTAAGCTTTATTGTGGGGATTTCACCATCTTCATAAAAATCTTCAATATCATTTTCCATGGTTTCTGGAGGTCCATCCTCTCTTGGACTTGCAGGCTCCTCGATTATTGGCTCTGAGTTCTTAGGAAGAAACTCCCTTGAATGGATACTCCCCTCAAGGCGAGGCAGGTGAGTCGAATTCATAGTGTGCATGCTGCTATTCTGGAAAGCAAATTGATTGCTCGACTTCACTAAGCTTTTCTCCTCAGGAGCAGGAAGTGCAAGCCTTGCACTTCATTCCAAATGCAATAAAAGAAAACAAGAAATAGTCAATATTCAGGTAAACAGAAGTAAAACTCCTGAGCAAGATCAACTGAAGTAGCTAATATGCTTGAGATGCATACAAAATTGATCCAATTGTGTAGTCTGTGCATAAGGACCTATAGATTCACAACTCCAAGTGTCACATGAAATCAAATTGACCCTGAGGGGTGAGGGCACAGTGCTCTTTTCACCCTGAGCCAGTAGGATATATTGTCATATTGTTTTAGTGGAGGTAATTCCAGTATCTCTCAGCAAATGGAAGTGGGGCACCCATCACAAGGTTTTTGTGTGCACACTGTGAAAGTTAACTATGCAGGCCAGTTGGTGGGTCTTTAAGTTCAGCAATTGCCCCCCACAAAGCTCTTTTCTATGAGTATAAGCTGCTGTGGCAGTATGGTTGAAGGTGTACAGAAAGTGTAACAGTACCTTGCAAAAGCACTTGCAAAATGCTTGCACTCACTCCTCATTGGGCATGCATTGCAATTTGGCTTGCTTTTGGTACAAAAGACCTGCACGGTTGATCGGAAAACATAAAAAAGCAACAAGTGGGACTCAAGGAACCTCTTATTTTGGTATTCAACATTCAAGTCTGAGCTGGGACAAAAAGAACAAAATAGAAATAATCTACAACTCTTGTAGATTAAGACCTTAAAGTTCTATAACAAATATAAGTATATATTAATCGTAGGAACTATAGTCTTATAGTAAGCACAATTTTATTTTAAATTAGAGGCATTATAGTTATATAATAAATACAACTATAAAGTCATATTTGGTTGTACAAATGCACAACCTATTCAGCTAGTTTCAAAAGACAGATGCTCATTAAGTACCTTTCCAAATGTAATCATCTGATAATGTAGCTCATACCTGTGAAAATGTGATAATATTGGTAATTATTACTTGTGGAACTTATTTATGCATGATATGCAAATGTAATTCACATCGATTCGCAAAACCAAATATTATTCACACTTTGAAGCAAATGTTTTTTTTTTTTAACTCACAGTGTCTGTTGATCGAGTTTACAAAGGCGAGGCCAAAGATACTTTTGTATAGTTTCCAAGATAGGATATCTGTGAGAAAGCAAAAAAGAAAGTGGTAGAGTCAGATTAAACCGAAATGGCAAAAATCCATAAATGACCTAAACGGTATGGACAGTGAAGAACACTTACAGCTCCAAAAGATGTAACTGTAGAGATTCAGGAAGAGGTTGAATGGGTACCCATCCCAGTCTTACACATATACGACCAACATTGGTGTCAACCTGAGTGGAAAAAGCACTGCTATGTAAATATTAAATTTACTAGAGGCAAATTAAATACTCCACAAACAAGTTGGCGAAGGCTAGAGATGAAACCTCCACCAAAAAGGAAAACAACTTATATAAAATATAGAAATGCATTAATAATAGTAATATTAATCTAAAAAGGTATTAATAAAAGCCTAGTTTATGGTTCAAGTATGTGGGTTGCTGATTTCCGCACATCTATCAGAGGACAACAGAAATAAACTTACAGGGAAAGCAAGATGATGCAGTGTGAGAAGACGGACACATTCAACACTTTTAAGCCCCAGTCCACGTATACTTAGTAGGTAATCCCTGACATCAAACCAAATATACTTTAATAAAAACACTTGTCACTTGGTAAGTACATAAGGCTCGTAAATGCATGTAGTTTCATAGAGAATCCTTTGCTGTTTTAGTTTCAACTAAAACTTCTAACCTTTTGTATACTAGTTATAAAGTTAGAATTTCACAGAACTTCAATGTTAGTGCACATTGATGAATTTTATATGCTGATTTTCAATGCTGACATGAAAATGTCGCACCTCTTGCTCTACTTAATTTGCTCACAGACATTAATGATTCTGGTCTTGTGTTCATCGCAACTAAAAAGAAAACGAACAAAAAAAATACAGCACAAGAAATGTCATCACTGAGAGGTAAGTCGATGTAAACATAGGATCTTACTTCGCTGAGTCTGGGGGAATATATCTTAGCCACTCAAGGTCAATGCTCCCATGATCTCTAACCAAACGATTCAGAAAATTCTGTTACACCACCAGATTTACTGTTAGGAAAATTATAAAACTTCTTATGCTGCAGGAGAAGATATTCTTATGGTAAAGTCATCTAATGATAGAACCTTATGAAAAGTGAGAGAGAGAAAAAGGCAGGAAATTCTGTAACACCTCCAGATTTACTGTTTAGAAAATTATAAAACTTATTATGCTGCAGTAGAAGATATCCTTATGGTAAAGTCATCTAGTGATAGAACCTTATGAAGAGAGAGAGAGATAGATAGAGAGAGAGAGAGAGAGAGAGAGAGAGGTTAAATGTCAACCAGATAAAACATTATTCTGGATTTGCTCCAAACCTACAGAGTATCTTCTTTCAATGTGGCTCATATAAATCACAGTTAATCCTAGTAACTATTGAACTATTACCTGGATTCGCTCTGCTAAAATATTATTCATCCCCCTTTCCCGAATGGCATGAGATATTCTTTGTACATCTGCACACCTTACTGCTTCCCAATCTACAGAGTCTCTTCTTTCAAAACTTCTTTTTTTCATCTGCCCTTCACTATAAGCCTGCCTTCGTAATTTATCCCAGTCAAAGTTCTCTGCTTTCTTTTTAGTTGCGGTTCTTGTTTTCTTTGGCTTTGGTGCTTGTGTAGCTGTATCTGGTACTCCACTGTAGGAAGTAAAACCAGATTTCGATATATATTCATCTTCTTTTCTTGTTGCTTCTACTGTCATTTCAT
The DNA here is from genome assembly GCA_904845875.1 of Miscanthus lutarioriparius. Taxonomy (NCBI): domain Eukaryota; kingdom Viridiplantae; phylum Streptophyta; class Magnoliopsida; order Poales; family Poaceae; genus Miscanthus; species Miscanthus lutarioriparius. The sequence goes on along the minus strand of CAJGYO010000016.1, from coordinate 23,739,286 downwards.
GTGTTGGAAAGACTGATTCATGCTCCTTCAAGTCTGGTGCTTCAAAACTACTCCTTTTCTCATGGTGTAACTTGACTGCATGGTTAAGTTTTTGTTGTCAGACAAATTTCATTTAAGTAATAATGGAAGAAAGAGATGCATACTGACCTGGAAGTTCTGTGCTTGTTTTTGGAGTGTTCAGAGTGGTGTAAGCGATCTTATTGCCGCTACACTCTGCCATGAGTGCCATGTAGGAATTAAATGGCATGAAAAGAGGACTCGTGCCATTTTTCAAGTTTGGTGACGCAGAATCTGAAGGACTGTTGAAAGATGTTGAAGAAACATTTGTCTCATTTCTCAATTTCAGTTGTTGAGGATCAACAGTCAAGAAAAATGGCATTGCAGAACTAGAAGGAATCTCAGGTTTACCAAATCCATAATCATTCATTGCATCCATTTGGAGTCTGTGGCATTCAATTTCACTGGCTGTGGCATCATTTCCTGTTAATGACCTTCCCTGATCGAAATTGCTTCCCAGTTGCTTATAAGCTGCAGCAGAACCACCACAAACAAAATTTCTAGGTATCTCAGAACTCAAAGATAATCTTGATTGAATAGTTTCTGAAGTTAAAATCTGGGAGGATGAGATCTTCTGGATTTGTATCTGCTGCACGAGTTCTGTAGACGCAGTTAATTCAACTGAGGAGAAATCTGGTAGTTGTTCTTTATGTTCTATACCTGTCCCTTGGTGATTGCAAACACTTCCATCTTTTGATTTGTAATCAAAGGAATAGGTTTCACCTTCAATCAATTCACTATCCCTAGTATTGTCCTTTGGTTCCATGTGTGTCTTCTTGTAGGTCATTGATACCTCCTCACAGCCCACTTCTAGATCAGGTCTAGCACCATTGTAGAAAAGGTCAAATACACTTTTCTCTCCTACTAGTGCACTCGTGCTGGTAGTTTGTTCATTGTCTTCTGTGGTAGCATCATCCTTACAATTGTTGTTGACTGACCGTGAAGGAAAACTTGCGGCAAGAGCCATATAGGCAGAGCTGTTATTTTCAAAATAGTAGTCATAAAGAGAGCTCGTGCATAAGATATATTGTTGAAGACACCTGTTGTGAATGTCATACCTTGAAAGATGATCAGCTACATTCTGAGTGAGGAACACTCCTACTACAGAGTCGACTACAGATCCTTTCCAAGGAGAAAAGCGCCTGTCCCCTGATAAACAAGTGGTTGAGAAATTAGCCACAAGCTTCAGCCATGGATTCAAGTAAATTCCAAATTGTCACTCGTAGACGTCATGTTCTCGCACTTCTTTCCTGTATAACTATATGGTCAAACCTCAAACCGAGAACAAGAACCAAGTCTACACTGTTGCAATCATATGATTTCACTTCCACATAACTAACACTTCAAGTGGCAATATATTGCTAAAGATAAACTTGAAAGCAAATCACATGCAGGATATTTTTAAAATTAGATTGTTCAATAATAAGAAAAGCGGAACATTTCAAAGACTATGCAAACTGGACCAGCCTAGCAGGAACAAGGCTGCATTGTATTAAGAATAAATAGGCACCCAAATTTGAAATCAAAGAGGACTCAAACCACACCCACTCCTCCAACCCACTGAGCTATAGGCTCAGTTCCTATTTCAAGGACTATGTAAACAGATACTCTTTAGCTGGCATGTCTGAGACAGGTGTTAATAGCAGAAAGGGAAACTTATTTTAGCATATACTAAAGACATTCGACTTATTTACAGCAGTACCTTGAACGAGTCGCATGCGTGCTATAAACGAATTAGCACGGCCTTGAAATACTTCTCTTTCTTGCTGCCACCATCTCTCCTTCTCAACATCAGTCCCATCAGGCTCAGCTGATTTCCCCATCAAAAGGTTCCAAACCCTCGTCGTCTCAAAATCCAAGTCAACCTTAGCTCGAGGCCGCTGCTTTTTTACTAACTGCAAGGGCCTTTCATATGGAACCATCACCGCACCACCGTATGGGACAAGAGCATTTGAAGGACCATATGTTCCCTCAAAAGAAATAACAGCAGGTGCGGTCAGAGAGAAATGCATCTCAGTTCTGTGCACCTGTTCAGTATTCAAATCAAGATGCTTCAACTTTGATGCAACTCCTTGAAGGTAATCCATATAGGGTCCTGTTGATGTATTTGCTGACCTCCCTTCTGCTATTTCACAATGAGTATCAAAGTTGATTCTTTCATTGTCCAGGGTCTGAGGTGAAAAGTTTGGAGAACTCTCTTCTGATATTTTGGATCCATTAGATGCACCATAAAAAATGCTTCCAGCTGAAAGCCTGTTCTTCAGCTCATCATTTGGTTGAATGGAACTGGAACAGTGTGGTCGTGCCTTTTCTGAACGTTTTTTGGTCATAAACTTAATGCAAGAACTTTTATACAGAGCATCCATGCATGGCTGTGGCAGTGTTGTTGATGCTTGTGGAGTATTATTCTCAAGATCCATAATAGAAAAGAAGGAATTTCTGCGGAGCCGGGCAGATCGCTTCTTCTTTATTGCACCAGCATGGAAAACTGCTAGCATCTCAGCTGCAGTCCTCAAGACAACAGAGTCCCGTGTGCCAGGTAGGGAACCATTTCTATGGTGTGTGGGGTTCTCCACTTCCGACACCTTACCCATCTGACTTCCTGTGGGTTCCATTTCAGGTAAAGACCTAGCTGAGGAAATAAGACCATCTTCATCCGAATAGTTTAATTCCAAGTCTTTTTTGTTCCCCTCTATTATGGGTTTTACCACCCTTTCCTCAGTAAACAAACTACACTTACTTTTGCCATCAGGTTTGCAAGTTCTTCCCAGATTATCTTCTTCCCTTGCTAGTTTAGTATTAAAAGACCCAGAAGTTGCAGTTGAATCTTCTTGTGTAGGTTTTGGCATCTCTGGCAAATGCATGTACTCATCTAAAAATTTGTTCAGTCTGAGACTCATGTCGAAAGCTAATTCTCCTGGTGAATTCTCCATACCTACTTGCAGCGCATGTCCAGTCTGCACTTCTGATTCTGAGTAGAAAGAACTTTGAGCATGGCCAGGTTTCTCATAGTTGTGATGGTGTGAGTTGGTCATTGACGAATGGCCTCCCTGCAATCCTTGTTCTTTGGATTCAAATTGCAGACTTCGTCGAACTGATGCTGTTCTGCTTCTAGCTGCAACTCCTGTTGCTCTAGAGATTGATTGATCACTAACAGGACCAGAGCACTTCTCCAGAGAGCTGAAGTTTCTTTTCTTCCGGACATAACTTCTCTTGACTTTTTGATTCGGAGATGTTCCATCTGGTGTTGAATCAGGTTTTTGAACTTTGGCTAGCTTATTCTCTCTGATTACCTTTGGTCTATGTTTTTTCTTCCGAGACTTCATTTTCAGTGCCGGGGTTTCCTCATTCCTGAACATTTCAGTTTCCTCAGCACTTGCTATCTGCATCTCAATTTGAGTTAGTGTTTTCTCCTTGGGTACAGTTGGTGTTGACAATGGTGTGTGTTCACTTTGATTGATTTGTGTCTTGAGCCTTTTTTGCATAGATTGGTACATATGAATGTTGTCATCAGTGGTACTTTCTGCAAGAAGGGTGGTTGATTCTTGAGAATGTTGAACTCGTGTTTCCCAGGTAGCTGCAGGAATCACTGATTCCAAATCATTGTAGCTGTCGCGGAAAATTGTTGTTGCTAATTGTGGAAACTGGCTAGTTTCTATTCCATTTTCAGTCTTGGATGCTTCATCATATAAACAATTCGGCCGAAGATGCTCTGAATTGTATTTATCTGGAGTGGCTAGCTGTGAAGAATTCGTTGTCATATCACCCGCAACGACATTTGATGTCCTTGCAAGTGACAAGAAATTACTCCCAGCAAGCCGAATGGAAGCTCCTTCGGAATATATAGAGCAACAGCAAACAAAGAGCGTTCAGTGCATTTATAATGTGTGACAATACAGCCACAGAAAACTGAATTAACATGACACCTAGAAAGAATAACAAGATGAGGACATGCTTACCCTCTGAAACATCAGGCAAGGCAGTGGTGGCCGACGGTGGCAACTGCGCCCTCGAACCCCTTCCAGTGAGCTGCCTATGTAACACTATGATATTAATAGGCACCTGCGTGCAACCCCCAGGCATATTCCAGGATGGCCGGATGCAGGGGACGTCGTCTTGTTCAGTTGCACGGCTTATCGGACTCAAATGAGCAGATTGTGGAGCAGAAACCTCTTGAATGGCATTCAGGACAGACGTGGAGCATGGGGAGAATAAGACTTGAGAGGCGATCGAGCCGGTGTTGCCTGCTGCAGCTGGAGCCGCAAGATTGTGACAGCCTAAGTTGGGCACCCCAGCACTCAGGAACAGAGGCCTGTTGCCAGGGGTGTTTGGATCGCCTCTCCCCGCAGACATGGCCGCGTCAAATTCACCGGGTCTTCAGGAGTTGCGTTCAGTTTGCGCCTGAGGGTGAATCCTTGCTTCTTCCAGAGCCTGCATAAAGAACAGCATCAGGATATGGATAAATAACATAACATACAGAATGGTGCTAAAACATCCCCAAAACCCCTGGCGAAAATCACACCAAAAGCAATTGATACAAAGTTTGTAAACTGTTTGCATCTGATAATCAAACTTGTACTCAAGCGGTCAAGCCGGATTCATGTTACTGAACAGAAAAACAAAGACGAAAGAGAGATGAGCAAATTATTCCAACTGGTTGCCTAAGGGACAAAAGGACAAGGGGCACAAAATCCCACGCAAGAAAAGGCTAGAAGATTCCTTCATATGCTTGTTCTAGCAAAAAAAAAAACGCAGAGTTTTAAGTGCAACAACCATGTTTCCTTCTAAAAAATGGGAAAAATAAAAATCCCCATTGCTTGGTGAAAAACTGAAAACTCGATATTTATACTGCTCTCAATCCGGAGGCAGGCATCAGTAGGCATGTATAAACTTGTAATTAGATCAGATCCGAAGACAATTACCAAATAGCTTAAGTTAGGGATTGGGAACTCGGTTTCTCACAGAAGGAAGGGAAGAAAAGGGATGCGCATACCTGGTGGGTGCTCGTTACCGGCGAAGGTACCGACGAACATGGGCGGAGCCACCCTAAGGGCGTGGTGGGGCGGCCGCCACTGCTACCGGCGTGGTCGCACTAGACCCCAAACCTCCTTCTTCCTTACCACCGGCTGCCGAGTGCTGTGCCGAGCATTCACCGCAGCGGCGACAGGGCGAGGAGCGACATCGGCCAAGGCATCAGGCAAGCAACCGCTGCGACACTGCCCGCCGAAGGTCGGACTGCCAGGTGGAGGGACCGACGCTTGCGACGAAGAACTGGCCACCTGACGGCGGCGGCGGTTGCCCAGTTGTCGCACGACAGAGTGCGCGCACGCGGGGTGAACGGGAGAACAAAAGGCAGGGGTGAATTCCGGGGATGTTCCTGGATGGTGATAGCTGTGCCGTTGTGCAACAACGCTGCTGAAACGGTGTGTGTGGATCATGTGACCTTTGAACGTGCCTTCTCTCGTGCGGCATGGCAGTGTACTGGATTCATGGTCGATGCCGCCCGAGTTTCCGAAACTCGGAAGAAGTCCGGCGAGGGGTGACTCGGAGAGGAAGAACCGCCGTGGGCGTTGGAGGGGAAGAATTGACGGAAGCAGACGGCGTAGGTTTTTAAAAGACGTGTTTAGCGCTCGGACGAAATCGTCCGAGCGCTAACGGTAGGATGAGATAGACTGAACTGAGCGTCGACGGCGATACGCAGAACGTTCAATTGTTTTTTAACTTTTAATATTTTCAATTGTTTATTATTGGTGGTTGTCTATTTCACCCTCTTACTTAGAGTATCTCCAAGTATCTCCAAGAGTTTCCTAAATATTTTTTCTAAAAAATTTATGTTTGCCAACTCTTAAAAAGGTTTTAGGAGAAAAAAAGAAGCTCATCTCCGATAGTTCATAATATTTGACTTCTAAAAAATCAAATGCTGGTCTCATTTGATGTTTTTTTTTCTACAGTCTTCTTTTTTTCCACGCGAACCTCTTCGTCGCCGCGCGTATCCACGCCGCCGCCGCCTGCATCCGTCATGTTGCCCCAGCCCAGCAGTCGACAACCAGGCAAGCAGGCAACAACGGCCGGCCACCAGACAAGCAAACAGAATACAGTACCATGCAAGCGAGCAGGCGGGTAGCAACTAGGGCAAGCAGGCAACCAGCAGCCTGCACGCAAGCAAGCAGACGCTCGTCGTCGCCTCGGTGGCACGCAAGCAAGCAGGACTATTTGTTATACTTGTCACTTGTTCTCTCTTTACCCCAAGTGAAAGCGTCAGCTATTTGAGGCAAATGTTATGTTAAAAACATCAAAGTGTCTCTCGGACTGGTACTAGCATAGCAACAAAGTGGCTTAGTAGAATTATCATGTTCACAATTGAGAGATACTACAGTCAAAGATGCACAACACAAGACGCTAGCTTGTACACAGTAAAATTCTTCTGGTACACAGCAGGAGAAGAAACAAAACTCCTGCGCTTTCTGCCCTTATTTAACCGGACGATGAGGTAGTCCTCGTCGTCGGTGACCTCGATCCGGCCTTCTTGCTCAAGGCGCACCCGGCGCGCCGGCGGCTTTGGCTGTCCTGTAGTACGCGGCATCGTTCGCCGCCTGGGATCCGAAAAGCTCCGGGACCTCCGCCAACGTCCTGCCGGCCTTGGGCGCCTGCTCGTGGAAGAGGTCGATGTCGGCGAACCACTCCAGCTCCTTGAACCCGAGCGGGGACTCCTTGTGCAGCTGCAAAACAAACACACACACACACAAGAAGAACATGAGACGGGACCCGGTGGGTGGTCGGACATGGTTGGAGAGGGGTTTTTCTCCATCTTTCTAAAAAACAAGGATTAAGAGGATGTATAGGGAACTCTTGGAGATGCTCTTATAAAATTAGGTATTCTACCTCTTAAACTATTGAAAACCGTCTAAATAATTCTCTCAGACGATTTTGAAGGTGGTTTTTTTTGCTGACATGACATATTAAAAAGTATATAACCCACTAACATATCAATGGTTGACTGCATCACCCCTCAACTATAAAACATGATATTATAGCCTGTAGAGCATCAAATGATATTCAAATGACTCGTTGGATGGTCTTTACAGCTAGTTTGATTGAGGGAATTGTTAGAAAGGGAATGTGAGTTAAGAGATGTGTGATTAAAATTCTTTTGATTGGTTGGTGGGCATGGGAGTTCATGTGGGAAGAAGAAGAGGAATTCGAGGACCTCAACTCTCACCTTTTAAACCCAGGGAGAGGGTGTAAATTGAGTGGGAATTTCTTATCAACACAAGACAAGCGTATCTCCACTGTTGATGATAAGTTAAGTTATGATTTTCCATTCCCAAAACCACCAACCAAACAAAGGCAGAAGAAACTCCCTCTTGAACTCTTTTATTTTTTAGCACATGCCAAATAGAGGATTGAGTGTACAAATCAAACTCCCACATCAATTCCCTCTACTAACTCCCTCCTCCAATTCCCATGCCCTTTCTCTGAACTTGCCAAATAGACAGTTAGGGTCGTTTGGACACCGTATCCCGCCGTGCTAGCCTAAACACACACTACAATAAACCTTGTAATCTATGACGGATTTATAGAATGCCACTAACAGTACACCATCACAAGTAATGCATATTCTGACATGGTGGTTATCTAGCCCATGACATGATATCTGCTGGCGTATATAAAGGAGCCCTAAAACCTAATCCCACCCTCGCTTCCCCGTTCTCTCGCCAGCCGTTGCCCCACACCAGACCATTGCGGCTGCCTACCGTGCCCATCCCACCTCATCCAGTGGCCTCCACCCTACATGACCATAATTTGAACATCATTAGATGATTTAAGGGCTACAATATCATATTTTGTAGTTGAGGGGGTCATGTAGTCAGCCCTTGATATGTTAGGGGTTATATAGACTTTTAAATATGCCACATAAGCAAAATCACCTTCAAAACCACCTTAGGGTTATTTAGACGGTTTTTAATAGTTTAAGGGGTAGATGCCTGGTTTTATAGGTGAGCGGGTGAAGTAAACAACCACCAATAGTTGAGGGAGCTAAGCAAACTTTTTCCTCGCCAAAATCCTTTAAAAGCTACTATCTATATAGAAGTCTAGGGCCTCTTTGATTGCCTAGACATGTTTAGTTTATGCAAATGAGTTGGACTAGGATGTCCCTAGCCAGCCTCTAGGGACATAATTGGACTTGCTTGGTGCTCATGTCTCAGATAGACCGAGGACTTGTTTATTTGGTTACATAAGAGGTAGGTACTAGCATAACTACCTGTTGGCGGTCCTTAGCGACAATATTTTACCACCAACTAAGATTCAAAAGAGGAGGAAACTAAGCATGAATTACACATATATGTTATCACTTTGACTTAGTTTCCACTTGTATTGGAAGATTATTATTTTACAGGACATATACACGAATACGGTGGAAAAGGTGACAAAAATACGCTTTTCGACAAAGCATAGAAGAGAAACAAGCAGAGAATCCCACCTACCTTGTGAATCTGGGCCAAGCACCGATGTAGACGTGACCCAGGCCCATCAACGAACCACCATGCGGAAGGCGGTCGTGGGGAGGCACCACCAGGTACGGCCGCACCTAGGGTGCGGCCCCTCAGGCTACGCCAACCGCCTCGGGCCTCCACGTGGCGTCTCCTGGTGATCTCCCCACGTCGGTTGCATGTGGGCATGCATGAATATCTCTCGCAAACCGACCATAGGGGCAGCTATAAATAGATGGGGGAGGCCTCCTCATTCCCACACCACACAAGAGTCTCTTTCCCACACTTATACCTTTTTACTATTCTTAGTAGTTTTATTTGGAGCAAGGCAAGAAGCTTCATTTGAGAGCTTGTACTTTGGAGAATTCTTGGTATGAATAATATTAAGGATTCTTCTATGTTTTTGCTCTCATGTTATCAATATAGCTATGTTATGAAATTAGAGCAAAGTTCTTATGTTATTCATTAAGCATATGAAACTTTATGCTTAATCTTTCATACAACATACATATTTAGACCAAGACCTAAATTGAGGTAGTGAGTTCTACTTTAAGATTAGTTTTGGTCATTATATTCTTACGGGTTCGTTGTCCACCCCCATGATGGATGCTCTAGTAAGAGGACTCCTGATAAAGACGAAAGTTCCTAGCCACCGCTAGAGTAGTAACCGACAGCGTAGACATAGTGTCTATGTTAGAAGTTACCTTCATTTTGTCTCGTATCCTCTGGTTGAGGGGTAGGCGATAGGTGGTGACAGCCATGTCCGTCCTTCGATAATCCCCCACGTTCGGATACGGCGTAGAGCTATAGGCTGGAGGTGCTTGGTAGACCAAGCATAAGACGGTGCCCGAAGTAAGTTTATAGTGACCAAAGCTATCTTAACTTAGGATCTCTACCTTTAGAAATTCATGTATTTGTATGATCATCTGCTCATCTTAGCATAGCTATACAAGATAAGAATGCTCCAATTTAGGTTTATTCTTTTATTCTTTATTCTTTCTTTTATCTTTATCCTTGAGATTGGCTCGAGTGTGTGTGTCGCACTATCCAATTTTTATCCTGGCTTACCCCTGTTATGAACTTTGATCTATTATACAGTCATGTTATCTCGACCATGTCCATACTAGAAACTTTTACACCATGCCTTCCTTTGAAAAAATATAAATGAACGATACATGAATACTCCTGGGTGAAATGCTACAACGATATATCCGTGCACTTGTAGAATATTTCTGCATGTGTTCAGAAATATCGTCATGGCGTTTCTGGTGCCATGCTAGGAAACACAAGTCCTAGTGGTGATGCTAAGAAATGCCAACAAGCATTTCTGGCGCCGTTGCCGGGGATGGACTTAAAACTCCATATTCGGTGATGTCGCTTAGAAATGCCAATAAACATTTCTGGCGCCGTTGCTGGGGAAGGCACTAGTTAAAAGAATCTATTAGGACATGTTCATGATGATATGAATGTGTAGTAGCCATTACTCATAATAGGATAACTTTGCTTGTTTTCTCCTATTGTGCATGAAAACAGGATAGTGTAAGATGGTTTTGACTTGCCGACAAACTTCACCAAGAATTCGGAGTCCTTCCTGAAGAAAGCCTGACCTCGTGATGATCCTCCTTCCGCTACTCCACCGGCAACCGAACCCGTCATCAAAGCACCATCCGTACCGAACCCTATGGCTGACAAGACACTCCGCGAGTACTCCATCCCCGCTGTTGCCAATGTGCCCGTTGGGCCCGCTGTCAACATGGGCGACGTGAACTTTCAACTGAAGACTAGCCTAATCATGATGGTGCAGGCCAGTCCATTCTGTGGACTGCCTAGTGAGGATGCCAATGCTCATCTACAACACTTCCTAGAGCTGTGTGACACCATCGTCATGAAGGATGTCACACCTAAGATCATCAAACTCTGTTTGTTTCTGTTCTCCCTCCTGGGGATGTAGCAGAACCGACCAATTTATAAGAGCACAAGTACAATGGCAGCCCACAAGTGGTCGCACTGTCATACTTGAGCCCATATAAATCCGATAGTCCATCGAGTACCACGACGGGTCTCGATTAACCATCAACATACAACCAAGATCGTACATGATTCAACATACATGTCACACGTTACATAAAGTTCACAAATATAGTTCCTTCATCAGAGTACGACTTAAGGTTATTACAAATCAAGTTCAATAAAATAGTAGCAGAAGCAAATTAAAGTTTGAAACTAACATCTGCCATCATAGTTCAAATACATAGTGCCAGTTCGTGATCACACTCCCATAAAAGCATATAAGAAGGATTAATAAAAGATGCCTGTCCAGGGCTCACTCCTCATCCACGGCGGGACAGAAGCAGTTCTTGTAATAGCCGTGATAAACTGTACCATCTGCAACAATGGGAATAAAACCCTGAGTACGAGAAGGTACTCAGCTAGACTTACCCATCATAAACCAAAAATAAATGACTCTAAGGATTATGCAAGGCTTTATAAGTGGAGCTAGCTTGATAACATTTTGCATGAAAAGCAACTAACTCAGTTGTACAATTATAATTCGGTCATTAAGTTAATTATAGCTATTCATCTCTAGATTAGCAACTAACCTATGCCAAACATGTAGTATATTATTTAGTAACACACAATAATAAACATAGCCAGTGTAGTAATTCCATGTTCATCTGAACCATCATGTTCCATATCACAATTACTACGATGTTGGTACTAGCCAAGTTTCTCACTGTTCGGGAGAGACGGTGATTCAAATCGTTTTCAATCAGCTGGGAATTTATTCCTAACATAAACCCAGGCAGACCAGATCAACGGTCACCTTAGGTCACCTTTGGTACAACTCAGGTACACATTTTGTGGGTTCGACCAGCGCCACACAATCAGGGACAACCAGCTGCCAGGACGATCAGGACTACCCTGCCCTTGGGCTCGTGCCTGGCTCCACACACATCCTTACTACCATCCAGTGTGCACTTTTACAGAACGGGGCCCGACCTGAGTTGAGCTACTTAGCTTCGCGGTCGAAACGAGTCATCCGGCCAGCTAAGTGATAGGCATGCGTTCAATCTTGTCAGAAGGGCCAACAACGGTACGGTCCTTAATCGGCACAGACATAATCATATGAGTCAACTTATACATAGACTCCGCCCGGCCTCCATTTACATTACCTCATGATTCTTTTCCATGATAGCAAATATAGCCAATCGTGCTTCGGTATCCACCTATATCTCACGGGTGACAGGAAATCACCTGACTTCTACCGGTCTAAGCATGGCTATGCATATGTTCGATCTTGGACCTACATAGGGTTAAAGGTATATGTAACTGGACAAGTTAGTTCTATACATCAAGTGTTTCCAATCAACTCTTATAACCTAATATATCAAACATAAAGGACTCAAGTAATATTTTGTAAAACATGGACGGCTTAGAATGCTCCGGGGCTTACCCTTGAGGAAAGAGGTTGGCCGATGATCCGTCACTCAGGGAGATCTTTGAGAGTCTGCTCCTCTTCTCTTGGAGCTATGGCCTTAGGCGTCTCCTACTGATTCTCCTCTTCTTCTTCGTTGAACTCTAGGAGAGTTATCTCTTCGGACGATTCTATATGTATGAACATGAAATAAGATATTACGAATGCATATATGATGACATGTATAATATGATATGATGTGATGAATGCATCCTTCCAAGTGTTTTCAACAGCTTCCCATTAAAGTAATAATAAGTTGCATCATATTTTACTGAGTCGGTGCATATCTCTTTTCTAATAACTAACAAACACTTATGTAAATCATTTTTTGGACAACAAGACAGCAGCCACTTGTTTTGACCATAACTGGAGTTATATACATCAAAATAATATGCTTGTGGACATTCTGGAAAACTTATGAAATTTTTTACAACTTTTTTTAATCATATTAATGTGATTAAGCAATTCTCTAGGTCAAATAATTCAATCATTCAAATATGTCCAGAGAGCAAGCATTTCAGACAACAGTATTCTAACAGCCATAATTCTTAAACCATAAGGCCTATGACTATAAAAATTTAACACAAGATAGATAAGCAAGTTGTCTACAACTTTTTTATTAATAAGTTTTATAGAAAAAGACCATTATAATCATAAAATTATCATCACAACCGAAACTATACATGTAACCATCTAGTTGAATTATAAAGCAATAATTAATTAGTTGCATATAACTAATTACTTTTAAACCTAACTAACAACATCAACATACCATATCCATCACAAGAACCATAGAAAACATCATGGTTAAACATAGCTAACTTATTTATATCCATTTATTAATTTCCTTAAATAATAGGGTGATTTGAAGGATAAATATTTCTAGTGCTTAATAAATTCTAAGAAAATTATAGTAGCCTACAAATGTCCTTAATAGTCTACTATACAAATTTGATGTCATTTGGATAAGTACAACTACCTCTACAAAAATAACAAGTTATGTAGGCTTATTTTAGCAAAAATAGTTTAACATAGTGAAAAGTGTCAAGCAACAAATTTAATATTTTTATTACATTACTCAAAGCATAAGAATACTGTGTAAAAATTTGTATGATCATATATTTTGTATTTTTACCCCAATTAATTTCACTAGAAACCAGCAATTAATTAGGATTAAGTATGATCACTACAAGTTTAGTATTTTTTTCTAGCTAGAGAATGTCAACACAAGACCTGCAAAATTGGAATCATAATTTTATCACCTTTCTAGCTCAAGTTATTCATTTAACAAGATAGAAACCGTTTAAAAAGCATTTATCTATCTACATTTTATTCTCCTAGAAAAATACTATAAACAGTGCATCCCATATTTTTATCAAATACTACACTTCAAGATGAAACTAACAAAATTTGGTTCACCAAAATTGGACTCTCCTAGATTGAGATATGAATTTTTGAAATATGCATTCAAATCTATGAAATAATTCCAGAAAAGCAGATATCATACACACTGACAGTCGGGGCTTGCGGTCAACGGGGACCCACCCGTCAGCGAGATGAAAACAGAGGACGGCGATGACCGGTGAGAACTCCTCGACGGCAAGGTCTCTGGTGGTAGCGTCTTCACCACTGGACTCTCCTTAACCACGCGCATCGAATGGTAGGCCTAGTTGGCCCAGTGGCTCACCCTAGCAAGCTCGACGGTGACCATGGCGGACAGCGGAGGTCGATGGCGGTACACCGACCATCTCTAACTACGGCACACTCAGGTGAGGATGGCTACTCCATCCTGGTGACCTAGCAGTGCTACACGGCGTAGCTAAGGGCTCAGGGTGGCGTCGGTGAGCTCGGCCGCGTGCATGGCCGTGCGGCGGTGCACGAAGCACGACGGTGCTCACGCTGTTCTAGCTAAATGGCAGCGAAAGGTGGGTCTCCGTCATGCCACTAGCGAGGTCTAGGGTTACTCGACCTAAGGCGCATAATAAAGGAGGGAGATGGAGAACCAACTCGACGACGGCGAGCTCGAGTGCCACGGTGGCCATGGCGGGCGCGTGTGGGGCGACGACTCATTGTAGCGTCGTTAAGTGGTGGCATATCCCTAACTCTAGCCTAAGCTTCTATACTCTAGTGCGATGCTGGACCAAAGAAAACAAGGGCATGCGAGGCTATGGGATGGCGGGCCATGGTGAGCCACGAGCGCGACGGCGCTTTGGTGACGACGGCGGTTGCGGCGAGGTGAAATGCCACACTACCTGTGGTCGGTAGGTGGTGCTGGTGGCTCGAGGAGGTGGAGGTGATGGCGTAGCAGCTGTGGCCAAGATGAATCGGTCAGTGGAGCTACGTCAGCGGTGAGCGGCTATGGCGGAGCTGTGGTGGTGCTCGGCGAGCTCAACACGGCGCTGTGGAGAGGCGGAGCGAGAAGGAGCGAGTGAGAGTGGGCGAGGGGATGGAGTGGAGGGTGCGCGGTGTTTATGCGCGTGCTGGCCTGACCGGCCGATCCAACGTCGGCGTGCTGCCGCTACGTGGTGGCCATGGCCTGTGGCCGGTCGGCCACTGCCGGGCGCACAGGCGCGGGTTCAGTCGCCGCAATGGACGACTGATAGTGTCACTTCAACCCCATGTAACTCCTAATCTATTTTCCATTGCAAAAACTCTAATAACAAAAATTGTAGAGCTACATGTCATCTACAACTTTGATTTAAGAACCATCATCTAATTCTCATTGGTTAACAAACTACATTGCTCCAAAGCGAGGTACTTTGAAACTAAAAATCGTTTCAACACTTAGAAAATTTCACGTCTCAAAATAGGATTTTGTTGAAACTTGTGAGATATTTTTGAGCATGCTATGCACTGAATTAGACCTTGACCCAAAAATAAAAGTTGTTACCCTAGTCAAGTACTACAACTTTTATTTAGGTCACACGGCCATGCAAACAATCTAAGCTACTATTCAACTTTGATCAAACTAGCATCATGAAAATAACATTTCAAATGAAACCAACACTTAGAAGCAAAATTGGCCTATGCCATGAATACAAACATTGTTCCATTGATCATCCTAGATGTGTCTAAGGTGTTTTCATGACCTCACAACCATCTCATGTATTGGTCATACATGATTGCAAGCATAAACATATATATATATATATTCAACATTTTATGTGACAAGGTATAAGAATGAGATGAAATTTCATATGCTCATGTTCATGAATGCTTGGGTGATGCTTGTGCTCATGAAATACAGGTGTCAAATGCAATGCTTAACATAGGGGTATTACAGGGGAGGCCAAAATAGTGGTTCTACAAGGACCAAAAAGCTGTCAACACATGGAACAAGTGTTCCACGACATTTTTCGTGAAGTTCTTCCCTATGGGCAAAACCAACGCCCTTCGTGGAAGAATTTCCAACTTCTAGCAGACAGCATCAGAATCCATCCTAGAAGCATGGGAGAGGCTACAAGAATACATCCTTGCCTACCCACACCATGGGATGGAAGACTGGTTGATTCTTCAAAACTTCTACAATGGGCTAACTTCCACATCCAGAGCCACACAAAGATGCTACTACCGGAGGAGCCTTCTTCTCACTCACAGTCAATGGAGCTACGACTCTCATTGAGAAGATGGTCTCCAACCAGGGTTGGAGTGAAGACAAACTCCAAACCCAAGAAGACAGCATGCATACCGTGGAGAAAGCAGATATGCTGGCCGTAAAATTGGATCTCTTAATAAAACGCTTGGACAAGCACGGTGCCATAAAAGGAGCAACTTATGGTATCGTCCAATCGCTCTACTCGCATATACCATGCGAGATGTGCGGAGACTTCGGACATTCGGGAATGACTTCCTCAAAACCCAAGTAGATGCGTGGTACAACAGCTACAATATGTTTTGTCCACAAGGAGATCCAGGGTGGAATCAGTCGCACCCACAAAATCAGGAAGGTAACTATGCTCATTCAAATTTCACAAATCAACCTTCCTTGAAAGAACCTATGTTAGGGCAAGCCAAAATAAATGAAAATCTCATTATGAATCTTGCCTCTAACAATAAAATTTTGGAAAACATTAATCCAGACTTATAAGGCTTAACCTCTTCTTTCACAAATCAATTAAGCCTTTATAAAATGTTTGAAATCAACTAGCTCAAATAGTCGCTACAATTCCTGTATATGATTTTGAAAAGATCCCGGGGCAACCTGAAATTTCATTTGAAAATATCAATACGATTATCATGAGGGATGGTAAGTCCACCATATCCTAACCATGCAGGAAAAGCTAAAAAGCACGGGGGTACAACCCCGAACCTTAGGCTTTGAGCTAGCTTGGGGGAGGACCCCACAAGGTAATGTGTATCTTCCACTCACCATTTTCCGTTACCTTGTATAAAAAAAGAGAGAAATAAAAAAATAATAATAAAAAAACCAATGGTTCTCTTGTACCATTCAATGTTTTACCTCTGTTGGATGATTCTTGTTTATCCTTTAATGCTTCCTCTCTCTATGCCGGCATGTTTTGGTTTGGGAGTGTTGGTTATACATCTTTTAAATTAAGCATGATGTTTGGTTTAGAGTTTGGATGTAATGATCATACTTCTGTAGGCCTTTTTAATTTAAGCACGATGCTTAGGTTAATTAGCTTACCTTAATCAAATGAGACATGGTGTCTAGTTTGATCATTGAATCAAAACTGCTAGTGTAGATTTTGGTTGATCATATGGACTAATCCTTGCAGGAATTTATCAACTTCATGAGGGTAAGTCTTTGTGATGACAACATTGCTAAAAATTTGTTTGGTGAACCTTGATTAAAAAATACAATAATAATAATAATAATAATAATAATAATAAAATAATAATAATGATGATGATGATAAAAATAATAACAATAAAATTTATTTCACTCCACATATGTGTAGTAAGAATGTTTAGTTTCTCCTTTGTTGAAATGATGAATAGTTGCTCTATTTTATAATTCATCTGTGCCTAGTTTATAACTTAGTATTCCCCAAGATTTAAGTTTGTTGGCTAAAAATGTCTCATCCTAAAAACTTGAAACTTGTGGGTTGCAAATGCATCATCCTTTTCTAAGTTGTTGCAAGTTATGATATGGTACAAATGGAATTTGCTATGACTTTGTTCAAAGAGAAACTTGACATCTGGAGTTTTATTTTCAAAAAAATGCTAAAATGAAAAGTTCCTCAATGATAGCATTTCCTACCAAGGCCATATGACACTATACAAAATACGAAACCTTAGTCATATGCTGCTTGTTTTCACATTGAGCTTTGTCAAATTGTTGTGACCCTTGTTAAGATTCTCATCATGCACCCATGATCAAGATTCATGTATGCCCACAAATAAAATGCTAACTCTTACACCGAGAGTTACGCAAAAACATGCTTTTCCATCCACAAAAATAAATACTCCATTCATTTTACATGAGTCTCTCTCTCCAAAGTTTTATATGCCAAAAGGGAGTATGGGATATGCTAAAAAAGAAATAAAAGAAATCCATGCCAAAGGGAATGAGAGAAAAAAATGCATGCCAAAGAGCATGATAAAAAATTATATAAATCCCATGCTAAAAATATGAAGAAAAGAGAAAGACGAAAAGAGAAAGATAGCCCATACTTTCAAAGGCAACCCACATGAACACCATACCACCTACCAAAAGAGGGATCAAGAACTTCAGTACTAGTGTAAACATAACAAAGTCCACATATTCGAGCGCAGCAGTTCTAAACATTATAATTACATGAGCCACACATGCTCAGCCTCTTCCATAGGGCACATAGAAGGATGCAAAGTATAACAGTGGTGACCTAGTTAACATCCTTATCCTTGGACCCCTTATAGCACCATCAACAATCATCTGGCTCATCCTAGTGCAACACAAACTCATTCGTGTTGCTAGTCCAGTGTCCTAACACCACTAGCATGCTCACCATCCCGACCATCCCCTAGCTACAACATTGCCTTCACAAGATGACACACCACCATTAGGAGCCCACCAGCCCTTGCAACCCTAATAGAAACAACAACCCTATCCATCCTAAGGTTTTACAAGAAGATAGCATATATAAACTTGAACCACAACAATAAACACATAAGACACTAAAACTTCAAGACAATTAGCACAAATAATAAAGGCCACCTGTCGGTGTTTTGTAAACCAACGAGTGAATTTGTGTTAGTCACACTGCTCTAGGAAGATGATAGTAGCACTCAGAGACACAAGGAATTATATTGGTTCAGGCCAGAGCCCAACATCCAGTCTTAGAGGCGATAGCGAGTTCATGTTCCTTGGTTCAAGTGCTTTGAAGTCTTACAATAGGGTGTGTAAGCTAAGGGATTGAGGTAGGAGGAGTTAGGTGAACAAAATCCCGAATGGAGTCTCATCCTTTTGTCCCCCTAGAAGGGAGGCCTAGCCACCCTTATATAGAATTCGGGGGCTAGGTTATAGTGGAGAGATGGGTTCTCCCGACCCGAGTGCCCGGGAACCTGAGGGAGAAAGAAGCAAATAAACTTGGTCGACAAGCCATCCTATCTTGTCTTGGCATTCTCACACATTCAAGTATGGCCATTGTCATAGTCTTGCTCCCCATGCCATGGCATGGCATGGTGTGGTGCTACAATGCCGGTCGTGATGGCACTGTTGGCATGGCAATGGTTCACCAACTGCCCTGTGCGGTGTGGTCTTGCCATGGCCTTCATCATCATCTCCTATTCTCCTGGTGGCATCATGACAATAGTGAGGGAGTAGGTAGCTACCCCTAGGTCATGGGTCACCTCCCCGATCGTGGCGCTACAGGCCTCGACCTTAGATCACGGGGTTGATGCTCCTGGTGGCCTGGCTGGTGAAAGCCCTAGTTTTGTTTTGGCTAATTGATGAAACCTAGTGTACTAACCTTGTCATTAAGTGTTATGATTAAGATAGGATGGTACACACCAAGTGATGGAGTTAGATGATGGTCATGGTGACGAAGGTGACCAAAAGAGATGATCAGGTGCTCCAACTTGGAAAAGAAGAGAGAAAAATAAAAACCAAGGAGATCAAGGCAAATGTATCAAATAGGTTTTTGTTTTGGCACTCAAGACATCATAGAGGGTGTGAGTGTATTTAGGATCGATAGGTGTACTATTAAGAGGGGAAAACCTTGGTTAAAACGGTTGTCGAGTGCCACTAGGTGAACTGATTCATGCATATTAACCCTTGAAAATGCTTGGAAAAATGCTAACACACGTGCACATGAGTTATACAGTTTGTGGTTAGCAACTTGGAAGCAAGGGTGAAGTGGTTGAAGAGATAAAAAAACAAAAGGAGATGAAACTCAGGGATCAGACCCTGGCGGCGGCAGGACCGAACCCTGATAGGGTGAGTCTGGTCCGATCTCTATGCTTGGCCGAGGGGGCTAAGTTGGGATCAGACCTAGTGTGGTGTAGAGAGTGGACCCAGAGCTAAGGATCTAGTTGAGTAGCGTGTTGGCATAGTGGACAAGTGGTGATCTCTAAGCGACCGGACCCTGCCGGTGAGTCCGGTCAGGTAGGACTAGACTCGGTCCGTGTGGTCTGGGAGCTCTCTGTGTAAAAATGGTGCTGATCGGACTCTGGCTTCAGCGGGTTCGATCACTTGGTCATGATCGAGTCCTGTCATTGTTTGAGTGCTTGGGAGCTCTCTGTTTCCCTCTAGACTCTAGCGCATGAATTTGAACAGACTCTATCTTGAGGGTCCGGTCCGGAGCTAGCAATTGTGCATGGTCTTAAGTGACTGTTGGAATCCGATGGCCGAGATTTAAAACGCTGACACGTGGATGGTTTTGGTGGACCGGACCCTGCCGACCGGACTCTAGGGTGAGTTCAGTCGAGTCTACATGAGCCCAACGGCTCTTTGAGCCAAGGAGGCTCTATAAATATATCGTGGCTGGCTCTAGCTCTCTCTCTTGCACATTTCATTAGTGATACATCCTTGTGAGCTTAAGCAAACACCTCCCACTCATCTACTCCATTGATTCATCATCAAAGTAAGATTGGGAGTGATCCTTAGGGCATTTTCTTGAGTGATTGCATCTAGTGGCACTTAGGGATCGTTGTGGCTACGGTTTTCTTGTTACTCTTGTTGGTTGCCGCCATCTAGATGGCTTGGAGCAATGGAGGAGCTTTGGCATGAGTTGGTGATTGTTCGTGACCATCTTCCAATGATTTGTGCGGGTTCTTGACCTTCTCCCGGTGAAGAGCCAAAAGGTACTCTAGTAAATTGCTCATGTCATTGAGTTACCCTCATTTGTGGGTAGGTTCTTGTGGCACCCAAGTGTTGGGATAAGTTTTGAAACACCTATTAGCTGCCAAACCACCAAGTGTGTGGTCGACACAACAGGGACTAGCGTGCAGGCAAGCGTGTGAACCTCGAGAGAAAAATCATGTGTCTCTTGTCTCAATTGGTATCTCCCGGTATTCATTTGGTATTCATATTGATTGATTGATCGCTTGCCTCGGACGGTATCACTCTCATCACTTCTCTTGCTTACTTATCTACTTACTTGTTGTAGTGGTAGTTTTGAGTAGTGTAGCTCTCTTGCTAGTTAGTTGAGTAGTTTGTTTAGACTCTTGTTAGTTGGTATCTAGCTCAACTAGAGTAAGAGTAGTGACCTAGCTTCTTGATTGTGTCTAGAAATCATAACTACTAGAATTGTAGTGATAGGTGGCTTTCAACCCTTGTAGAGCTAGAGCAAAATTGCATTTCGCCATTTAGGTTATTAACCATTTGCTCTAGTGAATTTGTAGAGAATTTTTATAGGCTATTCACCCTCCCTCTAGCCATTTAGGACCTTTCAGCTGGTCTTGGAGGTCAAGGCCGAGGTCATGCGCCCCATCCCATAGCGGGTGGGGTCGTATGCCCGTCTTGTCGGGCTAGATTTGGATAGTGCAGTGTCGTGTCAATCATCATTGCCCCGCGGTGTTGTCTTGTCTGTGCAGAGATGCACAGGGATGGCGCCTACCCCGAGATGGATGTCCTCTTCGTCTTGGTGAAGCGAGAGGAGCGTGCCTATCTTTGTTAGGGTAGGTGTACTTGATGATGTCCGACCTCTCCTTGTCCTTACCTAGAGGTCAAGATGGGGCAGAGGTCGAGCGCGACCG
Source organism: Miscanthus lutarioriparius (assembly GCA_904845875.1). Lineage (NCBI taxonomy): Eukaryota > Viridiplantae > Streptophyta > Magnoliopsida > Poales > Poaceae > Miscanthus > Miscanthus lutarioriparius. The sequence continues at coordinate 23,718,124 of CAJGYO010000016.1, read as the reverse complement.
CGTGGCGTGTAGTAGGAGGGAGAGGTCGCGGTGGACCGCTCATCTTGGTATTTGGCCCAGGGCTTGCGTGGCTTAGGTGGGCCATGGTTAGTGGGCCTTGGCTATCTGAGCCGCCCGAGCGGCTAACTATTCGGTGCCTTGAGATACCCAGGATATCTTGACCCTGACACCACTTAGTGCATTAACTTAATTTTACAACAGTACAAACCCTTGCCAACACTTGTGTGCCATCAATGGCACCTATATAGTCCTAGACACTAATGCAACATGCACAAGTCAATTAGTGTACAATTAATTAACCCTACAGTGACAAAAAAGTTCATCAACATTGAATTTACCTTAAAAAGTGTTCCATCTTTGGCTTTCAAATATTTTAAGATGAATATTAGTCCTAGGTGTCATGATCATTTCATTCTAAGCTCACTAATAGCATAGAGGACCTTGTGGAAGTGCTAGCTAATCTTTACGAGCCTTCTAAATGTTTCGTGAATAACCCTAAACATCTTATCTTATTATAACCAGACAAACAACATGAAGAAACATTGAAACTTGTTCCTCAACAGTAGAATTGATGCTATCAGCTACAAGACCCCCTTGCCTAAATAGTTTGCACAAGGCAAAGAAATAATGGAGCTCTAGTTCTTCTCAACATGGCTCAACACTTAGCATCAATAGAATTGTATATTAATTGTAGGTTCTTATGCCTCATCAGCAAGCAACATATGACCATAGACTAATGGATCAAGGGCAATATTTTAGTTTAGGCAACCCTTGCTGGCCTCAATGTGTTGTACTCATTCAATAGTACTCAAGTGGACTAGGATGTAAGCCACGATTGCCTCTGAAGAAGCCACCCAGTGGTTCGCCCTACATCATCAACCAAGAACAAAAGAAGAAAGGAAGGGGTGAAAACAGTCTATATCAATAAACCCTAACTCAACAAATCAAATCTGAGTAACAATAACCATTAACTCACCAATACAATAGATTCACCAAGAACGACTACATTACCCATTGATTTGCCATGCGACGCCTATAGATCTAGAGATTCCATCCTAAAATCAACCATAACTGAATTATAGCATACCCACACACACGAGGAAGGAAGATGGGCAAGATTGGGGACGAGGAGGCCGATATACGCAACAAACACAAGGACTGCAAAGGAAGAAGAGTAGTGCATCCACGGAGTCAAGTCGGTGAAGAAGAAGAGGCGTGACCCCTCTGATCACCTATATGGGGAACGAAAAAGGCCCCCAAACCACGACGGCGAGGACACCCAACACACGCTTTGCCTCCACACACCGCTGGGCTAGCAGCTCAAGGAGCAGCACGGGGAAGAGGAGTACGAGAAATTCAAGTGAAGAGAGAGGATGGAGGAAGCAAGACAATGGGCACTACATAAAGGGAGATAACCCTAGCGTGTGTCAACTTTCACCTTCTTGAGTGATCCCAGCCACCCAAGTCCACGCCAATGTTGGCCCAAAGGAAACGGAAGTGAACCGAAGAAACAAAACCCACTTTCATTTCCCCATGCCTAGGTTCGTGGGTTCTTAAGCACCGTGCTGCCCGAGCTTGGGAGGCCATCCAAGCAAATAAACATGTCCAGTTGCATCCCGAAAGCCTAGTCCGACCTCTCATTCAGGCAAGCAAACATGCCACTAACATCTAATGGACCTTTTTACTTTACTTGCAAACATGCTCGTACTTGTAATGAGACGTACGGTTTATTGTACTTGTGATGATGATAATAAGTTAGCTATTTTTGCTGGATTTATTGAGCTTGGACCTAATCTTAAATCAAATAATATCTAAGACCCATAATAAATGCTAGTGCAATAAAGTATTATCTCAAAATTAACAAGAGAGAGAAAGGTGGAAGAGAGTCACACGTCATACGTTGTCTCCTACAATTTTAAAGGCCATTGGACAAGCAAGATAACAACGTCCAATTAAACTAATTTTTCTAAGCACCCAATAAATGTTTTTAGGCAATATCTAACATGAAAATAAATATACATAATTAAAAATTTAGAACAGTGTCACAATAATAAATTAGCAATAAACAAATAAACAATAATACAAGAAAAACAATTAAACAAATAAGATGTAACTACCTACGCCAACTGATGGCATGCAGTATTTATATAATATTAATAGAAGGGAACCAAGGTCTAATAGTTGTATAAAATGATAAAAGCAGCCCTAAAAGCACCGAAGAAACACTACTATAGAAAGGATTTGTGGTAACGTCTCCTTTTTTTAGGGGCGGCTCAACTAAAAGTGCCCTACAAATGGTTAGCAAAACGATCCGCTCCTACAAATCCATTCTGTAGGATCTCTGGTTGGCCTAAAGAGGGGGTCAATAGGCCTATCAAAACAAACACTCAAACTTTTATTAAATTCACCATGCGGCACTTCCGCTCTGGAGGGCGGCACTGTTGGACTGCGGCACTGCCGCACCTGCAGACAACTTCGAGTCACAGTTCAAAATCCATGAACAAAAACCTAGATCGGAGAAATTTCCTAGCTTACTGCTGGTATGACAATCACAGATCAAGAGCTAGAAGTAGTAGAAACACCACACACAAGTATATCGACTAGAAATCCTAAAAATCACCTCAACCACAATATGCCATGCAAATAATGTAAATCAAGCACAAGTGACACAATGATTTATCCCGTGGTTCGACTCACCACCAAGGCTTGCCTACCTCCATGTTGTTGAGGTTAGCTACTAAGGCTTAGGGCTTTCCAACCCTTTCTCATTCTCAAATCAAGAGACTTAACTCTTGAGATGAGTGGTGAGTTTACTAGCTTCAAGATATGGTTACAAACATCCTGGGGTTGCCACACAAGTTGGCAAGCTCCACGGACGATGCTTTAGTCGGCTAGGAGCCAAGCTCCAAGTGTAACAAATACAACCACCGGTCAAAACGTGAACCAAGTGCTCTTTAGAGTTGGGGAATCAATGGAGTTGCTCTCTAATCGAGTTTTGGACCCTTTTCCCTCAAGGATTGATAGGGAAATCAATGGATTTGCTTGAGGGCTTGAGGTCAACAATGGAGGGAGAGAAAGAGAGCTCCTGATCTATTTTGGGCATGCTGAAGTGAGGAAGAAGAGGCAGAGTACCGTTGGGAAGGAAGGGGAAGGGTATAAATACCTCCCAGCCCCCAACGGTCACTTAAGTCGCGACAGTGCCGCACTGCGGCAGTGCCTCTCTTCAAGTGTGGCAGTACCACACCACATAAGATAGCAAGGGTAAGAGTGAAGTATAGACTGTCTTGGCTGTGAATCTGAGGATGCATGTGTATGTTTGAGTACTTAGTAACACATATTAGCTTAAGCATTATGTCCCCCTTTATAGTACGACTTTTCTTATACTCAAATTCAAAATATAAAAGAATTTAAACCTCCTTTGAGTTTGAAGCCATTTACATTTGTAATTGGGGGCTCTTCCATTTCGTGTAGCATCCTCGAACATGAATTCCCTGCTCGTCATCTCGATAAATCTCATTAATTCTCTAATTGCGTGGTCATTATCACCAAAACCCACAATTAGGACTTGATTGCACTTTCACATTCGTTGGAGCTGCTGGTATTATTAGACGTCTCTACAAATGACCCTATTTGTAGGGGCGGCTGGATCCAGAGGCGCCCCTACAAATGGATGTCAAATAGTAAAAATGGTCGCGGGTTTGAACCCCAGCAGCCTCGAAGCGCGCGTTTTTCACGTGAAAAAATACGAGACTTGCGCCTTGCTGCGGCGCGGGCGTGTGGCTGCCCGGTGGGGCCTTCCAGGATTAAAAAATTTGCTATTTTTGTCTAGATTTGAGAATTTTGGAAAATGGATTTATAGGGGCGGCTCTTTTTTTGCCGTCCCTAGAAATCGATTTATAGGGCCGGCTTGGGAACCGTCCCTATAAATTATTGATTTGTAGAGGCGCTTGGGTAGGGGCGGCTGGACAAACCGCCCCTACAAAGCTTCTGGAACCGCCCCTACAGAGGTACTCTATAGTAGTGAAATAACAAAGGGAAAAGCCATCAGTTGAATGAACACAATAGTAACGGGCTGACCTGATTGGTGATCGTGAATTGTGATTGGTTGATGGAGTGATGGGCATCTGGATGTCGGCGATCTTGCTAAATTCTCACACTCACATGTCTGGTTGTCCGCGACAGGCGGCAGCGGCGGGCACTCCACACTCACGTAACTTGGCAAGAATACGACTGGTTGAAGTGTCGAGGCATGATGCGCGGGGCGTTGGACGAGACCGTGAGAAAGCCAAACGACGATGAAGAATAGGAAAAGATGCTAACCCTAGAAGCTTTCATGAACTGTTGTACAAAATACATGAGCCTCCAGCGTTTTATCATAATGGCTACATATATATCTACTACATAAATATATATTTATGTCCCCCTAGTGGTCACCTCCGATCCTACACTCCCTTCTAGTGGTTTTGGCAGTCGCACCTCCGATCCTACACTCCCTTCTAAGATGGCACTCCCTTCTAGTGGTTTTGGCAGTCGCACCTCCAATCACACTCTATAGAGGTTGCACACTTTTACCATGAAGGTTTATCATGGTTGATTACTGCCATATCACATTTCAAGATGTGTGGCTAGATTTTACTACAGGGCCTTTACAAAGCCGCTCCAAGCCTACACTAAGGTTTCACCCTGTACATAAGTCAAAAGACTATAGGAGAGCCCCTTCATCTTGTGCCACTTACATCGACTCGATGCTAACAAATCTTTGATGAAACTAATAAATAAGCTAGGCCCATAGCCTATGTAACTGTCATGGCTGCGTTGTTAAGCTAGGTTACAGGCTTTGAGAATGGATCCTTAGAATCTAGGGAGGAACTAGCATAAATCCATCAACCATCCACCATGTCAACATCAAAACCATAACCATATCCAACATTTCATATCACAAACTAACCGCAGCCAAAAACCAACCATATTGTTGGACTCCCTAATCTCCATGTTTCTAGAAACACCACTAACCCAAGTTGCATAGATCATTACTCAAAGTTAGCATTAAACCCATCCTAACCTAATTAAGACTGCAAGCTAAGCATGAACCCAACCATCCCAAGTTCCAAGGATGGTATCACAAATTTTAGTAAACGCTAACATAGGTTTCATGTCTAGACTCTGCATGCAACTAAATGTCTAACCATGCTAACTCAAAAAATAAAATAAATATGGGTGCAACAGTCAAGGACACTTTCCTCCAAATGCTGATTAAACCTTCCAGCCCTTCTTCTAAATCAACCCCGGACATCTTTTGTTCCATAGACAACAACTAGCACAAGCATAACAAATAAACCTAATAATACTGAACGGTGAGATAAATTTGAGAAAGACATGGTTTAGATGCTATGATCAAATTATGGATAAACTAGAAATTTGATTGTTGAAGGAAAACAAAGTGTATATGACATCAACATGATGTAATGCTAACCTCAGCAAGGCATGAACTGGACATGTTTTGGTGTATATGTGTTTAATGCGCGATTAGTTGGTGTATATGCGCCGGCCAGGTTGAGCACTAGGCCAAGGGTAGCAGGCAAGGCACGTCCTGGCATCATTTTGTTTGATTCACATGTTTCCGGCGGACCAGGCTTTGTTGAGCTGTTGATTGTTCCCTGGGATGAATGAGCATTCACAAAGCAGAAAATCAGCCTCACAGCTCACAAGTTGCACCTCCTAAGCTAGGCTTAGCATGAAATAGATTTCATTCACGTTTCTGCCGAGCCAGGCCGAGAGATTGCTTTTGGGCCTGTTTGGTTGCCCGTATGTCCTCCAGCCAGGCCCGTCGCGTGCAGGTCCAGAGCGTTTGGTTGCGAGTCTGATTCTTCGGAGTTCAGAGGTTGAGGTGGCAATAGTTCCCGCCCTTTAGGGAGGGCTAGCCCGGCAGGGTCAGATAGGAGCTACTCTCTTTCCGCCTCTTCTGTTTAGTACTTCACTGGTAAGGAGGAAAGAGCAGCTTCAGTAGCTCACAGAGGGACCAGCTTTAGGGAAGACTTAATGGAACTCCAACAATCTAGTTGTCAGGCTGGTATAACTTACACATACCAGACTACCGAGATACCGTCAGGAATCAGGACAGGGCGAGCGCATGCAAAAGGGCGCTCCGAGCTAGGTCCAAGGAAAACGCCAGAATTGGCCGTATCCAGCGAGCCGGGCTCACGCCGCGTAGGATTAGCATAGCTAATGACATTATTAGCACATAAATTAGGGAATATCAAGTGATTTTAGAACAAATTAATATTGGATAAGGCAAATTAAATTTTATTATTTTTTAGCAAAAACTGTGGGGGGAAATCCCTACGGCACCAAATTAAATTTTATTATGACATAATATCATAATTAATTAATATTTAAGTATTTATCTTGACACATTTGTGTTACATGATCTATACTCATGCGGGCAACCAAATAACCATCTGTTCCGAATTAGGCTACCTGCATAAGGATCCAAACAAAAGAGCATTCATGCGCTCAGCCTGGCTAGGGTGAGCCAAGCCCATAGATAGGGACCATGCTAGATAAATGCGAGCAACCAAACAGGCCTTGCACCCGTTGGGTCAAATTGGACTCTTTTCACAGGCAGCCAAACAAACAGATCTCCAGGGCCTGGTTGGGCTATGTATACCCAACCAATCATGCCGTATGGCTTCTGTTGGCCTGTTCGCTTGAACTTATCAGTCGGCTTATCAGCTACAATCTACAGTATTTCTCTCTCACGACAAAACAGCTTCAGCCGACTTATCAGCCATCTTTAATACCAGTCGAATAGGCCCAGTAACAGGTAGCACATGCACGTCATTTGCTGCGTGCTACTGCTTGACCACTTGGTTCATGAACAAGGATAGTTTTTTTTTTTTTTTGGCGAGGAGCAAGGATAGAATTAGTATAAGCAGGAGATTTGTTTTTGTTCATGCAAGTCAGGCAGCAGCAGCTACTATATATGGCGCACTGGCTGGTGAGATCGTAGGATTTGATCTTGTCAATCCCCTCCGATCCTCTTGGATTTGGGATTAATAATCGAATAAGCCCGTAAGCATACAGAGAAGACATATTATAAATGAAATAAGGGCAGGGGAGAAAGCAAAAGAGAGACAGAGAGATAGGGTAGCGACTAGCGAGGTGACTTCTCAGGCGACGACAGAAGGCACGGGCGGCAGCGGGTCCTTTGATGCAGCAGTCTGTCCTCAACAATCTTACAATAGAGTTGGATGGATTGGAAAAGTGTTGTGCAAAAAGAGGTCACAACTGCTTGGGGATTCCATTTTTATATAGGTGAGAGATGAAGATGGAGTGGGAGAGGATCGGAGGAATCAGGCTTGGGCGCATGGCCGGCAACAGAGGTGTCGGCACATGGACTTATGAACGGTGATGGTGGCACTAGAACGATTTTATATCTTTGTTGGTGGGAATTGAAGACAAATTTAACGGGGATTCGGTTTTGCTAGATAGTGGCTTATACTAATCACAGGCTCTTAAGAGACGGCCATGGGCCCATGGTGGATAGCTACTAGGACGGCAGCGTGCCACACGGTGAGATATGATGATGTGAATGGCTGAGCGCTGGACTTTGGGTTGTGGCCCATGCGGGTTTAAGAGAGAAATAAACCAAGGGCTTGTTTGGATGTAGTCGGATTCATGTTAATTCACATATGTTGGAATAGATTAGAGTGGAAGTTGAATTAAATTTCACCTCAATCCATCCCAACACATATGAATTGAGGTGAATTCGACAACAGCAAAAAAAAAAAAGCCTAAATGGTATATTAGGCCACTTAATTAGTATATGTATTTTTTTTCTACCGCGCCTAGGCACATATTTCATCAAGTGAAAGTAGAAAATAATTAAAATACAGTCAGCAGTAACCAGGCGGTTACCGAAGCAGCTACCCAAAACAACTGAAAGAATGAAAGCAAAGCCTAAGACTTGCTATTACGTAAGAGTTAGCAACCGCGAGTGTCTAAAGCCTGCCTGCATGTCTTCGAGCTCTGGCCCGTCAACAAGGACGACTTCCTCCAGGTTCGCTCCTGCCGGGGACAACGGCCGGATGGCCTCACGCTTGGATGCCGACATAGGAGCCCCGAATATGACCTGGTATTCATCAAACACATTGGCATCAGTTGGTGTCTGCTGAGAGGACTGACGCTGCAGTCCCCACTTTGCCATCATGACATTCTGCGCCTGCACCGTCGAGTTGGACACCCTGCGCCGCCATCGTCATCGTCGGTTTCCGACAGCGCCCCGAGCGGCACCCTGCATGGCCCCGTTTGAGCTCGGTGGATCACCGCGGGGCACGTGCTGGGAGACCGGTGGTTTGTCGCCACGAGCAGAGTGCCATGGTGGGATGACACCCTTCGCCACCGTTGTTGCAGCAGATGTGGGCCGCTTGCAATCCCTGGCGAGGTGTGAAAGCTGTGGCAGCGCAGGCAATGCCGTGCAACCGGCAATTTGCTACTCAGTGCGAGTTGCAGAGACAATTGAAACACCTGTCACGAAGCTCTGCCGGGATCCTCTGGGCCTGCGGGAGCTGCGTCGGGCGATGCTCAACAGAGGTAGCCGCAGGTCGTGTCTCCTGCTTAAGGAGGATCTCCCGCCACCCATCAGCGTTGGGGGCAGAGATCCATCCGCGGGGGCTGAGGCGTTGGCGGGCAGGGACGCGGCCCTCCACTGGCCGAGTAGGCAGGCCACGCACCAGGTGGTGGCAGGGCCAACTGCGTTTCCTCCGCCTTCACCGAGGTCCCTGCCACCCAGCGTCCGCGTCACCATGACCCGGAACCACGACTGAACGAGTCTAGATGCGCTGCGGGGGCACAATTGCCGCCTCCAGGTAGCTTGCAGGGTGGTCATCGTCGGACTCCTCTTCCTCGTCGTCCGTCCATCGATGGCACTTCGTGCGTCCTCGTGAGGAGCAGCCTGGAAAGAACGGTGCTGTGGCTGGTGAGAGTGAGGAAGAGCTAGGGCTGGCAGCTGGCGCCACAGATCTGTGCGCGTGTGGTCCGCCCGCACTAGATCCGGTCGCCGTCTTCTCAATCATCGAGCCTGACAAGTTTGGAGCAGGTGGGCAGACAAGGCCTGATGCCAGAGGCGAGTTGGACGCCCAGGTATCTCCTACAACTAAAAAAACAAAGCGTGGATATTTTTTGGATGCGACATTTATTTTGGGTCTGCCTCTCCCCGTTAGGATCCACGCCTCCTCCGGATATTTATTTTTGATTTCCTCTCCTTTTCTGTTGCTCACGATTAGCTGCAGGCGCCTCCATGCAAAATCGGCACCACGCAAGATCAGCGCCCCTCACAAATCGGTCGCATGCCCGCATGCAAAATCAACTGCTCCGAAATCGTGGACACCCTTTCCATCTTTTCTTTTCTTTTCTTTAAGGACCTCTCTATGCCCATCTGTCGTCATTCCTCATTTGCCGCCCGAGCTCGACACTGATAATTCGTTCACCTCCCACTCCCAGCCTTGACAAGGGGCCACCTGCAGCGGACAACCATTTACCAAGGGCCTGCGAGTGACTGCTGCCCTGATCATCCCACCTCGGCGATACGGCCAGCCACTGGCGGCGACCTCCGTCTATCCAATACACGGTGATTTCTCTCGGCGGCAGGAGGAGACGAGTACCACGCATCACCACGACCGCCTGACCCGCCTCGGATCCCTTGTCCAGTGGACTGCATCATTGTTCCACAGCCAGCCGTTGGTCCTCCCACTATTGGCCTAAGGTATACTGTGATCTTCAATCCTGTTTTAACTTAACACTGAAAATTCATGTACTGCTTAATTTAATTAATTGTTCTTTTCTGCCTCTTGTCTCTAGGGATGGCAACAGGGCGGATTCGGATCGGGTGGAGTCTCTGTGCACCAGAACCCGAAACCCGAAATCTAAACCCAAAACCGCACCGAACACCGATTTGGGCGATAATCCGTCCCCAAAACTGAACCCGCGGATATCCGAAACCCGAATAGATACCCGAAACCCGCTTTGTATGGCAACATAGTAAGAGAAATAAGGACTTTCTATAAATATATGTATGATTTATATACACATATTCACATGTATAAACAAGAGGCAACAAATAATAAATATTTTCATAAGTCAACTTAGAATAAATTTAATATTATAAGTAAACAAGTTATTATTAGCATATTATAAAACATGAGTTTTAATTCCAAATGATTTATTTCGGATCTCCATTGGATATCCACGGGTGGAAAACAAAACCTGAAACCGAACCCGATTGGTTTCGGGGCCCCAAACCCGAAAACCGTGGGTGAGAAATCATCCCCGAACCCGAACCCGCAAGACCCGAAACCCGTGGATATCCGACCTGAAACCGCCCCGTTGCCATCTTTGCTTGTCTCCGTGAGGGTCAACGCCAGCCGTGTGATTTCTAATATATTAAGGTCCTAGATTTGCAGGCTCTGTGGTTCTGGTTCATCACTGCTCCCTCAGGCCTCACGCCGTCTCCAACGCAAGCCTCGCCGTCCACGAGCCTGCCGCCGGCAACGGTGCATCAACAGCTAGCACAAGTCGTTCAGGGCTGGTCACGACACCATTGGCCAAGGCTACCTGCAGTCCAGGTCTGCCTCCTTACCATTCCTTTCTCTGTGAAAAAACCTGATACTATATACATGGCATGATTGCAGTTTTAAAATAATTGAATATGTTTTTAATTAATTAAGGTACATATCCATGTTTGATATCCCTCAACTAAATTATTTAGTTCGATAATCAGTTAACAGTTCATACTAATTTGGGACCAAACCGTTCTTATTTATTTTGGGGCTGTCTGCTTTACACCGAGGCAAAACTGCCTGGTGTGAGCACTGAAATGATATATAGCTATATAAAAATACATCATAATTAGGGTTTGATTAAATCAGCTAAATAATTATCGCTATTTTTGTTTGGTTATTCAATTGAACGGAACAAATCTAAATGATTTCATCATTAGTGCTTAGAAAACTAAACTGAGAGTATATAATACTTTTTTAAAAACAAAGTAGAACAAAGACAATACAATTTTATATAGCTATATATCATTTCAGTTCTGAATTAATGACATCCATGTTCCATATACCTTAATTATTTAAAAAAATTAATATGTACGTCTTTTTGGTCTCGATGGATAGGTCATTATAGATTGATTGAGGTACAAGCATGTTTTTTCTGTTTTTTTGGCAATCACAATGTGCTAAATAGTTTGTGCCTTGTTTTATATTAAGCTAACACTCATCGTGCTCTTTCATGAATCATGATTGCATCAATCTGGTGTTCTGCTTGCTTCCATGTGTTCTGATATTCTTGGTTTAGCATCTGCATTTCTGCTTGCATTTGTAGGTGCCTACAATTTGTTAACAGTAGGGTTGGAGACCGTTGAAACAGTACCAACGGCAATGATTTGGAGCTTCAGTGAGAATAATGTAACAACAGACATTGCCAATGTTCACTAAATTAGATGTCCAAATTGTCAGGAAAAGAAGACAGCTAAGTCATGAAGTTTTCAGTCAAATAATTTAATAGACTACTAAAATGCTAACACGTTCTGGTGTATCTCCCCAATCACCATAAGTGCAATAATTGTTTAGTAATTATGCCTCTTACAATAGGTAAGTAGCCATCACAATCTGATGCTGTTAGTATGTTAGTGTTGTCAATATCTCAGAATTTTTATAAATATAAATCAGTCATATACTCCTTTCTCGTGAGACTGCAAGCCATGCTGATATTATTTCCTTTAAGATAGAATGATTGAACTGCATAACTGTCCAACATATATTTTAAAACTTCTCTTATATAAATAATGACACATGCTTCTGTTCTTTACTAGGACTTGCAGGAACTAAAAAAAATCAAACCACTGCCTGCCCGTGTCATTCACACAAGCATGATTGCAGGGCTTCAGTCAAGCAATGTCTGAAATCAGAGTATGCCTGACCAGGTAATTTCTTAATCATTCACGGTCTAGCAATTGGATTCAGAAGTAGAGATGATTTAGTTACATGCAAATTGCTTTCACCGTGTCCCGTTTCTCCCGCTTCCTACTCGGTCATCTCCCCGATCTTGACGTCGGCATCAGGGATGATGGTTGCACACATGGCTCGCACTACTGTTTCTCAATCAATATATTTGTTTTGATGAATTACAGAATTAGTCAGCCATCATAATATCATAAACTTGTATGTAGTTCTGGATAGTAGTAAACTTAGAGTTTTGCAGGGAACCTGAATTAGCATAGTTGTAGAACACTAGGTTGCTGTTATATGCTTTCTGACAACTATTTAACTGTCATCATCAAGTTGTTCACTGTAGGATTCCGACTTAAAAAACAATCCAGCTCTCAATCCATATATAGTGCCATTGTACAGTTCATTGATCTACTTGCCTAATAATGATCTACTTGCCTAATAGTGCTCGATTACATCTCCCATTTGATTGAATATTGCCTGTCATGTGCTTTAATTTTCATGCCCTGCTATTTTCTTCAGCTTCCTGTTCATGTATGGTCATTGTGCTTTGAGCCCAAATATGGTTAAAGTGATTGTCTGTTTATCATCTCAAAGGCCCTCATTTGATTTTGTCCCAACCTGTGTGGTCGACCCTGGGCTGGTTGACTTCACTCACCCACACTATCACCATGGAATTTTGGTATGTCCACTATGTGAACTCAACAGATGATCACTAATATGGTGCCTTTGTGCTATTGTATATTTTGTGTGCATTCAAATATAAACTACTCTGATTTGTATATGCCTTTGACAGCCAGTAGCTACAGCCACAAATATGAACTACTTTGAATTTGTATATGCCTTTGATGTTCAGGTTTGGCAACTCCTGCTATTGGTCTCTCAAGATTTTCTTCTAAAAAATCAAGCACATCCATCCATTTGTAGGTACACATCCTAATTCTGTTCAATGCCAAGCTTTTTACTGTCTATCAAACTTAGAGGTGAGGAAATTGAAGGAATCAAGATACACAGATAGCTTTTGTCCGGTTGATCGCCACTTGGTTACAACTGACACAAGTGGTGGTAGTTTACTAAACCGAGGATCCAACCCTAAGATAATTGGTTATTTGTATTCGGATCTGATCTAATTATATTTGTGTACATATATTATGCTTGCTAACTTCGACCACTTTGAGAGATTAAATTCTGATTGAAACTAGGGATTAATTTTGTGTTCAATTTCATCATAATGGAACCTATGCAAAATAATAAATGCCGTACACCATTGGCAGACTTGACAAACACCATCAATGGAGGTAATTGTTTATACACATGTCCACAGACACTTTCACTTATATTATTTGTGGTGATTAAGTAAATATCTATCAACTTATTTTCAAACAGCGGGTCAGACAACATCAAATTCACAAGCGCAAGTTGATGAACATGCGCAGCGTAAAAGGGAAAGAGAAAAAGCGCGACATACAACAATGACCCAAGAAGAAAGGGATGAAAAAAATAAAAAACATAGAGAAAGTATTTTCTGAGAAAGGCGAAAACTGCACTAGCTGTTGGGTCGAGAGGTCCACCACATTCTGATTTTCCGTTTCTAAATTCAGGATTACCATTTTTTAGTTTATTTAATGTATAGTGATGTATATGTTGTAAATATATATACATTGAGCTAAAAGTTTTGTGCAAATTAGGAAAATCAGATGGACTAAAACTTTGCAAATTAAGAAAAGTTTTTTTTGTTGTGTATGAATGATACCACCTACTTGCATTAGTCATTGGTTCGCTTATTTGTTGTGTAATTATGTTGTACCAGTTGGAGTTGAATCAACCACGGAAAACACTGTTGGCTATGAAGATAGTGACTGGCTACATCGAAACAACTCATACGAACTCATGCAGATTGATAAAGATAACACATGTACCATTTTGGTTTCTTTTGTTCCTAATACTAATTATTTTTTTGTTGTGTTTGTATGATGCCGAGGCCAAGGTTAATATCATGTTATTATATATATATGTAGATGACTACTTTGATAGATGATAGATCAAAGTGGCATAATTGACTTGACTGATGCATCACCTGATCTAAACCCAGGTACATTATTTTTTTCATTAATGTTATCTATTTGAGAAGAAAAAATATAGTGGGCAACCCAAATGTCGTTCATGACAATGTAATAAGGAATTAATGTTCTTGCAATATGTGCCCTTCTATAATTTATTTGAGACCGTACTTTTTTTATCAATATATAGGTGCTGCAAATGCATCCAATTCCATCGACAATATTGTCATGTGTCCAAAAGAGCGTAAGCATGAACTAAATAGAGCACGATGGGCTGCACTATCTCCTGAACAAAAGGCACTAATAAACAAGAGGCGGCGTGACTTGTATGCGGCAAAAAATGCAGCAAGAAAACTACAAATGACTCTACAAGAGAAGAAGGAGAAGCGAAAATAGATGAAGAAAAACTATAATAGGATGGTGAGAGAACACCAAGCCAACAATTTGCATCCGGACTCATTAGCCATGGAGAGCCCTCACTTTAACCCTTAGCTTATTTTCCCTTCTTCACCTCAATCTCCTAAAATGCCTTCACACGATATGAAAATACTCGAATCGAGGGGCACAACTGTTGACATCGCACTGTCTATAGTTCAAAATCCAGAAGTCCAAACCCCTAAAATGGCTACGGCACAGACCATACATAGGCATCGAGTGACCACTAGAGAAGAAATGCCCTTCTATCCCGTCGCAATCAGGCTTTTGAAGCAAACATTGGAAGAAGGGCTAGAGGGTGTGTGGATGGAAAGCGAATGACTCAACTCAACCGAGTGTGGTTTACAACGGTAATTAGCCTTGATCAGTATATATTGTCGGTACTTTCACCTTCGCTCTTCTATTCCAAAAACTCATACCTTTTGTTACTACAGGTGGTGTCACCCAGGAAACTCTAGTTCCACCACCTAATAATTGCACAGGTACACAGACACAACCGTCTATAGTTGACGGTACCTCTTCAATGCCTCCAAATGGTGCACAAGCTCATACGCTAGATTCTATGGTCAAGGATGGTATTTTCTTTATTAAATTTATCATTTTTTTGTTTTTTTGTATGCTATTATGTTTCTTTGATCATATATGTGTCCGTGTTGCATAGACTATTATGAGGATGTCATATTTGAGGAGGACGAGGAAGAGGATGAGGCATACTTTTTCGCCGGACAAGGTACATCGTGTAATAGTCAAAACATTCTTTCACAAACTTTCTTTCAACGCATAACACATCAATATTTTGTCAGAAGATGACGAGGAGGGAACCGACATCGAGCACAATCTCGACATGGATGAGGAAGAGAACAGTGAGCTTGATGTCCCGGATCCATAACGACAGGGTTTATGCTAATGTCCCGTCAGAGTCGCACATGCTACCGTCGGTGCCGAACTGCGAGCACTGCAACGCAAAGAAATTCAAGGGTGAACCGCCTGGATTCTGTTGTCAGGGTGGAAAGATTCATCTTTCAACTCATGAGACACCACCTGAGCTCATGAGGTTGTGGTCAAGCTCGGACGCTGATGCTAGGCACTTTCGTGCAAACATCAGATATTTCAACGGCCACTTCTCTTTCACTTCTCTATACTGCCACCTAGATCGTGTGACCACTAACATGTGAATCTGCGGTGTCTACACATTCCGTGCCCATGGCCAGATTTACCATAACATATGATCATTTGGTAAATAGGATGGTGTCAAAAAGAGACACCTTGAGCTTTATTTTTATGACGACGATCTGTCCCTCGAGCATCGGATGAGCAAGTGCCGTGAGCAATGCACCCAAAAAGACAGAGAAGTTATAGAGCAATTGGTTAGTATCTTTAATGGGAATCCCTACTCTCAGCAACTAAGGAGTATGGGACACATTGAAAACCTCGAGGATTACCGGGTCGAGTTGAACCTTGACTAGCGGCTTGACCAAAGAACATATAACGTGCCATTGACATCAGAGGTGGCCGCCGTCTAGGTTGAGGGGAGTGAGCGTCATGGCCAATTCGAGCATAGTGTTCTCCTGCAAGGGAAGGATCGGTCTATACACGGCATCCGCTCATATAATGCATGCTACGACCCACTGTCATACCTGGTGTTCTTTCCAATGGGTGAACTCGGGTGGCACAACTACATTACAAAAGTGGGTGCGACTATGGCTCAAGTTGATCGAGCTCGAGCAATCCGCAAAAAGCGTGCTGAGAATGGTGACGATGATCATGGACGTAACTTGAACTCTTTTCAATAATGCAATATAAACTCTTTTATGTTAACTCATGATACTAATTTGAACAATGTCTCCCTATAGAACCTGTTGCGAATACATGTGTCTCCGTGTGCGACTACTACTGCTACAAGTTCCAGATGCGGCCAGGGATATTTAATCCAATACTCTATGGCCAACGTCTTTTCCAACAATTCGTCCTTGACACCTACATCAAGATTGAGAGCTCGCGTTTAGACTACATGAGGAACAATAAAGATACTTCGAGGGCTAACCTATACCAAGGCCTGGTGGACAACATGCATTGGGTGAAGGATCTGCTGAGAATGTCGGAAGGCGTACTGTCCTATTTTCGTCATTCATCGGAGGACCCCATGATATGAGGCACCGGTACATGGATGCAATGGCTCTGGTGCGAAAGTACGGTAAACCTGATATCTTCCACACAATGATGTGCAACCCTAACTAGGATGAGATCAAGAATGAACTTTATCCATGCCAGACACCACAGGACCACCCAGATCTCATCACACGAGTCTTCGAAGCAAAGTTAGAGGCGATGAGAAAAATGTTGATGGAGAAAGACATACTTGGGAAGGTGAAGTCCTACGTATATGTAGTGGAGTTCTAGAAGAGGGGCTTGCCGCATGCACACTTCTTGCTAATAATGGAACAAAAGTACAAACTCACATGTCCTGAGCAATATGACATGATCGTCACTGCAGAGCTACCAAACAAGAAAAAGTACCCTTAGCTATACAAGATGGTCACAAAGCATATGATGCATGGTCCTTGTGGGATGCTTAATCCATACTATCCATGCATGGTGGGCCACAGGTCATGCAAAAACCGTTACCCTCGCCCATTCTGTGAGTCCACGTCATAGGGAAAGGATTCGTACCCCATCTATCAGCGACGCAATGATGGCCGTACGCAAAAAGTTATTACCTAGACAATCAATGGGTCGTTCCTTACAACCCTTGCCTACTATGTACCTTTAATTGCCATATAAATGTTGAGGCCTATGAGAGCATCAAATCAGTAAAGTATCTGTTCAAGTACATATACAAGGGACATGACAGGGCGTCGGTGGTGATGAGGGAGACCGACAAAGCAGACGAGAAAGGCAACGTTGATGAGATCAAGCAGTATAGAGACGCTCGGTGGGTGACGCCTCTAGAAGCACTATGGAGGATATATGGCTTTGACTTGAGCAAGAACCATCCACCAGTACAACAACTACAGCTTCATCTACCTAACATGCACATGGTGGCATTTCATAAACGGAACAAGGTCGAACGGATCGTTAATAGGCCAGGTGTAGAAGAGTCAATGCTGACAGCATACTTCGAGGCAAACAGGATGCATGAGGAAGCCCACCGAATCTTGTATCGGGACTTCCCGGAGCATTTTACCTGGCAGTCTGATCATAAATTCTGGCAAAAAAGGAAAAACTCCGTTTTCCTAGTTGGCAGTCATCTCGGCCCATCCTGCTGAGGGAGAACGCTACTTTCTTTGTGTTCTCTTAAACAATGTTGTTGGTGCTACCTCATACAAACACCTTAGGACGGTTGATGGCATGCTGCTGTCTTTGTTCTATGAAGCTGCAGAAAGGAGGGGTCTAATCGAAGAAGACAATACACTGGATGAATGTCTAAGCGAAGCTATTTTCTTCTAGATGCCTTCCTCTCTACAAAGGCTATTTGCAACAATATTGGTATTTTGCGAGCCGAATGATGTGATATGGTTGAGGAAAAAACACTATGATGCAATGTCACAGGACTACAGCCACAATAATCTATCCCCAAATCTGGTGCAACAGATCGTTTTGATAGACATTAGAAACATGCTACAGTCTATGGGGAAGGACATAAGGTCATTTTCTCTTCCAGATATTGATCACTCATACGATGATGCTAGCCATATTCCTTGTGAGATATTTAAGGAAGCTAGCGTCGAACAGAATCCCAAATATGTGCTATTGTGCGACTCACTCAACGCCGAGCAAAGGTCTACCTACGATGAGATAATGGCCGCTGTCTACAGCAAACAAGGTGGGATGTTCTTTGTGGATGGACCTGGTGGGACAGGAAAGACCTTTTTGTATAGGGCACTTCTCGCAAAACTACATAGCCAGGACAAGCTTGTCGTGGCTATAGCTACATCTGGAGTCGCAGCATCCATAATGCCAGGCGGGAGGATGGCCCACTCGCGTTTCAAGATACCCCTCACTGTTGAAGAGGGTGGTTGCTGTAGCTTCATAAAATAGAGTGGTACTACCAAGTTGCTGTAGCAAGCAGCTCTCATAATTTGGGACGAGGCATCTATGACAAAGAGGCAAAATGTGGAAGCACTAGACAACAACCTACGGGATATAATGGGCCGGTCAGACCTACCGTTTGGTGGGAAGACTGTTGTCCTTGGTGGGGATTTTAGATAGGTCCTCCCTGTTATGCGAAAAGGATCCAAGGCTCAAATAGTCGGTGCTTCTCTACGAAGGTCATATCTTTGGGAATCCATGCGCCACCTAAAGCTTGTCCGCAACATGAGGCTTACAGTGACCCGTGGTTTGTAGATTATCTATTGCGCATTGGTTTTGGAACGAAAGAGGTTTACGAAGATGGCAATGTGCGTATTCCAGATGAGATCTGTGTCCCGAACTCTGGTGATGTCGAGAAAGATCTTCATAGATTGATCGGCATCATCTTTCCAGATCTAAATGCAAACATGGTGGACAAAGACTACATCACCACCAGAGCGATTTTATCTACACGTAACGATTGGGTTGACATGATCAATATGAAAATGATTGATATGTTCTAGGGCGGCGAGATGGTGTATCACAGTTTTGACTCCACGGTAGATGATCCACATAACTACTATCCATCGGAGTTCCTTAACAGTTTGATCCCCAACGGGTTGCCTCCACACGTCTTGAAGCTCAAGCTCGGGTGTCCTGCCATATTGCTTAGGAATATTGACCCTGCCAATGGGCTATGCAACGGTACAAGGCTGGTGGTGCGGGGGTTCTGAAAAAATACAATCAATGCGGAAATCATTCATGGTGGGGCAGCATGCTGGGAAGCGGGTATTCCTTCCTCAAATACCGTTATGCCCGTCCGATGACGAGATGTTCCCATTCCAGTTTAAGAGGAAGCAGTTTCCTATCATGCTGAGCTTTGCCATGACGGTCAACAAGTCACAGGGCCAAACTATCCCGAATGTGGGTGTGTACCTGCCCGCACCGGTGTTCTCTCATGGTCAGTTGTACGTTGCGATGTCTAGAGCCACGTCAAGAATGAATATTAAGATCCTTGCCCACCCGCCTGATGCGGATGCACAGGAGGAGGCCAAAAAGATGGAGAAGAAAAATGCTAAAAAGAATGCCGAGGGAAAAAAATAAGAATGCATCAAATAAAAAAGATAAGGATAAGAAGACCCCAATAGTGGACGGAACTTTCATGAAGAATATTGTATTTAAGGAGGTTCTAACGCCATAGGCAAGGTAACAGAACATTACTAACACATACAATGCATTTTTTATTCCATTAAATATTTCACAAATAGTATCTCACTAACACGATGTCAGTGCCATGGACGCGGCGATCGCTCGTACACCGGCATCCACCGATAGCATGCCAGCGAGCGTCATAATGGACATACACAAGATCGGGAGGAACAGCAAGGTATGGACAGACCCTGACGAATTTCGTCCGGAGCGGTTCCTCGTGGGTGGCACGGTGGACGCTACTGGCTCTCCCATATGAAACAGTCATCGAGATCACAGGGCTTGTCGCCGCGACCTCGCCACACCCGATGGAGGACCTCTGTAGCCTCCGTGGCATGTACGTGTCCGCAGTCCACCCACGCATGAGTTGCATTACTTACAAATTTAATTTGTCTACCTGTACCGTGTGTCTTTGCAGTTGCCAGACCATGCGCACGACGTGCATGGAGCGCGTCGTGAGGAGTCACATAGCGCTAGAGTGGGAGGAATCCATGAGGTGGTCATAGATGCTTATATTAAACTGCTGAAGGCCCATGAGGGTTTGAAAAAAAGGCCAGGAGGTACAATATATCTTGAAACTACGTGCTTAGCTGCAATCATGAAGCGGGATGGAGAAAAGGATGAGACCATTGAAGCCAATTACCCTAACCGTGGCACTTCACAGCGTCCTGGTTTAGTTCAAAGGGTGCTAGCTTACTTGAAATATGACATGGTAGTAATTTTTTAAAACGATCTATTGGTCTTTCATTATCAATTTTTATGCCAGGCAAAATGTTTATTGTTAGATTTGATAGGTGTTCCTTCCAATAAATGTTACAAATACACATTGGTACCTTGTTGTTATCAACACCGAAAAACATGAGGTCCAGGTGCTAGACTCTTTGGGCGAGATGTTCAGACGTGCGAACCTCAATAAAATTGTGGGTATTTCCTAACATAGCTATTTGTACACATTTTATATTTTAGAAATGCTGATTGATTCGTTCTTCTATGAACAAATAGCGAGGTGGATTGCGGAAACAGATAGATTTCATATTGGAGGAGACAGGCCCGAAAGAGCACAAATGGCGCGAAAGACACACCAGCGCTGATTTATGCCAGGTACACTCTTGGATTTACCTTGCAGTACACGGACGCAGTGAATGTATATATTCCTGAATGGAATGAGGATGTCTTCTAATAGAAATTCAGACGGGAAGGAAACATTGCCGAGGACATAGATGGGTAACTAACTCAGAGTCACTATAGCTTGTAATAATAATACCTACATTTTAACTATTTCTATATATCGCAGATCGTGAATCTTGCCACAGACACTTAAGTGGATATCTTATTCTACAGTATATGTCTACGTGAAATAGACCAAAAGCCACACATATTTATATGGTGAGTATAACACTTTGTTTTAAGTTTTTGTGAAAGATTTTTCAAGAGACGCAGTATTACCCATGCGACAGGCACTAATATTGACATATATACTCGAGCCTGTGTACAAGATGGTATGGAGATGCGGCGGAACTTATTCGTGGATTTATTGGCTCACGAAAGAAATGGATATCGGAGATTTCTTCCTGTCGATATAAAAATTATCTTAGGCGCATCACGGAAAGGTCTATGAAGTAGAGTTTGTAAGCATGTGACGTCGCACTCTCCGTGACTGTTAATTTCACAAACTTTGCTTTTTGGATTAACTATATCTTTAACATTGATATTTAATTTTTACAGTATTGTTATCTTATCGTGCGATCCGTATGTTTTTAGTATAAATTGTTAGCTATCCCGTAGTAATGTACGGGCACGCTACCTAGTGTATTATAATATGGAGAAGGCCTGGTTGATTGCTGTTTCGGGCAATTCACGTGCAATGGAAAATAGGCTCAAGAAAAATAAGAGGAAGGGCCAAAAGATTTGTAGATAAAAGAAAGGAAATTTGATGAGACTAGGTTACAAGGACAATTATTGGACTTCAACAGATTTGGCCCGATATTTAAAAGGAATTTAATTATGATTTGGAAACTACATTTAAAGATTATATTCAAAATAATTTGAAACTAGGTCTTTGAAAGGAAATATATATGGGTCTTCTACTCCTGCGATACAATGCAATGGTGATTTTACCTCTATTTTTCGAACTTTGTAATTTTCTCCTCACGATTTTGATTTAAAGCTTCCGTCTGCCCCTAGAAATCGAAATTAGTACCATGTAAAAGGACCAAAGTACTCTTACCATATCTCTTACTTTCACCCAATTCTGATCCAAAATCCTCACCCTAGCAGCCAAGGGCGGACAGCGGTGGCGCATGGGATGTGACACACATGGATGCTGTTGACATATAAAAAAAACCCCGCCAGACCAAAACACATCTAGAAACCGATTTGGTAAGTAACCAGTTCATACTTGAACATGGAGACCTGCCTGGCCGGGTCCCAAACTGGCCAGACCGGCTTTGTTGGGCTCGAGAGGCGAACTCAGCAGAGCGAGCAGGGGAACCGGTCTGGCCGAGTCCTAGGCCAGTTTGGCAGAAGGCGACGCAGGGAGGTTGTCCTGCCCGGGTCCCAAACCGGTCAGGCCGATTTCATTGGGCTGACGAGGGAAGCCCAGCAGGGCACGCGGGCAAGCCGGCCTGGCCGGCTAGGAGGACCGGCCAGGCCGGTTTGTTAGAACCGAACGACATCATCTCTTCCTTTTGCTTCCGGACTTTCATACGATGATCTAAATATATTTTAGGACTATTTTATTGGCAGAAACATTGTCTAAAAGTCCTCTTCAAACTCTTGGCCATTTTTTATCATTGACATATGCCCTCCTGTTTTTAGGTCAAGCTTTAGGTGAACTTAAAAACATAAAAGCACTAAATAACGATGATGTCTGACTCATCGGCTATCTAGCCTCTAAGGGTGATATATACATAGGCCATATTTGTTCTAAGGGCAATACATGTATCGGCCATTGTTTGGTCAACACTTTAGTCCTCTTGCCAAACACTTGGAAAGTTTTTTTTTCAAATACCTCACGTTAATTGCTCTAGAGAGGCGATCACCTTGCAATGTCTCTAGCATATATGAATTACCAAACACAACTTTGATCACTTTCGGTGGACCCTCCTAGCTTGGTGACCACTTGCCAAACTTATTGATCTTTGTCCCAAGAGGTAGAATAGTCTTCCACACTAAATCCCCAACTTGGAAAGTTTTGCTTCACTTTCTTGTTATAAGCTCGGGCAACTCTAGCTTTATCCTTCTCGATTTTCTTTAAGCTTGTACTCTCTTGTCAATCACCTCATCGATATTGTCTATCATAAGATCATGATACCTAACAATAGTTAAATTATTTTGTCTTGCAAGTCTTTTTTTGTGACTTTTTGCCTTGCAAGTCTATATGCATCCAAATTTACTTCAACGGTAACACGACCTCTTAACCATAAACAAGCTAAAAAGGAGTAAATTTAGCAGCACCATGTCTAGAGATGCGATGAGCCCACAAAGCCTCAGACAAGATCTCATGCCACCTCCTAGGATTGTCCTCAATCTTCTTCTTAATCAAGTTGATCAAAGTCTTATGGTTCGATTCAGCTTAACCATTAGCTTGAGCATATAATATGGAGATGAATTGAGTAGCTTAATTTTATATAATTCAGCAAAATCTCTCACCTCCTTAGACAAAAAAATAAGTCCTTGATCTATAATTAATGTCTAGGGAATGTCGAATCTATGTATTATGTGGTCAGTAATAAGCTCAATCACCTCTCTATGTGTCATATTCTTTAAAGGAATAGCTTCATTCCACTTAGCGAAGTAATTTGTAGCAACTAAGACAAAGTGATGTCCCTTTGATGATGGGGATGAATTCGACCAATGAAGTCTAGCCCCTGACCTCTAGAGAGTGATTAGGCCGATCTGGAGCCCGTCCTTCGCTGCGAAAACTCAAGAACACCTCCCGGGATTGAGGACCTGTCGAGGAGATGCATGCCTGAAGTTGTTCTATGATTAGCAAGGCTACCTAGAACGCCGATGAATCTCATGGAGAGATGCAACGAACATCAAGAGATTGAAAAAGGGCAAAACTTGGGTAATAGATGTAAAAAAGACGATTGAGTGTTAGATCCTTCAATCGGCCATGATCCTATGATATATATATAAAGAGAGGGGGTGGTCTTATCCCAATATGAAACAAGTCCAAATCATGATCTCCATGTTTCCTACACCAAAACATGTCAAAAAACCAATTTGGTAACCAGTTCAGACTCGAATAGGGAGACCGGCCTGGCTGGGTCCCAAATCGGCTAGGCCAGGTTTTGTTGGGCTTGGGAGGCCAAACACAGTAGGGCGAGCAGGACAACTAGCATGGCCGAGTCCCAAATCCGTCAGGCCGGTTTGGCAGAAGGCGACGTAGGGAGGCCGGCCTAGCTAGCCCCAAACCGGCTAGGCCGGTATCATCAGGCTGGCGAGGGAAGCCCAACAAGGCGCACGAGCAAGCTAGCCTGGCCAGCTAGGATGATTTGTCAAAGTTGAACATCGTCTTCTCGCCCTTTTGCTTCCAAACTTTCATACAATGATCCAAATATATTTTAGGACTATTTCATCACCAGAAACATTGTCTAAAAGTCCTCTTCACGCTCTCGGCCATTTTTTATCATCAACAAATGCAGCATGCTAGGCGGGCGCACAGGCATGCGGATAAGCGCGTGCTGCTAGTAGGGGATTGAACACGCGACAGTGGTTCTAGACCTCTAGAACTTCTAGAATGTTGGGTGGTTCTAGAGCTTGGACATGACATACCATTGGCTAGAATTGTACTCATTGATCTCCATTAATACAATATGCTTCATTGATTTGTATGAAATAAATTCATATCCACATGGATTTCCCATAATCAAGCAAATTGTGTGAGTATGAGAGTAGAAATTGAGCCATCTTATTTAGTTATGACTCCATGCATGCATCCTATATACCTTATTTCCCCTTCAAACAAATTTAGGAATTATGAAATTACCCATATCGTACTGTCGATGGGGAACCCTACGGGCCCCCCATAGACCGTACTATAGGGAAGTGGGCCTTGGTAACAAGGCCCACGGCCCAATCGCCAAGAAGAACACGGAGCAGAGCAATGTGCAAGACCAAAACTCCAATTCAGACTATACAAGGAAAGGCGCCCAAAGCATAGCTTAGGACTCTGACCTTGTATCCGAGTAGAACACAAATAACTCCTCTCAGCACCTGGACTATAAAGGGCTGGTGAGGATATCCCTTGTAAACGACTGAACATACCCAATACTCAAAGCAATACGACGCAAACAGGCTAACGCCGAACTGGACGTAAGGTTATTACTCGACCAAGTCGAGGGCCTAAACTAGTATAAATCGTGAGTCTCTTTGCGTAACCGCCGAGTTCCACTATTCACCGAAGCCCGAACAACTGTTCCGGGTACCCCCATGGCAGGCTATTGGTGGTAAAACATCGACAGCTGGCGCGCCAGGTAGGGGCTTTCGACAAATTTTTTCTCGAGAGCTCGATGGACCTTGACCTCAAGATGACTTATTCGGCGGGAACAACCTTCGTCTTCGGATCCTGGATCTGCGAGGCAGGCGGCGACGGCAAGCTGCGTACCCGTCTTCGAGAAGAAAAAGAATTCGACGACAAGAACAATCCCGTCGAGCAAGAACTCGCCGAAAAAAATGATGAAACTTTTGACTTCAAATCCAACCCAGAAAGGAGAAGAAAGCGGATACGAAACTGATTCTGAGAAGGAGATCGAATACGACTCTGACTCAGACAAGAAGATGGAGCACAATTCTGACTCGGACAAGAAGATGGAGCATGACTCGAACTCGGATAAGGAGACGGAGCACAACCCCAATTCGGATGCAATTTTCAAAACAAAGGAGCCAAGCCTAATCGGACTCAGAGACACAACAACGATCGTGAAGGAATACAACCCGTACAACTCCAAGAAGAACTCAGGGGCGTACGGACTATACAACACAACATCAATCTACCAACACCTTACCCAAGACAAGATGAATTCAGTGAGAAAAATATTCCTAGAGGGAGCGCAATAAGGGATGATCATGACAGTTACCTCGCAAGACTGTGTGGTGCATTGGCCGGGTTCTTTCGCCTCAAGCAAAGCCCAGACTAGCACGTGCATTGAAGAACTACCTTATCAAGAGGGAAAAGAACTCGGATCCAGCTCAGAAACTACCGACAGCTCAACCAAACGAAGGATGAAATACCATACAAGAAGAGCTCGGAAGAGGTACACTGTATACATGGCGGAGCAGTTAGAACAACCTCTAGAACCACCACAGATACCAGATATAAAATCTTCAGACGAATCAGAAGGCAACATCTCGCCGGATGAGAAAAGCGACAGCGACGAAAATGATGAGCAAAGGCTAGCAAGACTAAAGAAGAATAAATTGAAGGCTAGAAGAAGGAACAGGGCTAAACAAAGGAAGCAAATCTGGAATAAATATAAGGCGGAACTAACGGAATACAACAGAAAGAAGGCGAAAAGAGAAGCCGCAAAAAGTACAAAAAGGGAAAGAATTGAAGAATTAACAAAAGAGTTGCACACCCTTAGGAATAACGGAAAGGCAAAGGAAGGCCAGAAGAAAGAAGTCGGGGGACCAGAAAAACAACCCGGCGAGGAAGTTCCACGGGAGCCACAAGGAGAGCAACCACCCAAAAAATCAATTTTTCAAAGGCTAGGACCAGCAGAAAGTGATGATGCCAATGGAAGGCAGGAACACTACTCAATACAACAAGAAAGAGGCAAACCAGAAGTGAGCCAACGCTACCAAGAAATATCAAGAAGATTTGACAAAGAAGATGACTACGGAGAGTCCGAGTTAAAAGAAGACATGTCTTATTACATAAGGGCAAGATCGCCAAATTATGGAAGAACGGAACCATACAACAGATTCCCTTGCTTCACAGGAAGACTACAAACATTGAAGCTACCACACAAATTTAAACCAGCAAGTCATTCCAAGTATGATGGCAAAGTAGAACCAAGACAATGGTTAAGAGTTTATTCCCAATCTATTGAGTTAGCTGGAGGAGATGACGACATCAAGGCTCTATTTTTCCCAATGGCCCTTGAAGCAATGCCACTACAATGGTTTGACAAATTAAGGGCAAGATCAATCAGATATTGGGAAGACTTTCAAGAAGCTTTCTGCAACAACTTTGCAGGCATTATTACCCATCCAATGACCGCAGCTGAGTTGAAAGGAGTAAGGCAAAGGAGAGGAGAAAGTCTAAGGGAATACTATAGAAGATTTGGAGAATTCAGGGCTCAAGTCCACGACATTACTGATAGAGAAGTGATAGAAGCCTTTGCGGAAGGAATCTTAGCAAACTGGCAATACAAAGACTATTTCAATGAGAACCCAAGAACAAATGAAGATTTCAAGAGGGTTGTTGAAAAGCTGATTTCATCGGAAGAAAGAACCCGGCACCGGTTTGCTAGGGACAACCCGGAGAATAGAGGAAGACCTGATTACAGACAACAAGACAAAAGGCCAAGGCAGGACAACATGGTGGCAACCACAGATAACAAGAGAAGATACAATGGCAACAACAACGATAGCAACGGTGGCAATTACAATGGCAACTACAACAATAACAACAATAGTAACAACAGCGGGTACAACAATAATAGCAACTATCGGAGCAACAACTACCAAGGAAGAGCATCGGAAAACATAGAGAACATGCCATGTCACATACACCCAGGAACCAGACACAAAGTTAGTTGAATGTAGCACTTTTCAGCGGCACTTCATGAAAAGAGAAAACAGGAATCAAAACAACTCGGAGCAAAAGCAAGAAGAATCCAAGAAGGAGGAAAAGAAAGCTAAAGGAGATTATCAAGAACCCAAACACCAATTAGCAGTTATATTTTTAGGTGTTCCTAACACACGAAGCAAAAGGCAAGAGAAACTAGCTCACAGAGCCATCATGGCAGCTGAACCAGCCACCCCAAGATATCTAGATTGATCAGAGTACCCCATCCACTTCACAAGAGAAGACCAATGGACCAAAGGCAAAGAAAAGCGAGGATGCTACCATTGGTCTTCGGGTCCAACTATCGCAGGAGTGGCAGTAACTAAAGTACTCATCGATGGAGGAGTCAGGCTCAACATAATTTTCGCAGATACTCTCAGAAGGATGAATCTGGATTGTGAAGGACTAATGACACCAACAAGCACACCATTCTATGGAATAGTACCCGGCAAAACAACCATGCCACTCGGGTAGATAACCCTACCAGTCACTTTTGGCACACCAGACAAATACCAGACGAAATTCATCAAATTCGAAGTTGCAGACTTTGAATCATGCTACCATGCAATACTTGGGAGACCGGCTTTAACAAAATACATGGCAGTACCACACTATCCATACCTACTACTCAAGATGCCAACAACAAAGGGAGTATTATCATTGAAGGGAGATCTAAAGAAAGCACATGATTGCGACGTACAAGCAGTACAGATATCTGAAAGATTACAAGACATAAAGGAAGGAAAAGAGATTGCAACGCTAGCCAGCGAAATGAACCCGGACAAGATTCAAATACCGGCTAAGAAGCCAAGCAACTTCGCACCACCAAAAGAAGCCGCTACCAAGACTATTGACTTATTGACCGGTGATCCAGAGATGACGGCAATCATCAGTGCAAATCTCAATCCCAAATAGGAACTCACGCTCACCAACTTTCTTCGGGACAACAAAGACATCTTCGCTTGGAAGCCGGCCGACATGCCAGGGGTCCCAAGGGAGGTGGCTGAGCACATAATTGATGTGAACAAAGGGTCCAAACCCATTAAGCAGAAGCTACGAAGATTTGCTCCAGACAGAAAAGCAGCAATCAAAAAAGAGATCACCAAGCTCATGGCAGCAGGATTCATCAGAGAAATAATCAACCCGGATTGGCCTGCCAACCCGGTCCTAGTAGAGAAGAAGAATTCAAAAGAATGGCGCATGTGCATCGACTACACAGACCTCAACAAACATTGCTCAGAAGATCCATATGTCCCACCAAGGATTGATCAAATCATCGACTCAACAGCAGGATTAGCTCTATTATCCTTTCTAGATTGCTATTCAGGCTATCATCAAATATCCTTAAGAGAAGAAGACCAAAGCAAGACATCGTTCATTACACCCTTTGGGGCATATTGCTACAAATCAATGCCTTTTGGGCTAAAAAAATGCAGGGGCAACATATCAAAGAGCAATTCAAACTTGTTTGGGGAGTCAAGTCGGAAGAAACGCAGAAGCATACATTGATGATGTAGTAATCAAGACAAAAGAACCCACATCATTGATAGAAGACCTCGAGGAGACTTTCAAGAATCTAAAAGCATGACAGTGGAAGCTAAACCCCCACAAAGTGTGTTTTTGGGGTCCCATCAGGACAACTACTCAGATTTCTAGTCAGCAACCGAGGAATTGAAGCAAGTACAAAGCAGGTTAAAGCCATCATGGATATGAAACCTCCAAAGAAAGTTAAAGACATACAGAAGCTTACAGGATGCATGGCAGCACTCAACAGATTCATCTCCTGACTAGGAGAAAAAGGGCTACCTTTTTTTAGATTATTGAAAAAGGCAGGAAATTTTGAATGGACAGAAGAGTAGAAGAAGCATTCCAAAAGTTAAAAGAGTACTTGGCATCATCACCAGTAATGACACCACCAAAAGGCAAAGAAGACATGATGCTATACATTACAGCAACCAAGAACGTTGTCAGCACAGCAATTATGGTTGAGGGAAGAACCCGGACACGCATACAAAGTGC
This sequence comes from Miscanthus lutarioriparius, assembly GCA_904845875.1. NCBI lineage: Eukaryota > Viridiplantae > Streptophyta > Magnoliopsida > Poales > Poaceae > Miscanthus > Miscanthus lutarioriparius. Next base: position 23,688,530 of record CAJGYO010000016.1, on the reverse strand, counting down.
AGAGACCAGTCTATTACATAAGCGAAGTATTAATAGAATCAAAAGTGAGATACCCACACGTGCAAAAGCTACTTTATGCAGTGTTGATATCATCAAGAAAGCTGAGACATTATTTCCATGAACACAAGATTATAGTGGTAACCAACTTTCCACTCCAAGACATTCTACGCAACAAAGATGCAACAGGTCGGATATCAAAATGGGCAGTAGAACTCGGTGCTCTCAACCTAGACTTCAAACCAAGAACAGCAATCAAATCTCAAGCATTATCCGACTTCATTGCTGAATGGACAGAAATCAGTCAAAAAGAACCCGAACCAATACTTGATCATTGGAAAATGTATTTTGACGGTTCCCTAAAGTTAGGAGGAGCCAGAGCAGGAGTGCTATTCATATCACCAGAAGGAAGACAGTTAAAGTATGTGCTATAAATACTTTGGCAGGCAACTAATAATGAAGCAGAATATGAAGCATTAATACATGGTCTAAGAGTTGCAGCTCACTTGGGATCAAAAGGCTACTTGTCTACGGTGATTTAGCTATAGTAATCAATCAAGTCAATAAGGATTGGGATTGTACAAAAGACAATATGGATGCATCTTGTGCAATGTTTCGAGAAAATTAGAGAAAATTTTCCAAGGGCTCGAAATCCATCATGTACTAAGGATTCCAATGTTGCACCAAACTCACCCATCTATCAAAGGACCCAAGAACACAGAGATGTGCTAGCCAAAAGTACGGGATCGAGATAGAGCAAAAACAACTCGATCGCCTACCCCAAGAGCGGTACGATCGACTACCTCGCCCAACAAGCAGGCATCTACAAATATACAACTCGGTCGCCTACCCCAAGAGCGGTACAATCGACTACTTCACCCCAAGAGTGGTACAATCACTCCAACAACTCGGTCGCCTACCCCAAGAGCGGTACAATCGACTACTTCGCCCCAAGAGCGACACAATCACTCCAACAACTCGGTCGCCTACCTCAAGAGTGATACGATCGACTACTTCGCCCCAAGAGCGACACAATCACTCCAACAACTCGGTCGCCTACCTCAAGAGTGATACGATCGACTACTTCGCCCAACAAGCGGCATCTACAAATTTACAACTCGGTCGCCTACCCCAAGAGCGGTATGATCGACAAACTTCACCCAACAAGCAGCATGATCAAAGTCAACTTGGCTACATATTCCAAGAACAGCATGACCAACTGCCTCGGCCCAAGAGCAGCCAAAACAATTGTACAATCTGGCAAGAATGGCCGACCAACTCGCCCCAAAAGCGACAAGAAACAACCCCACAAGGATGGCTATCTACTCAAGAAAGCAGTATGATCAAATCCCACGCCCAAAAGAGTTGCAAAAAAACAACTCTACAAACCGGATATCAACATGCAGTCGATTATTGTTATCCAAAGAGCAACAAAACCAGTCACACAAAGTGGAAGGACTACTCAGAAATTACACAAATGCAGTTCAAAGCCTGCTCATAGCAATCAAAGATAGATTCAAAAGCAGGGCAAAGCCTGATCATATTCACAGAAACAAGTATATATTACAAGAAACCACAAGTTCATTATACAAAATGTCTAAGGACCTAGAGGCACAGCAGGAAGCACATTCATCTGTTCCAAGATTTGGTCTGATAGACCACTAAGCTCTACTTTGGCCTCCTCCCACTGTTTTGAAAACTCAGCCGTTACAGAAGCTTCAGTAATCCGCTCAAGAGGGGCATCAGGGGCAACAACCCGGACATACGAAACCACATTGTTGATGCACCGGTGAAAGCCACCCTTCACAAAATAATAAAACCAGGAAGAAAGCACCGGTATTATGCCTCCAAGGCCCAGATCCCTGTCTTCTCGCCGATAGACTGAAGCAATGATTGGAGCAACTGCAGCATAAAGAGCCTAGAATTTCTCATGAGCAGCCTTCAATTTCGTCTACAGATCTTGGATAGATTTTATGGCCTGAACAAGATCACGATCAGCTCCAACTCTCATCAATTTCGCCTGAGCAAATAAATATTGAGCCTCTTGTAGTTTTAAATCAGCAAGGGTACTTACAGACTCAGCCTAATTTTGTGAAGTACGGAGGGCATCAGTCATCGCCTCCCTATCTTTCAACCTGTTTTCTTTTTTCACGAGCAAGAGCTGAAAGAAAGCAAATCAACAACTCAGAAAAGAAAAAAGAGCAAAACCAAGGGAAAAGCAATCGATCAACAAAAAGATCAACTTACCAGCTAGTTTCTCCTTCAAGTCAGAATTCTTAGCCTGAGTGGAGTCACGCGCCTTCTCAGCCTCAAGCACCTTGGCATTGAGGGCGGCCTCCGTCAGAGCACGCTGCTCCTTCTCATAAGTTAGAACAACTTTAGCCTGAGCCAGCTCATCTTCCTTTCTTTTCAAATTAGCCTCAGCAATGGCAGTAAATTGCGCCTCATGAGGACCGAAGAAGACATCCTGATCTTGAAGTAAAGACTGCAAAACAAAAATATGTGAGACAGAAGCAGAAGAAACTAATATCGAAAGTCAAAAAAGAACTCGGATACCTTAAGCTCGGCGCCATAAGCACCATAAAAGGTTTCCAAAGAAGAACCCAACTTGGCCAACCGTTCAACTCGGCCAAGCTGAGCCATTTCCTCTCCTGAACGAGTTAGCAGAAGAGTACTCGCCCCAGATGTTGACGGCCGGTCAGCATCAGCAGCAGAAGCAGGGGGAGGGTAGTTATCAGAACCCTCACCCACTGTCGCATTAACTCGAGCAGCAGCCTCGAGGGAGTACAACAGAGATGACCCAAGTGGCAGACGAGCAGCAGCAAAAATGCCCGAGGGACTATCCACAACCCGGTGCTCCTCCTGAGAGGACACCAGGGCCCCAACATTCTGTTCCTCAACATGTTGCTCAAGAGGAGCAACACGAGGAGGAGAAGCTACAAAAAGCAGAATTATAAGTCTACAAGGATATAGAGTACATAAATTATACAAGAGACAGAAAGGCAAGGCAGAACAAGAGCTCACCAACAGCAGATTCTTGTAAAACTTTTTTAGCCCCAAGGGCTAGAGAAGACGAGGCATCCTCAGAAGGCCTACAATGAAAAAGAACCCGGGTCTATCAAAAATAGAATAAGATATCAAAATCAGAACAACCAGGGGAAAAACTTACTTGATGACCTTCTTAAAATCACCAGCCACCTCCAAGAAAATGAAGTCAGGAAGTGGCACGAAAAACAAATCATCCTCAACCACCTCAAAAGAGGGGATTGGGATGGCCTCCGGGACAGAAGCAGAAGCAATTGTTACATTTGGGACACAAGGAGCCCGTGCACGACTACAGAAAAAAGAACTCAGTCAGAGCAAATCTTACAAAATACAAGGACACTCGAGAAGTAAAAACTTATGAACGAAGATTAAGGGGGACTTCATCATCAGTCACCTCCTTATCAACAGCGACAGACTGACCATCTATCAGAAGACAAGAAGAACTCGGATAAATACACAAAAGCAAGTCAAATCAAGACAAAGCCGGAAAAACAACTCGGGAAAGGCTTAGCACAAGCTCACCTACGAGAATATTACCTGTTGGAGGGTGTTGATGAGCTGAACGTCGCCTCTTGGGCAAAGACTGCTTAGAAGCAGCCTCAGTCCACCGCTTCCTAGATAACAGGATATATCGAGCAATCCGAGGATCAGGAACATACTCAACATAGGAGGGTTGACCTTCAAATAAGCTAGTAGACAACCTGGCAGAAGAAGAACCTAGCCCTGAAACAACGGTTTTAGCCACGTTGTCAGCATCAGCATCAGCATCATCTTCATCCTCATCACCGGTGGGCTCTTCAGCAGCCGCCTCTCCAGTTACGACAACAACCACCTCGAGCCTAAAGGCCCGACCAAAACCCTACAAGAGAAGAAGAAAGAAGTCAAAAATAGAATACGAAGTGCAAGAACCCAAAAGAACTCGGAGGAGATTACCACTTACCTTAGGAGGAGGATGAGCAGCATCGTACTCTTCAACACGAGCAGGCATCACAGAGACCCCACATAGAATACGCCCCAAGCATTCAAGAATGACCTCCTTAGGCAACTCGACATCAGGAACAAGTCAGGAAGGATGTGAGGGCCCAGTATATTCAAAGCCGTAATGCACCCTCTGCATAAGAGGTTGCACCCGGCGACGCAAGAAACTGGCAACTATACAATTACTAGTCAAGCTTGCCTGTTTAAGCACTACAACTCGAGCAAGCACAGGCTTCAGAGCAGCACACTCAGCAGAAGAGATTTTATCCGTCCAGATAGGGAGGGGAACAGGAAGAACAAAGAGATCATGAGAAAAGGAAAGAGCAGGTTTTGAAATATAAAACCACTTCTTTGTCCAATTCCTGACAAAATCAGAAAGGGTAGGAGAAGGGAAAGAAACTCCCTGATAGGATTGGATAAGGCAGCAGCGGAGAAAAGGAGTATTATTTCCGTCTGACAAACGCACATGGAAAAATGACGAAAAAGAAGAAGATTTGGAGGAATTCAAACGAAAACCTCGCAAAAATGCACGAAGGTAGAAAGAAAAAGAACCCCGTTAGGGGTAAGATGATGGATTTGAATCCCATAGGATCCAAGAAACTCAAGCAAGAAATCGGACGAGGGATAACAGAGCCCCGCCCGCACGAAAGGAACAAAAAGAACAGATTGGTTCAGAGTGGGAGAAGGGACATCGTGCTCACCAGGACCAGAGAAATGAGAGAGACATTTCTCCTGAAGAAGGCCATGAGCAACAAGCAGATCCAACTCCACCTCCGAAGTTGATGACTTGGGGAGTTGCCTCTGCATTTTCCGCATCACAACAAATTCGGTGTTCTCGATCACCTTGAGCGCCGCCTCCTCGTCGACAGACTTGCTCTTATTCTTGCTCTTGTTCTTCGCCACCATCTCAGAAAAAGCAAAGACAAGATTTGGACGGAAATAGCAGGGGATCGAAGGCAAAACGGAGCTAGGGTTTCGGCTGAGATTGGGGAATTTTTTACCGCAAAGGCAAGTTAAGCCAACAGTAATAGAGCAGCTATCTTTATACAAGGTAAATATGCGGCCCAAAGTATGCGGTCACCAAAGGAAGGCCCTTCAAAGTTACCATTACAGCAATAATTACAGTACACACCAGAGAAGAGCAACGGTCCATTCACACCACAATGGCTATCAATCCGTTCACAAGAAAGTTATTGAGAAAATAATATACTACAAGTCGGGTATGTTTACACAGAGGCAACCGAAACAAAAAGAGCTCGAACACATCTCCAAACAAGTCGGACAACAACTCAGACAATATAATCTTTTATTCCTCTGATCAAGAAGATACTGGGATTACAACAGAGTACAAGATCTGATAAAGCAAAGAAGATCATTCTAGAGTGGCAGCAAAGAACCCAGTGGAATTCGAGGTTGCAACCCCCCGCACCAAGATTCGATATAACTAGTAGAAAAAACACAACCTAGATACATCACAGCTACAGAGGATGAAGCAAATCCTGGGTTATGAACAGGAAGACAACCACGTTCTGGACGAGCACACTGATATAGTTACCTCCAACCCAAGACCAGCAACAGCGACAACCCAAAAATAGAAAGGCAGATAGAGCAAGCATGGAAGCCACATCACAAGAACTCTTCTAACTGACAATGCGAAAGTTATCAAGTATACAAAAGCCCGGGGGCTGCTCAACCTCACACAGCATCATATCTACGAATGAGGAAAGAATTGAAGAAAGAATTTCCTACTCAAGGCGGAACCACAACCAACAAAGAAGGTATTTATAGCAAGCCAGAGGCAAGCAAGGCTAAAGATCATAAGAAAGAAGGAGGAAAAGAACAAAAAAGCAAAGCAACAAAGGCAAATAGTGCTCAAAAGCAAGAAAAAAATGAGATCAGGAAAAACACGCTCCTGAGAGCTACTTTACTCAGATAAGTCAAGAAACAACCTGGTTTGATCAAAAAAAGAACCCCAACAAGGTGCGGCAAGAACTAAGACAAGCTTAGAAAGAACCCGGATTGATCAAAAAAGAACCCCAACAAGGAGAGACAGAGATCAAGTCAAGATCAGAAAGAACCCATATTGAAGAAAAACAACCCAGACAAGTTGGGAACAGAAATCAAGACAAAAAAGAATCTGGAGTGGTCAGAAAACAACCCAGATGAGGTACATACAAGTTCAGAAAGAACCTGGACGAAGTGCAAACAACCTGGAAGAGGTACATCAAGAACCAGAGAATTCAAGAAACGACCTGGATGAATAAAAACAACTCAGAAGAACATCACGGCTTAGTCAAACACTAAGCTCGGGGGCTCGGCATTCGCTTCAACTACGCCCGGGGGCTCGGATTTAAAGACGAAGGACCAAGAATACAAGAACTCAAGACTACAACAAACGACAACACATCAAGACCCTTCATCCGATTTCTTTTCAAAGAAAAGAACTCGGAGAAGGCTCGGGGGCTGCGGGATACATAACCCCAGAAATTTTTGAAGACAAGAATCTAGACCATCCAACTTTTGCAAGCAAAAGCAAGAGGCTCGGGGGCTACACTCACTGAGTGCACTCATCAGTCATGACAAACCAACCAAAAGAAGACCATATCAAGATTTCACTTCAAGAAGAACCCGAATCAAGTCTACAACAACTCGGCCCTTGAAGCTCAATCATGAAATGCTCGGGGGCTTGTCGATGGGGAACCCTACGGGCCCCTCATAGACCATACTATAGGGAAGTGGGCCTTGGTAACAAGGCCCACAGCCTAATCGCCAAGAAGAACACGGAGCAGAGCAACGTGCAAGACCAAAACTACAATTCGGACTATACAAGGAAAGGCGCCCGAAGCATAGCTTAGGACTCTGACCTTGTATCCGAGTAGAACACAAACAACTCCTCTCAGCACCTGGACTATAAAGGGCTGGTGAGGATATCCCTTGTAAATGACTGAACATACCCAATACTCAAAGCAATACGACGCAAACAGGCTAACGCCGAACTAGACGTAAGGTTATTACTCGACCAAGTCGAGGGCCTAAACCAATATAAATCGTGAGTCTCTTTGCGTAACCGCCGAGTTCCACTATTCGCCGAAGCCCGAACAACTGTCCCGGGTACCCCCGTGGCAGGCTATCGGTGGTAAAACATCGACACATACTTCATAAGATTTTTTGTATATGTATTTATGAGATTATTTGTATGTGGATTTATGAGATTACTTGTATATAGCTTTACGAGATTACTTGTATATGGATTTATAAGATTATTGCATGTGGATCTATGAGATTACTTGTATCAGTTTTATTAAATTATAGTATGTGATTTATGAGATTACTTGTATGTGGTTTTATAAAGTTATTGTATGTGGATTTATGAGATTACTTGTACGTGGTTTATAAGATCATTGTATGCGAATTTATGAGATTACTTGCACGTGGATGTATAAGACTGCGCTAGAATAGATAATCATTGTCGGATCGGAAGACCCCATCACTGTTGGAATTCATGCCGACAGAGGTTGGTGGCATATCACTGTTGGGTTGGTGACCTGACAGTGATAATAGGAACAACACTGCTGGGTCCCAGCATCACCCGGCAGTGATACTCATGGATATCACTGCCGGGTTGTATCATAAACTGACAGTGATATGCAAAGTGCCATTGTCACCACAGTCGGATCCTTGCACAGCCGACAGTGCATTGTTGAGTGCCATTGCATCAGGTAGAATACATCATGTATAACTACACACCAGACAATTCTCATTGACATCACATTTCTCACAAGGTAGAATACATCATATATAACTATAAAGGTCAAATTAACTTAACAAGTACCTACATAATGAAGTCCTTGCAAACTAAATTAAAGTCCCAGTACTCTTAATTACTCTCTTATACTATTAAAACATTACAATAAACCCAACTCTGATCAGTACTCACACCCACTACTCTTTCACCTCACACTACTCTCAGTTAATCTCTTTCACCTCGTGCAATGACGTAGTCTATGTAGCGAAGATCCCCTATTGTATATGATGTATATCAACGAATGGATTAGTGCACTCTTCCTTACCTCAAAAGAACAAGCACATGATCTATCATAGAATGAACAAGCTGGAGGCTCATCAAATAAGCTATCACCTACAACAAAATTTAAGTAACCTTGCAATCCTTCTGTTGTGGTCCTTAAACTTGCATAGTACCAACGGTACCCAAGTTTCTCTATCACTTGAGTTAGAATGGCTTGGAAGCTACATGAAACCGAACCTACAAGTGGTGTCATGCAACAAATAGAATGTGAGCTATGTTGAATGGAAAAAGTAATATATATACACATGTGAGCACCACTTCCACTATACCACATCTGCGTCATTGTCCCTAGCAGTCAGCTTACTAACTGCTGCCACATTTGCAATGCCCTTGTCTAAAGCTTCACACCAAAAGTATGAGAAGTCAGGAATTATGTATCCATTGATGCCAAGCTCATTTAGACACATTCTCATAGCATTTCTCTCAGCAATTCTTTCATTTAGTGCCACCGTTCCTGCAACACTAATTTCTAATATCTCTTCAGGCCCATCCCATTTCGAAGGAACGTTGAAAGATACATTACAACAAAATCTCTCTCCATGATGGGTGATGAATGTCTGATGCCTAATGTCACTAACGCCAAGAAACCATAGTGTATCTTCGAGCCATCTAATCGGCTCAATCATCTAAGGTAAATTATAAAAGTGTGTTAGGATGAAATAGAATATACATTAAATTGAGCATAAGAAAAGATTAATACTTACTATGGTCATAAACAGGAATCGTGCTAGGTTGCAAATTTGGCGCAAATGGCGTAGCTCCAGGCCGGGAGGAATTCAGGTGCCCGAGGAGGAAGTGGGGGACCCTGCATGATTAATCATGAACACATAAGTTATGTTTCTCATAGTAATCAGAAACCGGTTCCATAGTTATGTAACATTCTCCGACAAGACCAATATTGCAAAGATCTCTGACAAGACCAATATTGTAACATCCTCTTCTGGCTCGCCATTCATTGTATATCACAGAATGATCTCAGGAAGGTGAAAATTAAAGCAAGAAGGTATGGCCTATGCCAGCACACCGACATGCCCAAGTGGGTTTGTTGCATGGCCCATAAAAGAAACAAAACCTGTTTATTTTGCCTCTAACATCATTTGCCTCTAACTCATGTCAAAACAAACATTTCATCTTCACATCATTGCCTATATAACTCTACATCTATCTGTTTAACATCACATTTGAATATAACTGCAGCATTATCAGATTATCTTCACATTATAGTATAATAAAAAATCTTGAACTTCAACCATCAATTTCAAAAAAAAATCAATGTAGTTTCACAACATGTAAACTATATATTATGAAAACATAAACATGTTGCTAACTTAGAATTTAAAATCAATGTAGAATGTAGGTTGGACGTCTCACTAAAAGATGAGGATGTGGGCGGCGGTGCTCCTAGGGACAACGATGTTGGTTATGCATGCACCATCTCGTTGTACAATAAGATGATTCATATATTGATGCATCTATAATATATTTTCCCGCTATAAGGTTAATTACCATCATGGAAAGGTTAAAATAGATGTACAAGATCTCAAGGCTAGCGCCCTCTTTCATGAAACAAGTGACAAAGTTTGTTGGCAGTGCTTCTAAGCTTGCTTTGAGGGCGAATCGGTGGGGCATCATATGCTTAGGACCGCTGCCTCCACTAATCTTCTAACGGAGGCGGGCGGGTTATGTTGCCTGCCTCCGTTAATTAAATTAACAGACGCAGTCGGCTTAAGGTGCCCGCCTCAAGAAAGCGTGTGATTAACAGCGACGCTAAGTCAAAAACAGACGTCGTGTCTGCCTCCAAAAATCCACAATGACTGTCTTCGATAACGTGTATAGCAAGTGTGGTCGTCAAATCTTCACATCACACCACGTTTGGTTCTATCCTGTAACTATTTAAAAACTTTTCTTGCTACCACACTGTATAGTATTAGTTATGGTAAAGTTAGACATCAATCATATAGATTTGTCTTTAATGTTAACGATGTGTGTGGTACCACACAAATATCCTAAGTTGAGGCTGGATCAACCAAAGGATAATATCATGGGACTATTTTAAATTATCAAGTGGTATGTTTAATCTCAGGCGTTCGATTTTAGACGCTATAAGGCCGAATGGTGCTGGCTAACTTGAGTTGCTTGGGCCAAAGGTCCAACCAAACACAATGAAATGTTTCTCACTTTTTTGGGCCATGTGTACTTTGCTTAAGCCTTCAAGAACCCAAAGCCCTACGAACGAGCCGATGGCTCAGTGGAGCACCTGCGACCTGTGTTCAAAGCCTGCTCGACATAGGTTTTTCACCAGGGTCTTTTCTTATTTTCGTTGCAGCTTCAAACACGGATGTCCACAATAGTTAAGGTGTTAGTTCTGTCACATTTGATGTCCAATGATCTTTGAATACCTTTCAACCATGTGTGTGTCTTTAGATATAGGTGTAGGTCTAATTTGTAATTATGTGTGTGCATGTGGTGTAAATTTGTGTATAAGTTTAGCCCAATGAGAGAGGGACGGATGTTGAATGTGTGTGTGTGGGTGTGGGGGGATCACCCCCCAACATTTATATGCCCCCTAATACACCTCCTCAATTAGCTACTTTATATTCTAATTTGCAAATTAATAATGGTACTTGTGAGTTTAAAAAAATAGTGCTACTTGTGCTTTTATTTTTATCCTTATTAATCTCTTATATCATCTTATATAATTAAGAATTAGTCTTCCTATTGTTTTCTCCATCTCTTTTGTTCATTCTATTATTGCTTACCTAACGTCCAGTTCATCCTACGGTACATTCTCTAATCGTCTTATATAGTTATAAATTAGTCTTCCTATTATTTTCTCCATCTCTTTTGTTCTTTTTATCATTATCTACTCCATCCGTTTCAAATTATAAGATGTTTTAGCATTTCTAAATACATAATTTTTGCTATACACTTAGATATACACTATGTCTAGATACATATCAAAATAATATATCTAGAAAAGACAAAACGTCTTATAATTTGGAACAGATGGATCACGAAACATCTAGTTCATCCCTAGAGTACACCCTCTAATTAGGTAGTTAAATGTAATTAGTGCTTTATTGTTTACTCTCCCCCAAATTAATCTTCATTAACTTATATTATTTGGGATTAGTATTCCTGATCTTCTTTGTTTTTGTTATTATCATCATTTTATTTTCTAAGAATTAGATTGATCGGGTAAACGGTTACCGACCTAGGGCTATTAATTCAGTTCATTTTTTCTCTGAAATATTCAATGTTTTTTTACTTTTTATTTTCCTTTTTATATTGTAACATAAATATTTATTTAGTTAGTATGTATAGTTTTGTTGTGCATGTATTTTATCGTGCATGATTATTGTCAATTTAAATTCTTTTTCTACTTCTAAATTGTAGCTCCATCCTTGTAGGTACCACAACTTGTAAAGTATTGGGGCATAAAAAACGATAATGATATGCCTCGAGTGGACAGACGGACCCTCATTCCCACACGCTTGGATCCATTCTTATCTTCTGCGGCACGGAGAGAAACATCCCATCTGCGGCACGGGGAGAAATAGCCCATCTGCGACAAGCTTGATGTGGAACCTAGGGGCAAAGGTTGCAACGGCCACGTCGGTGAGCTCCGCTCGCACTTCGCACTGCCATCAACGAGCAGCCTGTTCGGTTGGCTGGTTCGTATCGTTGCTGGTTCGTGAAGAAGTACTGCTGGTTGGTTTGTGTGAGAGAAAAATATTGTTCCGGCTGAAAATTTACGATCGTATACGACAAGCACAAGCCAAACAAACAGGCTAGAGCTCCACGTGCGTGACGCCACTGCCAACCTCCACGACAAACGCTCTAGCAACAGGCGAGGGGAGGAGCTCTGTGCACCGCCGCCGTGCTAGCAAGCTTGATGCACCGCTGCTGCACTAGCCTCCACTAGCCTATCGCCGCTATCGAGCTCTGCATGCCGGCGAGCATCCACTTGCCCAAGCATCAAGATGTTGCAATTGCTATATAAACATGTTTCAGATGTGTGTTGTATATGTTGCAGATGGGGAAAGGGCACGGCGGAGACCGAGCACGACAGAGGATAGGGCAGCGCGGCGGAGGAAGGGGCCTGGCGGAGACAGGATGCTACGTGGTGACACAGGCGTGACGTGGACGTGACCCGCGGGGTGACGCGGGTGCGACAGGCGCACTCCTATTTCTGTTACGCGGGACAGGACGGGACGTTGTAGGTGCGCTCGAACGGCACGTGCGTCTATCAAAAAAAAAACCCAAAGCCCTCTCGCTGCCCTAGCAACACTGGACACCACAGGACGGGAAAGCCGCACGCGGATCCCCGAGGGCCGCGGGACCCAGTCTGCTGGCGGGTAGTTGCGTCCCGCGCGCGCCTCAATAACGGCCTTGGAAGGTCTCCGTTAGCCGCCGTTGCCGCCGCGCGCCACGCAACTGACCACTCACGCCACCCTCCCCGACCAGGGCCCCAGGGCCCAGACGCCACCCACCCTCCTCTTCGCGTCGCGGCCTCGCGGGACGTCCCGTCGCCGCTCCCAAAGCAGCAAGCAGGTCACGCATCTGCCATTCCCGAGCCGGCCCACCGCTTCTGGGGGTCCGTGCCTGACTGCCTGCCCCCCATTACTACTGCTTTTCCTATGCATCCGGCATCTCTCTGTTTCTGTTTCTTTCTTTCTCTCTCTCCACCTTTTCCTCTCGACTCTCGCTCTCCCCACCTACTACCCAGAATAGAGAACGGCATCACCGTCTTTTTCATTTGTTCCTATCCAATCCGTGGCCGCACCGGCACCGCCCACCGCGCCCAGCCCAGTCTACGTACTCAGCCAGTCCTGGCGTGTCGGGTAGCCGCGCTAGAGTGATAAGGTCGACAGCTCATGGGCGTGCCTTGGGCGCCGGGCCTAGGCCCCCGTGCACCGCCGGTCAGTCCGAATCTTTGGTCCAGTGCATTTAATCCTGTGTCCAAAGTTTACTGTAACAACGTTTCCATGCCAGGACGACCCACGGACGGAGGGAGTACGTACGTATTTGGAACCCGGACAAATATCGTATTCCTATCATTTTTTAAAAAATTCTGCATGGACTGTTGTACGAACACAGTCATAGAGTAGCGTGTCTTAGAAACTACTCCCTCTGTCCCTTTTAGTTGTTGTACCTTTTGAGGAGGTGCAGCATAAAACCTGTGAATGTGGATAAAGAGATGGTCCAGATGCAGAAGGTGTGAACGTGGACAGAGCTGAAGTGTGCCAGAGCGACAATCAATACGGGACCGAGGGAGTAACTTTGTTCGCTTAAACTTATCAGCCTGGCTTATTAGTTATGTAACAATATTTTTTCTCATAACAAATCAGCTTCCGCTGGCTTATTAGCCCCATAAATCATCGGCCGAACATAGCCGTATCTTATATGATTCCTACTATTCTAAAAGTCCTGCATGTGAATGTTGCAGGAACACAGTCCTATAGCAGTGTGTGCCTCAGAAAATAAGATCCTATATGATATGATATAATATAATATGATTTATGTATTTCAAACTATCATAAAACTTTACTCTTAAAAATTCTAAATAAATAGTTTAAATTGTTATCTAAAGTTTAACTAACCTCATATATGTATAAATCATCAATTCAAGTGGACGAACAAGCTAATAGCTTGGTGGTTAGAACCCCATCGTGGGAAGCAACCTGTCGAGAGTTCGACTCCCCACCTCACATGCGCAAGAGTTATGTTTTTTTTTTAAAAAATCTCTCATCTGGCCTACGTCAAAGCCAGGTCTAAACACCGATCTAGGGTCTCACATAGTCAACGGGGTCTAGGGTCTCACAAAGTCAACAGTGCCATTGTGCATTAGTGAGGTGTCACATAGTCAACGGTGCCGTTGTGCATTAGTGAGGAAGGGAGTTGAAGGTTTTCTTGACCTCCTATGAGAATGTTCCTTCTATCGTAAAGTCAACGGTGCCATTGTGCATTAGTGAGGTCTCACATAGTCAACGGTGCCGTTGTGCATCAGTGAGGAAGGGAGTTGAAGGTTTTCTAATGTTCCTTCTATCGTAGAGAAAGTATAATATGAGGCTTTTAGTAGGCTGTATACTGTGAGACGGAGGATAAAAAAGTTGTTGTTTTTAATACGAGTACATTGGTGCACACAGCAGCAGCACGGCCAACGTACTCGTAGTAAAAAAAATGGTTGTAGGTTTTTTTTTTCTCCAAAGGTTCTGTTCGCTTGTTTTATAATATGTACTTTTCAGTTTGTTTTTTTAGGCAAAACAGTGTTTTTCTCTTACGGCGAATCAGCCGAAACAGTGTTTCGGTTTATTTTTTCAACGAAACCAACGGGGCCTAAAGAAACGATTCAGCTGCTCGCCTGCTCCGGATTTTCATCGTGCTTCAGCTAAGGACGTGTGGACTTTGTCGGCTCGCAGTTGTAGGTTGCGCAATACGGCAAAACAGGTACTGCGTCAGTACGTAGCACCATACGACACGTTCCGAACCCGGGCTACGACGAGCGGACGCGCCACCTCCTCAGAAGCGACGAGTCACGAGGCGTGCGACGGTACGTGCCGTGGTGGGCCTGTCCTGTCCTCTGGCGCAAAGCGGTGGTAGCTTGGGATGCCTCTGCGCCACTTCATGACCACGATGCAGGCGGCAGGCCCCTACTGAGCGCCGGTGCGGTGCAGCCTTTTGCAGTGGACGTACGACGAGAATTTCTAGTCACGAGCGGTCGCTGTGCACGTAACACTGCAGTTTCGACAGAAGCCCATTCCCTGCAACTTTTTTACCGTGCCGGTTCCATAGTTCCATTGCCCTTCAAGCCCATTAAGGCGTACGGAATCACCACTTTTCCTCTTCAGCGTAAGCAATCCATGAAGACTTCAGTGCCAATACGCATACACAATCGACCGGACAATGTTCTATGTCAGCCTCGACTTCAGTGCCAATACGCATACACAATCGACTGGACAATGTTCTATGCCAGCCTCGACCGCGAACCCTCGTATCTTTTACAACAAAAATCAAGCATAAACATGCAACAATATAACAGAGCTATGATATTTATTTCTGAAT